>JADLZL010005609.1:0-89103 GCA_015844335.1 Chrysopogon serrulatus | reverse complement strand
GCTCAATATAACATAATATCAACCATAAAGCATAGTTGTAGGGTTTGATTCTAACGAGTTCCACGAGTTGTGTAGTTCTCAGTTGTTTTGCAGGTACATTCAATTTTGCACAGAATAAAAGTATCTTAAATGGGGAATTGGACTGCACCAATGTGACGGGCTCGTCGAGACGATCGAAACGGACATAGCATTTGTTATATTCGAGTCCCAAATCAAAAGATATCAATTCTACACCGAAACCAACACTAGAAGACTCTAGAAGGCACCGTAAGGCGATGTACCGAAGGTGGGGCCCACTGCTATAGGGTGGGGCCGCCCGGCCCACCCCGGGCCGCCCGGCCCCTCCGGAGCCCATTCGTGGCCCGCTTCGATGGAGGGCCTCCTACCGCCCTTAGGGTTTGCATCTCCACCATTGCCGAAGTCGAATTAGTCCCACATCGCTTTGTCTAGAAGAGGTGGAGGCTTTTCTAGACTATAAATAAAGAGAAAGACCCCCTCCCTAAGGGCACCACATTATTGGAGATGTAGAGGCGTCCCTCGAATGGATGACCTCTCATCTCTAGAAAATTAGGGCTAGACTTTCCAATGTAGTTCTAGTTGAGAGTTAGGGAGAGCGGCGCTACGCCCGGTTCCTGAGGAGTCTTCTAAGAGTCATTAGAGTTTTGGTATGTCTTTGTATTTATTCTTTGTAAGACTTATGCTTTAATATATTTTATCTTCTCTATTTACTTTTATGCATTACATTTAATTGGTTAGTATAGTTGTTATACTTTAGCATAGAATCTCCGCCCGTATCGGTGCTCTAGTTATTAATTGTGACTAGGGTAGTAATTGGTAGTGTAGACATGGAGTCTAGGCTATATATTACCTGAGATTGCACCCAGTCCAACATATAGTTGTGGTAGCCTCAGGTGGTGACAGCCCTGACTGCCGACGTATTCCACCATATTAGGGTTGGTGTTTGTAGGACCGTAGTTGGAGCTTCCTAGTCTCTTTCTCACCCCTTTCCGTGACTAGTGTTCTGATGTCCCGAAGTGTTATTGTGTAATTGCTTTACCTTCCATAAATCAGTTATTGTAGAACCCAAGTAATAGAGAAGTATTTAGCAACCTTGAACTCTCCCGTTGTCCTCTCACTTTAGCTATTTACTCTTTTTTCATAGAATTCTCTCGTGTGTGTCATATATGCATAATTCCTATCATCAATATATCGTTTACCCCTACTTTAATCTAGTTGGTGTATTAGTTAGTAGATACATGATGGTGAACTATCAATGTCTCTATCCATTGTTTCCCAAGTGGTAAAATATAAATAACGATACCAATGGAATACTCCCATATTTTAAAATGCTACAATAGTTTTCTATGCGCTTGCGGGAATCTTTCATATTTTGATTGTGCATAAGAAATACCAACAAGCATTTTTTTGCGCCGTTTTACCTCTATTTCTAGGAAACAATTGGCGTAAAAGATTTTGATAATGATCTTGATATCTGCTAATCTAGTATGTCGCTAGCTTTAGTAGGATTACCCCTTGTTTTGTTGAGTTGTGGAATAAGCGGGATATCAACCGTTCCAATCTTCTCGGCGAAATTCCACAAGAACAAGACATAGGAGATATTGAAGAACTCGGGTGCCTAAACATACATGATCCATCAATAATGAAGCCCTGCCATCTCACGGGTATGTATAAACGTTTATATATATTTCACTAACCATGCGTAGATTGGAGAAAAAAAATCATCGTCACAAGACGTCAAAGTTCATCATATGTGACGAATAAAGACGCCGCACAACACAACTCATTGTGAGTCATGGTAGTTATGATTAAGAATGGTGAGAAAGTCTTGCTCATAGGCTTTAAATTTGATGAGTAGTTATCCTGTTGCATTCCACTGCATGTTTACTTTGAATAATCCATGCATCTACCTCATCTCATATCAAATCCACAGCATGTTCAGTTCCTTGCACATATGCATATCACTTTCATCTCTACTTAAAATGAAAAAAATATATTCTTACCATACATGATCATGCTTTTATCTCTATTTGAGTAAACCTCTAAGTGCTTTTATGCTATCTTTGTTTGCTATTGTATGCTTAGGTTTTGAAGTATGTTCATACACCTTTTAAATTAAGCATGGTGCTTGGTTTAAACCGCTTCTTAAATTATATTAGACATGGTGTCTAGTTTGGTTTTTTGAATCATAAGATGTGTTGAGTTTACTTCTAAAAAGCTTTTAAATTAAGCGTGGTGCTTAGGTTAAAATGCTTTCCTAAATCAAATTAGACGTGGTGTCTAGGTTGATTTTTGAACTTAAAGTATGTTTTAGTAGGCAATGGATATCTTGTTAGACTAACCCCTGCTAGAAATTTCCAAATTCAATTTGGGTAAGTCAAAAGATGAACTCACATTAGAGATGAATCAAGGCATGTGACGATGTCCAATAACTTTGCACAAAAGGAAGACACAGCTCATTCTCCATGGAAGAACTGTAAGTATCAAAGTTTATATATTTAATCCTTTGTTGTGAGTTACCTTTGCCTTGAACCATATAAATGTGCAGCTATCAATAAAAATTGTTAGAAGAAATCTATGCCAAAGTAATTCTAAAAGCACATCCTTTCATTAGCATAGACGAAATTCGCATGAATTATATGGATCATAACCCATATGCCAAACTTGTTGCAATCCTTCGGGTATGTGTCCACTAATATTTATTCAGGGGAAGAAAGAATAAATGTCGATCATGGTTTAAAACGAAGAAAGGAGAACAAGTGTATAGAAAGGACTAAGATGGAAAGAAATAGATGAAAAAACACTTCAACGCCTTCTACACTTTACCATGATAGTGGACCAATCATCTTGCAAGACATAAGGGAAGGAAAAGACCATTGAGATTCAATCTATCCTTTACCATATGGTGTCATCAAGCTCTAGTAATAAAGGTAACATCTTAAAGGTAAGTGATCATCATATCCTCTTGATCTTGGAGTACACATCTTAGCACCATTCTCTTGATCTCAGTCTTAACCAAATGACCTACAATGTTATATATCTTGTTTTTGGAAGATGGTAGTCATCATATCAATCTTGATAACTTATAAAGATGAACAATCCTTCCATAGGTTAAGTAACTCCACTCTTTTATCTCATAAACTTAAATTCTATATTTATACTTTTGATATTCTCACCCAAGATGTAAATGAACAATATGAAAAGACATCAATCTTATTGTGCCTAAGGTTAGAGAATGAATAAATTTCTGATTATGTTGGTGTTTTTCCAACAATAGAGCCCCTGCACTTGATCTCTACCTTATCTTTATGAGCAGAACCCACTTCAAGCAAAGTGCGGGGAGATTCCCCAAATTCTACAAGTGGGAGCTCTAAACTAGTAACAAGGATACACATAAGATTGGAGTCGAGATGCTAACAAAAAGAAAAGAAGAAGTTGGCACCACTATTGGAAGCACCACTAGTGGAAACAACACCTCAATCCTCATCCTTAGGAGCAAATCGAAGTACTCAATCAACAAACCACTGCAAGGAGGAGTCCAGTTCGAAGGACTCAAAACATCGAACCCTCGTCGTGAGGTAACATCGGTAGTTATCCATGTTTACTTTCTTGCATTGCATGATTTATTTTCTCTTAACCATATTTACTTTTCTACATTAGTATTACATAGGAAATAATAAATAAATAAGATATGCATTAGGTTGCATTCATGCATCTTAAAAAAAAAAAAAAAAAACTTTAAGCCCCATATGAAACCCTTGTAGCGTAAAAGTTATAGGAGTTCTCACTGTGGTGGCCTATAAAATAAAAAATACATATCATGCATTTGTACTTTCTGCATATAAACCCATAAAATTCAAAAAAATTAATTGAGCATCCTGCTGCAATATTGTTATCATAAACATACTTTGAAACCTCCACAACACCCAATCCTCTAAAACGGCTAACTACTAACGTTTTATCCTAATACCGTTCCACGAGTTTTGGTGTTTTTGTGAGAGCTTTCTGCAGATGACTCAAGAGCTAGCTCACCCAGGGAATCTTTATCTTCATCACTCGAAGCACATTTCTCCGATACACACTGACCTCTGTGTAAAGGAAGTAACTTCTTGAGTGATGAGATTGAAGTATTCCTGGCAACACTTGCTCTTACAAACATGAGCTCCTCTATGAGGACCACTCGGCTTTAATGCTCAACTATGACAACATCCAAATTTGGGGGAGAGCATCCTCTAGTTATCGGGTAAGTATACCTATGCGATTATCGAGTCTATCTTATAGTCATGAAATACCAAAAATATGTGGGCACATGAAGGTCCACGTCTGTAGAGTCTTTTATGAGTCCATTAGTCTAAAAGAAATAAAAAGATGAATAACACTCAAAACCAAATAAAAATACTCTAGCTATTTATTAAGGTATGATCATAGAGTGTGTTTACAGTTCTATTTAGTTGTTAAGAGTCAAATAAAAATTGAAGAACAATAAAATTTTATCTTGGAGATGATAAATAGTTGCTCTGTCGTAATTCCTTTCACGTGCCTAGTTTTCAACCTTAAATTCTCCTGAGTTTTGGATATGACTGTTTTGATATAAGAATTTACTCTTTGAAAACTTGTGGAGGCATATGCTCAAAACTTTGTGGAGGCATATGCTCAAGCTAAGTCTAGGTGATTGAGCGATAGGATATGAGCAAGTCTAAGCTGCTATTTATCTTATTCCTAGCAATACTAAGTTCTGAAGATTTATCTTTTAAAAAAACTGAAAATCTTACATGATGAGCACTTGTATGACAAGGTTTGAATTCCTACCAAAGCCATATATGATATAGATTTAGAATAGAAAAACCTTTGTTCATTTATACTGCTTGCTTTGCATTGAGTTCAGTCAACCTTTGTTGTATACCTTATGAGAGTCTTGCCATGCTTTTTAAAATCAAGATCACACTCACACACTCTACCAACATATGCATTGCTCCTACCCTGAGAGTAAGTGCAATCATTTTTCACTTTCATCCAGATCCACCTTAAAATTATTTTTCTCCTACACTAGGAGTAAAGACCCAAAAATATACCCCATAGGACAACCCCTATTTAATGCTCTAAGTTCTTATTATTATCTCTCCAATTATTTTGTATTAAAAGGATGCATGTGGCTATGAAAAAAGAAAAAGTATTGAAAAAAAGAAGAGGGAGTTAAAAAATAGACAAGTGTCCAAGCAATTAAAACAATGGGTACTTACATGCTCGCCTCCCTAAAAAAAGAGAAAAGAAAAAAAAGTGAAAGAATAAAGATAGCCCATGTTTTCCTATGAAAAGTTCAAGAGAGAGATTTATTTCAAGGAGCAAAAGTAGAATTAGGATTAGCCACTAAATACCATATATACACCTATCCACCATACTCCATACACATGCACATCTTAGTTTGATTGTATGACTTGACTCTCTTTGGATCCATTGTTGTTTGACTTTACGATATATGAATTGCAAGTATGCCCATCCTTGTTTAATGCCACTCCTATGAGCTCCACTATAATAATTAGTTGTAGGAGGGCATGACAACATAAATGCCTCAGTGAGATCTATAAATATCACATACAATAAGAGACTTAAGGGTGTCATACGATTAAGCTCTGAGTTTTATTTTGAAAACTTGCAAAAACTCCAGAATATTGGTTTAGTGAAGAATTTGAGACATAGTGCTTGACTTGATTGTTCTATCTTTCAATTACCCAAGACCCACGTAAAAGTTAAAAAGCTCCATAGCTAATGGTAAAATGGGTAAGTTTCAAAGTTAGAGCAGTTTTGTCTAATTCAAAGGAGAATTTCAGTTTGAAAGCATGTGTACTTTTGAGAAGTGAACGCATTGTAGCAACTCCTGATCCAAGTTTAGTAGTTAGGCTTTGCGAAGGGACTAGCAAAGGGTAAGCTTGGGGGAACTTGTTGACGGTCCGTAACGCCTATTTTATACCATCAACTATTGCTCAATATAACATAATATCAACCATAAAGCATAGTTGTAGGGTTTGATTCTAACGAGTTCCACGAGTTGTGTTGTTCTCGGTTGTTTTGTAGGTATATTCAATTTTGCACAGAATAAAAGTATCTTAAATGGGGAATTGGACTGCACCAATGCGACGGGCTCGTCGAGACGATCGAAACGGATATATCATTTGCTATATTCGAGTCCGGAATCAAAAGATATCAATTCTACACGAAACCAACACTAGAAGACTCTAGAAGGCACCGTAAAGGCGATGTACCGAAGGTGGGGCCCACCTGGTGCTACAGGGTGGGGCCGTCCGGCCCCACCCCGGGCCGCCCGGCGCCCTCCGGAGCCCATTCAAGTGGCCCGCTTCGACGGAGGGCCTCCTACCGCCTTAGGGTTTGCATCTCCACCATTGCCGAAGTCGAATTAGTCCCACATCGCCTGTCTAGAAGAGGTGGAGGCTTTTCTAGACTATAAATAAAGAGAAAGACCCCCTCCCTAAGGGCACCACATTATTGGAGATGTAGAGGCGTCCCTCGAATGGATGACCTCTCATCTCTAGAGAATTAGGGCTAGACTTTCCAATGTAGTTCTAGTTGAGAGTTAGGGAGAGCGGCGCTACGCCCGGGTTCCGGAGGAGTCTTCGGAAGAGTCATTAGAGTTTTGGTATGTCTTTGTATTTATTCTTTGTAAGACTTATGCTTTAATATATTTTATCTTCTCTATTTACTTTTTTGCATTACATTTAATTGGTTAGTATAGTTGTTATACTTTAGCATAGGATCTCCGCCCGTATCGGGTGCTCTAGTTATTAATTGTGACTAGGGTCGTAATTGGTAGTGTAGACATGGACTCTAGGCTATATATTACCTGAGATTGCACCCAGTCCAACATATAGTTGTGGTAGCCTCAGGTGGTGACAGCCCTGACCGCCGACGTATTCCACCATGTTAGGGTTGGTGTTTGTAGGACCGTAGTCAGAGCTTCCTAGTCCCTTTCTCACCCCTTTCCGTGACTAGTGTTCTGATGTCCTGAAGTGTTATTGTGTGATTGCTTTACCTTCCATAAATCAGTTATTGTAGAACCCAAGTAATAGAGAAGTATTTAGCAACCTTGAACTCTCCCGTTGTCCTCTCACTTTAGCTATTTACTCTTTTATCATAGAATTCTCTCGTGTGTGTCATATATGCATAATTCCTATCATCAATATATCGTTTACCCCTACTTTAATCTAGTTGGTGTATTAGTTAGTAGATACATGATGGTGAACTATCAATGTCTCTATCCATTGTTTCCCAAGTGGTAAAATATAAATAACGATACCGAATACTCCCGGTAAAATGCTACAATAGTTTTTAAATAAACTGCGGAATCTTTCATATTTTTATTGTGCATAAGAAATACCAACAAATGGGGGCGGTGGAGAGTCGACGCGGTGCAGGAAGACCCGTAGCGCCCACGAAGACGTAGCCAAGTCACCGAGTACCTCCCACAGGTGGTCCTACGAAAAGGGCAAAAAAGGTTAGTATCCACATAAAATTTTGGCAGCACCTCCCCTACACGGGGAGGTTTCTAAAACCTGCAAAAAACAACGGCGCGAAGGCCGATAACCACCGCGGCACGAAGGTCGATAACCACAACGACGCGAAGGCCGATAACCACAACGGCACGAAGGCCGATAACCACAGCGGCACGAAGGCCGACATCACAACAGCATGAAGGCCGACAAGTAGTGAAGGGGTTAATATACCTTGCTCTCGTAGCCGGTTCGATGACGGTGGAGGTGTCGGTGGGACGTACACGCCAAGAAGACGGTTGAGGCACCTCCTCACCCTCTCCCCTTCTCCTCTCTTCCTCCTTCTTCTTCCTTCTCCCTCTTCTTCTTTTTTCTTCTCCTTCTTCCTTCTCCCTTCTCCCTTCTCCTTCTTCCTTCTCCCTCCTTCTCCCTTCTCCTCCTTTCCTTGTCCTTTTCCCACTCCTCCTCTCTACGCCTCGGGGCTGCCGGGGCTGGGGGGGCGGCCGGACCGCCTTTGCGGGCCGCTGCCGGCCGGCCAACCCGCGGGGGGGCCGGGCGGCGGCGGCGTCTTGGGCGGCTTGGCCGGCCGGGCGGCGGGGGCCAGGCGCGCCGAGGCGCCTTGCGCGCGGGCGGCAGGCCGGGCGGGGCGGGGCAGAGGCCGGCGCCTTGGGCCGCGGCGGATCGGGGGATCGGGCGTGAATTGGGGGGGGCGCGGGTGGAAAGAGGGAGCGGATAAGGCCGGCCTTGGATGGGCCGGGCCTTTTAGGGTTAAAGGCATTTGCCGACTGCCCCCGGGCTAGGCAGTCGCAAAGGCGCGGAATTTTTTTAATATGAATATCCTTCGCCGACTACCTCAGACTAGGGCAGTTGGCAAAGAATTTATGCATTTTTCCCCCAATTTTTTGCAGCCGCAACTTGCTCCAAATTTTTTTGAAATTTTTATCATAGGCTCCAAATGTGATAGCATGACACCTCATAAAGTTTCATGATTTTTTGACCTTTTTTGCTATATTTGGTTAATTTATTTCTTTTAATCGAATTTTCCGCCGCAAATACAACTTTGAACTGCAGTGCATGAAATAATGAAACTTAGCCATTCAAAAAATGATATTCGGGACCGAGCGCTAGCTCGTGGGCCAACTCCGGTTGGGAGGCTGGCGATCGAGAGATCGAGCTCCCACCGGAGCCGATTTTTTGATTTCCTGAAATAATCCGTTTGGATAGTTTCCAAGCACATAGCCATTTAAAAAATGATACTCATGATTGGAAGGACGCGTTCTTGGGTCGCGTATTTTGTAGGTCCGTTTGTATACCAGTGGTGTGAATGCGTGTGTAGTGTGTGGGTGTGCTCACCCAAAATTTTCATGTTGGAAGTCCTTATCCACCCAAAACATGACCATGACCATCTAGGTGTGGTAGAAGTGCTTTTTAATTATATAAAATCCAAACGAAGTCGGAAAATTACGAAACTTGTTTAGGTATCACATGTGGAGATGTCTCGGTTTTGTACATCCGACGTCGCAACTTGGTCCAAACTTTTTGAAATTTTTATCATAGGCTCCACATGTAATAACATGACACCTAAACAAGTTTCATAATTTTCCGACTTCGTTTGGATTTTATATAATTAAAAAGCACTTCTACACACTGGATGGTCGTGTTTCCGTGGACAAGAACTTCAAAATTTTGGGTGAGTTTCCTGGATACGGCCTCAAAATACACTCTCCAACATAAATATCATTTTTTGAATGGCTAAGTTTCATTATTTCATGCACTTGCAGTTCAAAGTCGTATTATGCGGCGGAAAATTTGATTAAAAGAAATAAATTAACGAAATATAGCAAAAAAAGTCACAAAATCATGAAACTTTATGAGGTGTCCTGTTATCGCATGTGGAGGCTATGAAAAAAGTTTGAGGAAGTTTGGAGCAAGTGGCGACGTCGAATATCCAAAACCTAGATTCAAATTTCAAAAAAAAATTGCATCTTTGCCGACTGCCCGACGGCGGGGGGCAAGTCGGCAAAGGGGATGGCCACGGGTGCCGTCTGGCCCCAGCCACCTTTGCCGCCTGCTGATCTTTGCCAACTGGCTGGCGGTCGGCAAAGACGTCCTTTGCCGATTGCTCGAAATGGCCGACCGCTCACACCATAAGGGCAGTCGGCAAAGATACCTTTGCCGACTGCTAGGTAGGGCGGTCGGCAAAGATGATCTTTGCCGAGTGCCCTTCCTTTGGCAGGCGGCAAAGACCAGGGCAGTCGGCAAAGCAGTGTTTTCCCGTAGTGTATGTATCTTCGCCATATGTCCTGGAATCAGCCATAAAATAAAATTATCTAATTATCTAAATCCAGTGCATTGCTACACTAGCTTCCATGGGAGCCAATGACGAGATATCCCAACACTAACGCTAGAACACGTCAGGTCGTAAGCTTAAGATCTAAGGTTGGCACGAAGCTATTCACCTGGCAGTGATGGTACATACCAATATTGCCACCATCTGATAGTGATATATCATTGCTAGTTCAAATTATAAGCTGATAGTGATAGCTAGGATATCATAGTCAGGGCCGGTCCTGAGGTTTTCCGGACCTAGAACAAAACTAAAATTTTGGGCCTATTTTTTCTAACGTTCCTTGATACCAAGTTATCTGCGATGATTTTTTCTAAAGAAAGGCAATGATGATGACGTTAATATCATATCATCCAACAATTGTTTTTCAATGTATAATGTTGCCATTTAACCTATCCTTTTTGATATTGTAGATTGCATATAGTTATTCAGCCATTTTATTTTGAAAAGCTTGTTTCAGCTATGGAAGTAATAGGGTAATAAACTAATAATCAATTTCTGTACCAATCAGTATGCTAGAAAAAAATTCACAAAGATTGAACAATTGTACTGTACACACTACGTGACCTTAGGAAGTCAAGTGCCCAGCAAAGCAGATTGAATATTGTAATTGTAATGCCCTAGTGCCGTATGCGCGTTCATGATTAGGGATCGTAAGATTACAGAGAGATTGATACCAGGTTGCTGCTGCTGCCTTGCTGATGCCTGGGTACATACCCCCCCTCCGGCGACTTGCTGGCGGCCGCTGCCCGGCGGCGGTGCCACCATCTGATAGTGATATATCATATGGACATACGGTTCAAATTCATCCGGGCGACCGATAGTATGATAGCCCAGGATATGGCCTAGTCGCCCCTTAGGGCCGGGCCTGATCATAGTCAACTTAGCTACGACCCAACGACCCAACGGTGATATCCCTGTGGCTCAAACCATTACCTAGCAGTGAAATTTTCATACCACTACAAAGTACAAAGACTATGAATATACAACCTTTTACCGATTGACAAGGTCAATGTTACAATCGAAGTCTACAAACACATTACAATAAAACTACCTCACAAACATTCTTCTTGCACCCGAGTGGGGTCTCCAAAGTGCAAGAGCATACTAGAGGGGGGTAGAGAGAGCCATCCGGGATGCATAAGGGTTTGGAGCCATGATGAACTCATGCCTATGGCAACTATATAGCCACCACTGGCTCAATGCAAACCGACAACCAATTGGAGTAGAGCACCGAATAGCATTATATTGCTACTAGGTATTGTTGTTTTTGTCATGGCTCTATCTTTCCAAACATTCTTCTAGAGTGCCTCTCATGCATCATCTTGACTATAAAACGGAAGGCGTATCCAGCCAAAAGACTACTAGCTTTATACATAACTACTATTAGAGGGTACAGTGGATCCAACCTAACTAGTTATATCCATGAACTAGCCTACACCGCCGGTCCCAATTCTACTAGAGACTCAAAGCCTTAGCCTTATTATTAGTGACTGTTGCATTGCCTTATCTATTGTGTGCTCACTTACCATAAAGTTCCAATATGTGACTAAGCCTAAAAAAAATCTCCCCACACCTTGGTTGCAACTCTCCATATGACATACACCCCGTATGGATGTTTCGTGGTTTCCAACCATATATACTCTAATACCACTTGTTAGAATGTGTAACAAATCTGATCCAGTTCGCTATCTTCATGAGTTGGTGCCACACTATAACCCAGGTCAACTAGAGCCTACAAACCGGCCAAAGATTCAGGCCTAACTCATCCGAATTGAAGACTGCCCCCTACCTTATATAATGTAATCCTGCCATCAATTTCTGATATGGGACTAAACTCATTTGTATGAATCTTACAACCAGTAGCAATGCATTCCTTTCATTACAAAATGGTCTTCAAATAAAGATCATGCCCGGATTGATTTTGTGCTGCATGCAAAAACATTTTCTTGTGCTTTATGGACTAGATTTATTTCCAGAATAAATTAGCGTATATATCTGCACCCATTTCCTCTTTCTCTTGTTTGTTGTGAAAGTTGAAAACGACACACATTTAATATGATTTGCGTGTCAAATTACCGGACAGCTAGCAGCAATTAGTAGTTCTATATTCGCATAATGATGATATAGGAATATAGGGTCTTGTACGTTAGATGTTTAGCGTGTTGTTAATGACCAATTATTTTATATAATCGGGATTCCCCTACCAAACTAATTTGGTAGCATAGATTCCACTCTATCTAGGAATAACTCTTTGACAAAATCTCAGCATGGAGCAACGTAATGGTTTACTGAGTTGCAAAGGGAAAGAGTAATATAATAACGGTGAATTAATCCAAAAGCTACTTTTACAATGCGGGCGTACGTGCAGAAAACTAGTAGCTTTGGTCGCACCACTGTTATGAAAGAAAAAAAATTCTCAGTGCAACTTCCCGGCCGTTGCTTCTACAACCTATTAGGTTGTGGCATCAGAAACAATGCCGGGACATGCCCCAGAGCTGTGGCATCACAAACAATACTGTCCCCTCTGAGCATTACGATTTTCAGGTCCTGTTCCTTCATCCTTCCCTCTGTCTTGATATATAAAATTCTTGATTTCCAAGACAGCTAGCAGGAAAAAAAAAAAAAACTCATTTACCCTTGTGATCCTCGTACCACTCCTCATCTTTTTTTCGTGTTGTATCTGCAAGCTTTTTTAAGATAGGACCCACATATATAGTTCCTAGCCTAGATAGCTACATTTGCACATGCTTTCTTTTTTTTCATGAACCTTGTATTTGCAATCTTTACCTTTCTAATAAATTTCCAGTAAAAAAAACTGTGCTAGAGTTGCATGTTTTGTTGGACAGAGGGATCGAAGCAAATTAGACCTGCATAATGTTCTGAATTTTTCAAAGAAAAAAAACAACTCCGCCGTTGCTGCTGCAGCTTAATTAATTAGGTTGTTGGATGCGATGGACACACCGCACATCTGTACTACCTGATACCGTCATCATGGTTACATATGTGGACGTACCCATCGCTGACGCCTCTGTCTGTTGTGCTGATGAGTCCAGAGCCCAGACACGCGTTGGAGAGGTTCAGACGATGCCCTCTTGCATTCCTGCTTGCCTTTGCGAAAATGCGGTGCAAGTGCAACTGGCTAACCGATTGATTCTTCTTCTTCTGAGGTAGCAACGCGTAACACGCCTGGGCGCTCCATCTGCTAACCTAGCAAAGTGGCAGCAGCACGGTCGTTGGTGCTGGTGCTTTGGTAGCGTAGCGTACCCATGCTGCTCGTCGCATCGCATCTCTGGAATCCCAATCCCTTACACCAGCTGCAACCTGCAACCAGCCATCTGAGAGACTGAGACGACTCCACAAAACAAAAGCTGTGCCCAAGCATCGCACCTATACTCACCACTGACGACGACGCATGTGACCATGGACATGAGGCACGGACGCACGCAGCTTATCCCAAGCAATTAATCAGAGACGACCTGAGACTTGAGAACAGGTGCGTCGTCGTCCAAGAACTGTGCAGCAGGGAGCAGGCTATAGCTGGCTGGGCTTGCTGCCTATATAAGCGGCATATCGATCGGTTGCCAATTGCATCATCATCGCCCATCTCTAGACGACAAATTAAACAAGCAGACCGCCACCAAACCGGCCGTATCAGACGAGCAACTACTAACCAGCTGTAGTACGTAGCTTATTAGCAAGAAGAAGGAGATGAATCGTTGGGGCATCAAGAACAACCCTGCTCCGGCCGCCCGCACCGCCGGCGCCGGTGCGGCGGGTGCTGCAGGAGTCGGGGATGTGCCGGTGCAAAAGGTGAACAAGATCGAGTTCCACAACCTGGTCTCCAGGCCCACCCTCTACGGCGCCGGCGGCCGTCCTCCGCGGGGGGCGGAAGAAGACATCAACGTGAAGGCGGAGCGGTTCATTAAGGAGAAGAGGATGTGGTTCCACCGCCAGAAGCCCGCCGGCGGGCCGACGTCAGCGGCCTAATGACGTCGTCGTCATCGTCGTCATGCAGGCATCATAGTATTTGTATATATATGGATGGATATTATATGGATAGATACAACGCATATAAGTATTTTAAGAGATGACCGACCCCCTGTTACGAAGTACGATCCCATGGATGTTTATATTTACTTGCTTCTCTCGGTGACCAATAATAATAAGTGACATGTATTTTAGATATGCATGTTTGTTTGAAGCCAACATTTGGCCTTTTTTACCATTGCAAATATCTTCCTGTGTTGCAACTAGACGTACAACTTTGCGCACGTCTGGGATGAGGTGTTTTTCATGGCTGATGTTTGGGTCCGTTCTATTCTTCTCATCCTTGTTATTCCAACCAAACACAGAACAGGAACGTCCTCATCCCTTCAACCAAACACAGGTATAGAACCATTCCATCCATCCTACATCATATTCGCTAAATGGAAGTCGTCCTCCTGATCACCCCTATGGTTTCCATTTCAATTATTATGTGCATCATTAAAGAGAGGGGAAGTAATTAAGAGAGCATACTTGTACCTGGTAGTTAATTAGATCTCATTATAGCTCTGAGAGGCTGGATAATTTGGTGGAGAGGATAGATGTAGAAGGAACATGGTGGTCGATGTTGTGCAGGCATGGAACGCGTCCACGACGCATGCCACAACAAAGAGGAAGCAAGGGAAGCCACGACAAATGGATTCTTTGGTGGGACACATGGACCCAACCTAGAGGCACCAAATCCGAAGACGCGCTAGGTTTTGTTTGCATAGGCGGCCGACACAAACCGGTGTCGCCCATGGTAGGGGCGCCGCGCTAGGGAGAAGAGGGAGGGCAGGCAGTGGCAGCCATCGGGGGCATCAGAGTGGCGGAGGCATGCACGAGGGGATGAAGGTTTGGGACTGGGAAAGAGAGGATGAGGGACCAACAAAGGTGGGTAGATATTTCTGCATTTGGATTGGGATGAGAAGCAGGAGGAGACAAAAAAAAAAGCAGGAGAAGCCGCTTCCGATGGGTTTCGCCCAAAGAAATCTGAACTATTAGACCATAGACCGGATAGATGACAATTGACAGCAAACAGTGACATGGCCGACCAAGTAACAAAAAGTGGTGTACAAAAGAAATAAAGATAATAGTAGCAGATAGTAGATTTGAGGAAGATTTACGATGCATCAGCCTAATTAGAATGGGTTGAGTCCTTAGAACCTACACACCCGCCTGGCATCGTCACGCTGAGACGAATGTGTCATGTATCCTAGTCCTTAACACGCGTGGGACTACCAGGACCAAGTGTTCCGAAATATGTATATTTTATATAGATTGTCAATTAGAATGCACGAGGTAGCAAGCTTTATTAGCCAATATATTAAAGCAGGACTATTGTCCCAACGAAGATGCCGTGCCGAAGTTGCGGCGAACTTCACCTAGCTAGATCCATCCCCGTTAGGCAGCTATATAAACGCGAGCGACCTTGCCGTTGGCAATTGCACCATCCGACTCTTTACAAACAAACGAGAACTACTACCTAGTCCCTAGCTCACTAAGAAAGACAAGCAAGATGTTCCGCTGGAGCAACAGCCCTCCTCCTCAGGCCGCCGGTGCCGGTGCCGGTGCGAGCAGGGAGACCGGCGGGGAAGTGACGGTGCAGAAGGTGGACAAGATCGAACAGTTTCAGTTCCTAAACATGGTCTCCACGCCATCTGTTGCTGCTGTTGGTGGCCCCAACATCGACTGGAAAGCGCAGGAGTTCATCAATAGGCAGAGGAAGAAGTGGGATGTGGTACGCTAGAGATAACCTCAGTTGTCTGTGATGGTCTCCTCGTGTATATACTCTATCTGGAGGAAAAGATATATGTATACGGATTATTAGCAGTGTCAGGCTTGCGTGACCATGTACACATCTTAAGCTGTCTGAATATAATGTCAGTATTAGCTAGATAAATAAATAATTTCCCCACATGTGTTATGTAAATTAGTAGTACTTATAATAATTTTCAGCGAGCCTTGCATTTCTGGTGACGATGGACGAAACAGAGGTTTTGGAGAAGTAAAATATATCCTCCTATGGATGATCCATATTCTTTTCAACCATTGTAAAATTTCAATTTGCTCTTTTTTAAAACATTTTCCTTTCTTTCATTTATTTTGGAAAACCTTTCTGTCGAATCTTCTTATGTAGTACAAGAAAACTAGCATATAATTAATTCCCTCTTGTCATTATGTGCCCTTGTTCTGAAACATAACCCCTTCTTGATCAATTCTTCTCCCACCGTCGTATATTTGCTTATACGCAAGTATATGATCTGAGTTTTTTTACTGGCCGGCAAAACGTACTGGAAATGAAACAACTATGCCAATCATGTGAACACTACCCATTCAAATCTCTCTACCAATTAAGTTTTTTTTTTCCTCACGAACATGCTTAATTAGGATGTGTTTCATTAAGAGGGGAATCTCGCTAGCAAGTCATGCAATATATACGGCGTCGATTCCTACTGATTGGGATGCCTCTAGTGTTTTAGTATGTTAGTGGCATGTTGCTTAATTCATTGGCTCCTAAAAAAAGGTATTACATAAGACATGAAGAACAGAGATTCAATATTGGGCATGTTCACATTCTCACATTTCAATACTACTCCATACTCGTATTAGTTGAACGTTTTGGACAAGATTTGAGTCAAACATTAAGAGCATAAACTATCAATAACTTTTAAAATATTTAATTTGAAAAGGTAAAACTTATATGTATAGATTCATCTTAAAACCCACTTTTATAAAAGTAATTTTATTTTTAGTTTGCTTATATATTTTATAGAAAATAATGGATAAAAATAGGTTTTGGAGACCGTGCCCTTGTCCAAAACGTCAACTAATATAAATATGGAGGAAGTAGAAATTATATGGAAATATATGGAATTTAGGGTGAGTATTGAAGTTGGGTCAAGGTCAAGGATTACGAACCCGGCCAGTTCTCACCGCTTTCATGCAACTTTTGCTAGGTTGGCTCTTGAGCTTTACCTATCTTTACTACTTTTCCGTTTCAAATTATAAGTCGCTTTGATTTTTTTTGATACATCTATTTTACTATGCATCTAAATATAATAATATGTCTAGATAAATAGTAAAATAGATGAACCAAAAAAATCAAAGCAACATAATATAATTTAGAACAGATGGAGTATTTATCATGAGAAAACGTGAATGTATACAGATGCATCCTTTTTTTGTGTCCTCTGCTTATCATTTAATAATTAGGTTTTACTGCAGGCTGGGCGCATCCTCCACACTCCCATTTTCTCATGATTCATGTCAAAGTTGAGAATCGAAGTGCACACGCATTAAATTGTCGGTGTGTCGAATTCATGGACACAGCTTGCTGCAATCAGTCGAGTTGACGCGTTGTTGATCGTGCTAATAATTATCTTATCTAATGAGATTGCACTACCAAACAAATTCAGGGCCACAGAGATTCCATTCTATTATTATTAATCTACTAGTGCAACGTGCATGCGGTAAATTAGTTTATGAATTTTCCATCCATCACCGGCATCGTCATATATAGGTTTAGCTAATGACGTAGCCACCATGACATCTTCGCAGTGAGGTCAATGGATATGCATGTCCTGAGCCCTGACACGCGTAGGCAACACTAGGAAATATATGCCTGTGGTGCAAAAAAGATTGCAAGTACGAAACGCACAACACGCGCTACACGTATGAAAATATGACCTTTAAAAAAAGCCAAATAAAGCAGGAGTCCGTCCAACGAATATGCCGCCGCGTGCAGCTGCGGCGAACTTCGCTTAGCATCCAGTACCGTCACAACACGGTTTTTGCTCCTCACTTGGTTCCAGAAAGAACGAGTTCTAGTGACTACCCACAATGTGGTGTTTGGCCGATGGCTGAATGAAGAGAGAGAGAGAGAGCCAAGCAACGAGTAGAAACATTGCAGCTGCTGATGCTTACTTCCAAATCGCATGAGCTAAGGCATGTAGGTTCACCGATGCTTGAAAAGTTAAAAAACTATATCCCAAACAAATGCAAGCAGCGAGCAGGAAAGGGAATGGTACTTTAGCCGAGGCCCATGCACATGCAAACATTGGTGCTGACATTGTAGGTATTGACGATTTTAGACATCGGTGCTTGGTGTCAGGAATAAAATTTTTGAAGCATCGCTACGCTGTGGCAGAGCACCGCCTACCAAGCCAAATCATCTTAAATTTGATATAGTTTATGTAAAAGAATATTAATATTACCGAATCACTATCAATGGATCCATCGTATATATAATTAATATATTCTTATTATCTATCTATCTAGTGTCATAAAAATTGATATCTCTATGTTATAAAGCCATTTTAAAATTATCTGATTAAGGATAGAACTAGGCTCACATTATTTTTGAGACGGAGGCATCTATGGGGTCCCTATCTCATCCCTCACAGTAGAGACAACACGGCATGCTATTCTTGACCCAACGTACAACAAGCACCCAAGCGTCAGTCGCGCCAGAATCAGAATCGTCAGTCGTCTGAAAGCGAGACTAATTAAGACAACTGATTGACTGACCTGATGTTTATGGTCACGAGTAGTGTAGTATCTGATTAAAGCAACAATGGTCAGAAACTTGAGAATTAACACGTGGATTCTCGCTTAAGGGCTGTACAAGAGGAGAAGATCTTTCGCGGGTACATGCCTATATAAACGCGACCAGTTGCCAATACATTGCGCCATCCAAAGCTCACACCAAACACACCAAGGGTTAGCTTGCACCGTTGCACGGGTGTCCTAGTATATACTGTATATAGCAAGCAAAGCAGAAGGGATCATCGGAGACGATGTTCCGGTGGAGCAACAAGGGCCCTCCTCCGGCAGCCGGCGCCGGCGCTGGTTCCGGTGCCAGCAGGGCGCCGGCCGGCGGCGGGGAAGTAGTGGCGGTGCAGAAGGTGGACAAGATCCAGCAGGTTCAGTTCCTGAACATGGTCTCCAGGCCATCTTTTGACATCGACAGGGAGGCGGAGAAGTTCATCAGGAAGCAGAGGAGTAAGTGGTGATGTGGTCCTCCCCGTGGACTGCACTAGTATAGGCCCACTAGATGTGTATGACCTCCATCCTCGTGTGTGTGTGTGTGTACACACTCTATGTGAAGGGAATATATATTCGTACGAATTAGCAGTGTATATATATTTTTTATTTGTGCTGTATGAATGTCATTAGCTACATATTCGGGGAAAAAGAATGCTATCAATAGCTTGAAATAAATAATTTCCATCACACGTGTCTGTGGCCTTCATTTCTAGTCTGTGGTGCCTCATGAACACAGACCACAGAGGTGGTTAAATTAAAGGAGTACTAGTAGCGGTAGATGTGCACAAGGCAGCCAACTGGGCTCAAAACTGAAGAAAGGACTTAGGCATTTTCGTTATGTCCATCGACCAATCTAGCCCACAAAGCCCATACCCCTTCGTACCTTGGTGGCCCTCACGGTATGGTTTTGGGATCCACCATGGATTTCAAACTTTGCCACAATGGATCGTTCTGTTTTTAAAGATGTATACCAGATATCAACATTCGCACACCTACCAACTGTTCCACAAATGTCCAGGCCATGCATACAGTTGATCCAAAATCCGCATGTTCACATGGCACCATCACTGGCATCTTCGTTCCTCAACACCCTCACCATGATCCTCACCTTCTCAACCTCAAGTTTGCTATTCCATGTCAGCTAGGGTGCCCATCAAGGGTTCAACAAAATATGCCAGGCAATCACCATGACATATTTGTTTCGGTGCTCCTGATGTATGTGGTCAAGATTGTTCCAATACCCACGGGGTGGCTCGTCACCATTGTGGCCGCCTAAAAGCCTCCCTAACCATCAAGCAAATGGACACAATGACTATAAAGTGTTCGTTGAAGAAATGTCAATCCTCCTTTACATCATATTGCCTTATGGAAAAAGGTGGCTTGAAGGTATAACATGAAAATGCCCTAGTGACAACTATATATACTTATGAAATCTTGTTAATATGCTTAAATTGAATGATGACCAAGTAAAAAAATAAAAAAGATTAAAAGAATTAAAGAGAAAATACAAACCTCTTCAAGATCTTATGAGAACCTAAAGACCTCTTGTGAGAATTAAAAAATCATGAATAGCTTGAAAAATCTGAGGACAATCTCCTTGTACATGAAATCAATAAAGTCAATGTGGGTATTACTTAGGATTATTACTTGATAGTGCACCTAGTTTATCTAATACTTCTTGCAAAAGAAGTGGATGGATTTTTTTAATTAATGCGTCCCTTTTTGTTGAGAATAATAATTTTTAGAAAATGTTTTGATGGTGTGGGCCAATATTTGGCAGTGCTTGGCTTAGAAATTCTTGTACTTCAGGATCAAGTTCGAACACAAAATCCTTACATTTGTTGACTGCATATAGTCTGAATAAATAATAGGTTAGCTGTTATTGCTTCCTAATAAACATATGTTAGTTTCTTTATGGGCAATCCATTGTTATACAACTTGGGCTTTCTACTTATATCTACAAAAAATAAAGGTCAGGCCCAAAACATTTTACAATATGTGGGCCATTACATTCCATCAACATACTATTCATTAAAAGGCAAAGCCCAATAGCCCATTAAAGGACTATCACCATCCCGCACCACATATATATACCCTAGCATCGCTCCCCGAAACCCTCCCCCTCCTATACATCCATTGCAGCCGCCACCCCCACAACTCTACTCTTCGACACCACGTCCTTACAACTTTGTAAGGTTTGTTGTGTCATCTCCTCCATCAGCGCTTGACGGCAATTGTGTCCAGGATGATGAATGATAAGGTTAGGTGCCCAATCCTCCCCATTTTTTTTATTTTCTTCCTTTTCCAATCGTTCTGGTCTTGTAAATGAAAATGAAAATAGAATAGGTGTAGATTTCGTGAATTGATTTTCTTTCCTATAGTGTAAAAGGTCAATCCTTCTAGCCTATACATCAAGTTGAAAATGGAATAAATCTAGGTTTCATGAATCAGGTCAAAGGATTGATTCAGATCTAGATTCTTTAATTTTCTTTCCTAATCTAAAGGGTGTGTTACAATGTGACAAGGGGTCAGTGATGGAGTGTCACATGTCCAATCTAGAGCCCCAAAGCTAGGCCAAACAGGCTAGGAGAGGCCTGCTAGGACCAAGCCCTGGTCGGTGCTAGGGTCACCTTGCACATAGCAAGGGAGGTGTGTGGTTAGGGACTAGGCCACTACTACCCCCTAACTGTCCCAATATCCAGGGAAAATCTGGAATAAAATGAAGTTGCAACAAAAATATGAAAATAAAAAGAGAATTGTATAGAAAATATGGATCGAGTTTATTGAGCAAATAGATGGGTCTTGCTTCAATTGTAGAAGTCCAAATCTATAAGGAGTCTACCTAGAGGTTGCTTGGAGATTAAGTCTAGATTACTTAGGGATCAAGTCCCCTAAGACTATAAATATGTGAGCCATGTAATATTTCAATCTTAAGCAAGGATAGAGCTTTGCTCTTTATCTCCTCTCCCTCTCTCCCTACATTGCCACCCTCTCTCCTCTCCCATGCCACCGCCCTGCCCTAGCACAACTGCCTCCTAGAGCCATGTCACCAACCCAACAGGCACCACTGCCCTTGCCTAGCTACCACAAGCCAACCCTAGGGAACAGACTCTAACACCTAGTATCTAGGAGATCCCATCGATCCTACATACAGGCAACATTTCAATCTACTATCATGAAGGACATTTGATTCAACGTTGGTCATTGGATGAAGGAAGTTGACCAAAGGCTCAGCTCTTCTTTGAAAAATTAAGTAATGGTCCATCAGAAGAGAAATTGACATCTCATAAAAAATGGCCATGTTTCTATGATTCCACAGAATAAACTTGTTTGGTATTTCTGCATAACAGAAATTTCTTATTGCATATTGATGAGGTCTAAATAAGTGGACATCGACCTTACCATTTGTTGAATCCATGTAAGTCATTGATAAGTGGTTAGCAGCCAAGTGTCAAGGGATTTCCAAAATTAAGTTTTTGGGATATCGTGTCTCTCTCATAGATTTATGGCACTAATAAAGAGATAGTTTTATAATCAATTGTTCTAGAATTGATAAGAGTCAAACTAGTTTTTGGTAAATTACTTGTTGGATTAAATCATGACGACCTGTGGGCAAATAATTAATCTTGGCAAGGCTTCATTTGGCTAGGCACTCAAACATATGGGGGTCTAATTTTCATGCCCTACATTTGATCTTTGTTTTCTATGTTGAAAGTCAAAGATGGCTTAGAAACCTATTGTGCATAATTAAGTATGATGTCCTAAATCATTGTTTTGAAATAATGTTTCTTGCCTAATTTGATTACTATTAGCTTGTGCGCAACATGTACATCTATCACTAGAACAACATTGTGCAAACATGATATTTCATCGGAAACATTTGCATAACTAATGTTGTTCTAGCAAAGGGATTGGACTATCTTCACAAATATATCATAATAACAATGTTGTTGGTTCATGACCAGGGCACCATTCTCAAGTCCATGGAGGAAATAAAACCCATGATGGCATCTGAATCTCTCGACACAAGCCATGGCACGCAAGCCCTGGCACTACTTAGGATTGAGGCTGAGGATGCCGCACGGGCTTTATTGAAGGCGGTCGCGCTGCTGAACCAGAAAACGAAGTCCGGGGACAATGCGCCGCTGCCAGTGAAAGAGGAAACAAAGTATCAAGAGGACGTGCCTGCCGAAAAGGAGATCAAGTGAGGAGGGTGTGGCAGTGAACGAAGAATTGGAGTGATACATCAACAAGCTATATATAGCGCCAGATGTTTTGGATCAATGCTAGGTGTTTCTGAAATAATATAATATTCATGCATAACTTAATTTCTCTATGGATCGGCCTACTAAGAACCATTTATTTCTAGTAAGTTTGCTTTGTGTTAGCTGCAAATGGTGCTAATAAGAATTGTGCTTGCTGTTATTGTTGCATGAAAGATATGGTGTAGGTTGGTTAGCCGTCAAGCCATAGACAATAATATTCTCATTGTGTAGTCCTTGTGTGTGCAAACATTAGACACATCCTGTGGTAAATGTCACTATACTAGTTGTGACACTTTAAGGTTACTTGTGGCAAAAGGACCTATGGTTTGATGGTATGACAGTCTAGTTGGATGCCATCCGCCATGGTTTTTTTAGATTTTTTAAGAAAAAAGTATGGCATACACATGCGTGCGTGTTTACTTGGATTTTTTAAAGAAAAAGCATGGCATGCGTTTGCACGTGTCCCACACACTGGAGGCTAGCGTCTCCAATCTCTTCTTTGCATGTGTATGGAAGTACACGTATGTGTTGCGTGGTGTGAGTGTGGAACATATATGTTGTATGTGTTCAAGTTATATCCTGATAAAAAATAGAAAGAAAGGTAACTTGTGGATGGGCCGACTGGACTTGGTCACTTGGATGGGCTCTGGATCGCCGCTCAGGGCCCAGTCTCCGTGCAGATTGCTGTTGGGCTCTGGTCGACCGCTCCGCCAGAATTCCTTGCACGTTCCGATACGAACGCTGCTGACAGACAGGGAGAAAATTTCGATCGAGTCCGGATTGGAGGCTTCGAGTCCGCTTCCGGCACAATGTTACTCTCCTATTATATATTTTATAGGACAAGGCCACGACGATTTGAGCCCTAACAACACGAGAAATCGATCCAAGCAGCACGCAAACAACAGCAAGAGGATCGATCGGAAGAAAACTATCGGAACCCAAGGGAGAGCAAGAATGAACTCCGTCGTGCGCTCGCTGGCTCAGCGGGCGCTTCACCGGCGGGAGGTGCTCGACTGGCTCCAGCGACCGCCGGCGGCAGCGGCTGGGAACAAGAAGCAGGCGGCGGGCTACAGCACCACAGACCGCCTGGCGGCACACCGATACAGAACCGACGGCGGTTACCTGCTGGTGCCGCTCGTGGCGGTCGGCGCCGGCACCTGGCTCATCACGACGGCCGCCACGCGCTATGTCATGACGCCGCCTCGTCAGGGGACGACGACGACGACGACGACGACAGCAGTGGAGGGACGACCAAGGCCGGAGGTTGCGGCCACTTCGCCGTCGTCGAAGTGAGATTTCAAACAAGCTAGGGCAAACGTTTTAGTAGTAGGTGCTGGTTTGTATTTTGCAACCATGTTACCTGATCGTGTGCGTGCATGTTTGTCGGCTTCAGAGTCGTTCTAGGAAATTGTTTGTTTCTACTGATGAACTGGGGGCTTTGTTTCTGATTGTCGTATGCATGCTCGAGTTCCATCTGCATGCACCTTGTGATGCATGAGTGTGAGAATACATACATAAGATTTGATCATTGATGCCTCGTGTTTTGGTACGTACTGTTGAAGTTATTGGTGCCCGCGTAATAAGGCCACGTTGTTCTGCATGCATATACTTGTTTTTTTGAAACTGTTCTGCGAACACTAGCCACAAACCAAACAGAAGGAGAATCCCTTCAACCAAATGGTTCACGGATTCTATCCGCTATCGCTATATATAAATTCCAGAGTAGAAAACCTGTTTCTACTTAGATAGCGACACTCCCCATCTTTCTTCTTTGGGGAAAAAAACTAATAATGCCACGATAATGTATGTTGTATAAAATAAATATAATTGATTTCTATGTAAAGGGAAATATTCTTACAAATTAGCAGTGTAATGCTTGCATGACGACCATGTGTTTATATTTTACTTATATATGTTTTATGAATGCCATTAGCAATATATTGGCAAAAAAACGAATGCTATCACCAAAGTACTTATGGGGCATTTAGGACTTCTCTGCTCCACATTTTTCAACTTCGCTTCATAACCAAAAAGGTTCAATTTTATGCATGTGGCTCGAGAAAATAGTGGAATTATGAGAGGATTTAAAGGGATGGTGGTCTACAAACTCCACCATTTTTGTGGAGTTATGAGTGCTCTTGATTTATGCTGCTAAGAGTGATCCGATACCTACATGTCAGGTACTCATCATTGTGGCCATAAAAGCGTCCCTAACCATCAAGAAAATGGACATGATGACTACAATGTGTTTGTTGAAGAAATCCTCCTTTACATCATATTGCCTTATGAAAAAGGTGGCTCAAATGTATCACATGAAAACCCTAGTTTGTGGCTCAAAGGTATCACATGAAAACCCTAGTTTTAACCATATACTAATGGGTGAATGATAACGTAAAAAAGAAAAAAGTTGAAGGAATTGAAGAGAAAATACAAACATTTTCAAGATCTTATGAGAAGCTAAAGACCTCTTATGAAAAATCTAACAATCTCCTTGTACATGAAACCAATAAACTCGGTGTGAGTATTTTGAGTATTACTTATGTTACTTGATAGTTCATCAAGTGCACCTAGTTTATCTCATGCTTCTTGCAAATTAAAACAAGTGATGATTTATGCATGAGAGATGGTTTATAAGTAATATGTCACTTATTGTTCAGAATAATATTATAACACACACAAATGGGGAGGGTGGATTGGGCTAGTGGATTGGGAGGAGAAGAGGAGAGGAGGTGGCGGCTTGGGCGGCGGCGCCCTAGGGTTTGGGGGCGACGGCGGTTGGGCAAAGGGGCGTGTGGAGGGGTGGAGGAAGGAGAGAGGAACACGGGAGATTGGAATAAAGGACTTTCGCCTAATTACTTCTTAATTCAAATGATTACAATCCCCTATTATTTATAGTTCCGAGCGGACTCTAATGGGAAAGTCCTTATCAAACATGGACTTTCCAATTTTCCTAATCTGAATTCTTTAAATAATTAATAATAAAGGTAACTCAGGGATTGGAGAAGAGGCAACTGCGGTGGGACCTGCGGCCCCTTCCACCACGCGGCACGGGGGGGCGGTGGCGCCCGCCCACCGGCTGTGGCGGCGGCGCTTGCCGCCCCTAGGGTGGGCACAGGGGGCCCCGCTTGCCGCTTGCCGACTACTTTTGGCCCGCTGTAGGCCTACCGGGCTCACCAATTGTCACCGTCTTCATCTAACATGTGACATAACTCCCCCTTCTCCGACCGGCGTGTCCTCATGCCGGAATGCGATCCAATCGGCCACTCCTTTTATCGTTGTTGCATTAGCTGGGAGCTCTTGAATGTATCCGATAAGGCGTAAGGTGCGGAAGTCTGCCACTATGATGTTGGCCCTGGTGCACAAACCTTCAAACTCGAAGTAGTAGTGGAGGTTGCCGATGTAGCCATGGTATCCATAGAGCGCATTCTTGCACCCCAAAGGTGTATCCCCTTCTCCAGCTTAGCTCTAATCAGTGCCTCCCTGGGAACAAAGACATTGCATTCGAACTTATGTAGCATATCTGGCGGCCTATAGTAGACACGTACATGATTGTTGGGGTGGCCGCCAATCTTCAATGGTAGTTGTCTCCAGATTATATGAATTGAATGTCTAGCGAGAGACAAAGTTAGATCCACCATGTCGCCGAAGAGAAAAGCTCCCACATCAAATAGCCACGGGGATAAGCGATGTCTATGTGTTCCCGGTAGCATGTCGATGTCAATGCTTTCAATGTTGACCAACCATGGCCCGACTCATCGAGGAAGGTGACCCTAGCGTCGTAGACGCTCTCATGTTGTGGCTAGAGTTGGACCTCCAGGACATACGATGGTAGTGGCTCTGTCGCTCCACCATCCACCGGAGGTCTATGAGTGCCCTCCGCCAAGTGATGCATATCGGATGCACCCCCAGCCGAAGCTCCTAAAGTAGCTCATAAAGTAGTGGCGAAGAAGCAAGCACATAGAATCATCCATCGAAGAGGATGAGCCCCTGGTTGAGGGACCAAGCTCATCCCATTCTCTTCTCCATGATCGCCTTAGCCAAGGCGCGAAGCTCCCTATCCTCCAGCACTGCCTGACGGAGGTTGATGAAGATGATGCCGTTGTTGGTGTTGATGACGTCGATAGCTAATGGTCGGCTTGCTCTATGTGCCCTGCGCGACAGGATGCCACTAACAGGGTGGAGGTAGTGGTGCCACCCATGGCACCTGAACCTAGGATGGCTGTCGATGTGGCACTGCTCGAAGGACATGTGGCGATCCATCCCAAAAGTGGAGCAGCTCCATGGTGGTGAAGTCCCAGGAGACACACCTAGGGCTAGCCAGCCATGGCATGCCCAGGATGACATCGATGTTGTGCCCGATGTCGAGGAAGAGAGCGTCCATGTAGAAGATGTCGTTGTCGATGGCAATAGGTACATGAAAGGAAGTACTATAGTAAGGTACCTCATCTCCGCTGCCAATGAGAACAGTGGTGTTGACGCCGAACTCATGCACACCATTGGCACGAGCCACTTTGACGTTGATCACGTTGTGGCTTGATCCCGAGTCCACCAAGATGTGAACTCCAACGCCGCTCATCATGCCATGGAGATAGAATGGGGTGCCTCCCTGCACACCCGCGTTAGGCTTGCCAATGACCATCATGCAATTGCTTTGTCGGCGGCGGCGTGACCGTGGTCCTCACCTCGGCGGTGACCGGCCTACGAGTGGGATTCACAGGCGTCTTCTCCTTGGCTGCATTGGCGAAGATAGTGTTGACGCGGTTGGAGACATCGGCGATCTTAGCGTAGACGTCGTTGAACTTCGCCGTGATCTTCTTGTTGAAGTTGCTCAGCATCTTCTCGAGGTCAACAATGGCTACCATGGATTCAATCTATGGGTCCTCCTAGTCTGCTGATACCAGTTGTAACACACGTAGCAGGGAGGGTGGATTGGGCTAGTGGATTAGGTGGAGAAGAGGAGAGGAGGGGGTGGCTTGGGGCACGGTGGGCTCCCCTAGGGTTTGGGGGGCATCTTCTCCTTGGGCCGTGTTGGTGGAGATGGTGTTGATGCGGTTGGAGGGGGTGGAGATCTTGGCGTAGGATTGGAATAAAAACTTCACCGTGATCTTCTTGTTCAAGTTGCTCATCATCTTTATTTAGGTCAACAATGGCCTCTATAGATTCAATCTAAACGGACTTTCCGTTTTCCTAATCTGAATTCTTTAAATAATTAGTAATAAATGCAACTTGAGTATTAGAAGGGGTGGGACCCGTGGCTGGCTAGTGGATTAGGTGGAGAAGAGGAGAGGGCGCTTTGGGGACGGCCCTGGGTGCCCTAGGGCTCTTGCCGCCCACTACTACAAAAAATTTTTGCATGGCACTTTGAAATGGGCCTCGGAGGTTGGGAAAAACCGCCTCGGTTAATGCCTACCATTAATCGCGGCGCCGAGAGGCGGTTACAAAAACGCCTCTCAAA
This sequence comes from Chrysopogon serrulatus, assembly GCA_015844335.1. Lineage (NCBI taxonomy): Eukaryota > Viridiplantae > Streptophyta > Magnoliopsida > Poales > Poaceae > Chrysopogon > Chrysopogon serrulatus. The sequence goes on along the minus strand of JADLZL010005609.1, from coordinate 60,942 downwards.
ATAGGTTAATCGAGGCACTTTAAAAATAACCGAGGGGTGGAGAAGGAGAGAGATGGTTACATTAAAAGGCCCGCCTCAAGAAATATCGCCCAAACAGATTGGAATAAAGGACTTTATATACCAATTTCCCAAGCTTGATTCAACTGACATACAATCTCTATTATTTATAGTCCCGGTTGGCAGTGGACTATAACGAAAAAGTCCTTATCGAACACGGACTATCCAGTTTTACTAATATGAATTCTTTAAATAATTAATAATAAAGGTAACTCGGGTATTAGAGAAGAGGCGGTGTGGTCCTCCTCCTCAGGTGGGACCTTCAACTTCGGCTGCTTCCAATCCGGTGGTGAGGAGCTTGTAGGCAGCGGATCCAGCGGGGAGGTGCTCACCGGCAGCCGATCCGGCGTTCATGGGCGGCGCCCCCTCCCTCCCCTAGATGGGCTCAGCGGGCCCATGGATGCACCGCCTTTTTCTTTTTTTTTGTTTTTATTTGATTAACCGGGCCGTGGGGCCCCCCCGTGACCTTTCATTGGGCGGTTACAAAAACCTCCTCAAAAAATCGTTTTTGACCACCTCGGAAAAGATTTGTGTAGTAGTGTTTGGCCCATCGGGCTCGGGCTCGCCAATTGTCATCGTCTTCATCTGACGTGTGACAAATATTTTCACAAAATGTTTTAATGGTTTAGGGCAATATTAAGCAATGCTTGGCAAAGAAATTGTTGTATTTGATGATCAAGTTTGAACACATAATCCTTACATTTAGTGTGAATAGTTAAAGTTAGTAATAGTTAGCTGTTATTGCTTCCTAATAAACATATGCCAGTTCCTTTATGGGGCAAGCCATAGTTGTAGCCAACTTGGGCTTTCTCCTTATGGATAGAAAAGTAAAGTTGAGGAAAGGCCCAATACATTCCACTCAACCTACGGCTCATCAAAACTCAAAGCCCATTAGCCCACTAAATGACTCACAATCTTTCGCACCGCACCACATATATATACTCTAGCATTGGTCCCCAACACCCTTACCCTCCTAGACATCCATCGCAGCCGCCACCCCCCCTCCCCACATACTCTTCGACACCACATCCTTACAAATTTCTAAGGTTTGTTGTGTCATCTCCTCCCATACACTCGGCAACAAAGGTCCAAGATGATGAATGATAAGGTAAGAAGCGCCCACTCCTCCTCATTTGTTTCTGTTTTCACCCATTTCCAATCCATCTAACCCATACATCAAGTTGAAAATGAAATGGATCTAGGTTTTGCAAACTAGGCCAGTGGATTGATTTAGATCTGGATTCAATTAATTTTCTTTCCTAATCTAAAAGATTTGTTATGATCTAACAAGAGGATCAGGCGTGGAGGGATAAGGTTACTAGTGATCTGCTAGTTGTTTAGGCTTTTGGCCTTGTCTCGCTACCCCCAATCTATGTTGTATAGTACAAGGATAGGTAGAGAAAGAAAGATAGGAGGGAACTTGAGAGGACGGCGGTGGTTACAGCACGGAGGATAGGCCAGGGCTTTTTTTTTCCGTGCGGATGTGAAGGTCTGGAGGAGGCCCTCCTGCAACGCATGCGTGAGGATGACGATGAAGGGAGGCCTTCCTTTTTTGTTCTTGGCCTGGCAAAGAGGCTTCGCTGGTGGTGAATTTGAGGCCGTGGATGTTAAATCAGACGGGTTGGGAAAGAGGGCGATGTGGTATACAAAAATATGGGTGTATGGTAGATTACTTATTCCCTCAGTATATCATGAGGTGGCTTACATAGGTATCAGGCAAATAATTCTCCTATGATTTTTTAATCTAACAAATCAATTTATTAACTCCATCTCTTTCCTTTTCAACTAACAATGTCCAATCATGTCGACTTCTTGTTCCTGCAACTATTGGTGTGGCCCCAAATGGCATCTCCCTTCTCCATAAGTAGCTCGTCCATGAGTTGGAACAAGCTGTAGCACCTCTAGAAATCCTATAAATCCACCCATGAGGCCATGGGCACTAGTTGTCTGCTATACTGGAGAAGCACCTGTCATTTTTTTTATGATTCAAGCATGCCTTGAGTTTTCACTCTAACTAGAAATGGAACAGTAGCACCATTGTGAATTGGCAGCGAAGGTGGTTGAGGCTCACTGATGGATTTCTTGAACAACCCCACATAGAACACATCATAAATGTGGGAACTTGGCAAAAGGCAAAGGTAGAACATGACCTAGGTGATCTCCTAGATGAGTGGTAGGGCCCATACTAGCATGGACTGAGCTTTCAGCGGGGAGCAGATAGCGTGGACACTGTTAGACGTTGTCGAAGGAGAAGCTAGACCCAATCTCCCACTTGAAGTTTATTTTGAGAAAACCCCTACTAAACTCATTTATAGATATAAGTATGAATAAAACCAAAAAGAACTATACAAAAGACTAAAACAAAAAAGTCAGCCCCTAAAGAACAGATTTCTTGGTGGACCAACAACGTAGTAAACAAAGAGAAAGCTCCTCACAAAGACTAAGCTTAGGGAGACTTGCCGTCAAAGATGATATTTTTCCTCATGGTCCACATCCACCAGGTAGCCATAATGACAATCTACTAAAAAATTGGTGAACCAAAACAGGAATAAAAGCCAAACAGTCCAACAGTGACACATTCAAAGGCCACTAAATATTCATCAATCGCCAGCACCACTCAATAAATGGACATTCAAAGAATAAATCCTCAATTGTCTCTTCCACAATACATCAGGAAAGGACACAATTATAAGATGGTAACATGAAATGCTTCCTTCTAAGCAAATTCCTTGTATTGAGCCTGTCCAGGAGCAAAGAAAAAAAAAATTTATGATTGCCCTGCAACTACTCTTCTAAAGCCAAGTAAACTGAATTTGCTTCAGCATGGCACATTGAATAGCTGAGTATGCTTGCTCGCAGGTGAAAGTAGCACCCGGCCCATATAATATATAGGTCCAGCGATCTGTATCCTGATTATTTCCATGAATATTTAATATCCTCCATGCTAACTCAGCTAACTGCATAGAAGCTTCAATTGATAAAGGCAGGAGAAAATTAGTTTCAATGCCACTTTATAAGAAACTGCCACTAAAATTTTTAGATCTTTGGCAAAGGAAAATAGTTCAGGAAATTCTAGTTTGAGTAGCCCCAGGTCCCAAATAATATCATCCCAAAACTCACTGATATACCATCACCAAAACTGCATGAGGCAAGACCTCAGAATTCCCATGATAAGCTTATGATATCTCTCCACCAAAAAAGACCAACTAGCCTTTTTAAAATGTGGAGGCAGAAAAGAATTATAGAAGACGGGCCATGTTAAGTTCACCCAGGGAGTGTTCACCCTAGAAACAAATAAGAAACGACCAACCACACTAGGTCGCTTATGTTGGATCCTCTCCACGGCCAAAAAAAGATTATGCATCTTCCCTGCTCCAGCAAGACACCAAAGGTTCAACTCTTCGCTGAAAAGTAAATGCCGGCACGTCGGAAGGAAAGTTGATGCCCCACAAAAATGGTCATGTTCCTATGATTTCCATAGAATAAACTTGTTTGATATTACTACATAGCAGAACTTATTTTATTGCATATCAATGAGGTATATAAGTGGATACCTTGAATCCATTCAAGCCATCGACAAGTGAAACATTAGCATATCAGCATCTGTCTAGGATGGTTGATGAGTGCACCCAAGTGTCAAATGTTTTCCAAAATGATGTTTTGGGATATCTGAAGTCTCACTTGTAGATTTATGGCAGTAGCGAAGAGATGTTAATAGACTAATGTACCTTTTATAATCAATCGTTCCAGAGTTGATAAGAGTCAAACTAGTTTTTGGTAAATTACATGTTGAATTTTACATCATATTTGATGGCATGCGGGCAAATAATTAATCTTGGTAAGGCTTCATTTGGCTCAAAACCTATAGGAGTTTAATTTTCGTGCCCCTACATTTGATGTTTGTTTTCTATTTATGTTGAAAGCCAAAGCTAGCTTAGATTCCTATTGTGTGAAATTAAGTAGATTGTTCTAAATCATTTTTTAAATGTTTCTTTCCTAATTTGATTACATTATAGTTCCACCTACCGATAGAATAACATTTAGAAAACATTTGCATAATGTTGTTGTAGCAGAGGGTCGACTATCTTTATTAGTATGTACTAACAATAACAATGCTGCTTCATGATCAAGACACCATTCTCATGTCCACGCAGGAAACGAAGCCCATGATGGCATCTGCATCTCGAGACACAAGCCATGGCACACTGGTGGCTGCAACTAGTACTCGACCAGGAATCGAGAGCACCATGAAGCAGGAAACCCCTGCATCAGATATCAATGTCAAGGAAGAGACATATGTAGTGGAAGTATTGAATGATGACGGTGATTCTTCAAATGAGTTTCTGAATGAGATACAAAAAGGAGAGCCGAACTTGTTTCCTTCTTGAGGCACATGCATAAAGGCGTAGGATATGCACATTGTGGTGCCGTGTCAGTGAAGTCCAAGGAGTACACAGCGATGGAAAACAAAATGAAGTGTGAGGAGGATGCCGCACCGGCTTTAAATGAAGATTATGTGCAAGGAGGCTGCACTGGTGAAACAGGAAATGGAGTCCGGGGATGATGGGCTAGTGAAAGAGGAAAGGAAGTATCACAAGGATGTGGTTGTGGAAAAGGAGATCAAGAGTGAGGAGGGTGCAGCAGCGAAAGAATAACTGGAGTGATCTTGAAGGTACACTGAAGTTACTCAGCTGCGTTGGATCGGTGTTAGGTGTTTCTGAAATAATGTAATATGCATACATGCAGAAATTTCAAGCGTGCTAAGGACTTTCTAGGGAGTTTGCTTTGTATTAGCCGTATGCTTGTTGTTTGTCGTGTGAAAGGGATGTGACGCAGGCTAGTTGGTCGTGTCATAGACAATAATATTCTCGTTGTGTCCTTTATCTGTGCATTGCTTGGTTTAATGATTGGCTCTATGCGACATTGGTTTATTGGATCGGTGAATTTTCACATAACCGATCGAGCAGCAATGCATGTTGACATGTTATTATTGCTATATAGAGACGAACCAATGAGACATGAGATCACTCCATGACTTTGATTAAACAAGTGCATATATAGATTTGGACCACTTCGAGATCGGTCGATGCTGCAAACCAAAGGCACCTATTAGTTTGCGCATGAGATCCCTGTGATCTTGTAGTTGATGTCAGTTATCATGGTGAAGGTAACTTATGGATACGTGCCATGATCATGAGTTTATGAGCATGGCAATAGGCTTATCCATAAGCTTATCATCCAACGGCATGCCGCAATGCTTGAGTGGAGAAAACTAGTGACCATCTGTAGCAATACTAATCAAATGAACCTCTCGGATCTAGACATCCAGTCTTGGGGAATATCAGGGAATGGGCCGACTAGACTTAGATGGGATCTCGTCGCTCAGGGGCACAACTCTTCGTAAAGTTTGTTGTGTTCATATCTACATTTAAACAACATTTTTGTTTAAAGCCATCTTGATCTAAACATTAACAACATTTTTGTTTAAAGCATTAAAGCCATCTTGATCTAAACATTATATTTTTTTTAGTACCAACACCACACCAAACAAAAATGACATAAACTAAAAAGTTGTAGATCTTTTTTTCAACAACTTTCATATAAATTTTATCTTCATCTAAGTTTATATACAAAAGTTACCGTTCTTTAAGATGTCCTGACAAAAAACCCGGGGAGGAAGGGGGGCTAGGGGGCCACACGCCCACTAATGCTCCAATTTAAAACTGGGTACCACCTTTAATACCTGCGCTAATTAAGGCAGGTCACGTTGAACTGTGTATCCCGACGTATCGTTTCGAGTTCTCGCTTGACCAAGCAGGCAAACAGCTACACGGCCACACATGAACTCACTGTCAGGCTTTTCATCTACTGCACACGGCTGCGTCTGCGCTGTTGCGCCTGAACATTGTGTTTGTTTTTTTTTTTTCGAAATCGTGCACTGCACGTGCTTCATTAAGGGAAATTAGAGTTTGAAAGATACAAGTTCTGCCCCCCACGGCGAGGTGCCATGGTCGACAGAGAACGACAGAATTACATGAATCGCCGGCTCAAACGGCGCAGCTAAACGGCGTACTTAGAAGGAAACCAATGACGCGACATAGGGGACGGCGAGCCGGGACTAAGCGTTCACCGCGAACAGCGTGGCCAGGCATCTAAACCCCGCTGCGGTGTAGGTGTCCGCCTCCTCCTTGACAGCGCTAATGACTTGTGTTGCTGACATATTGCCCGGTTGTCGAAGGTCCTCCGGTTTCTCTCCTTACAGATGACCCAGGAGATCAGAAGAACGGCGGAGTCGAAGGCCCGACGTACTCAGACGGTAGATCCAGGCGCGCCGAGAGCCACTAGGCGTCCAAAGGTAGTTGGCCGTCTGGAGCGAGGTGCTGGAGGCCTAGCGGCGCGAGCAGCCGCGTCCAGACCTCACAGGTGAATGAGCAAGTGGCGAACAGGTGATCCGACGTTTCATCCTCTTGGTCGCAGAGCGCGCAGAGTGCGTCGGGTTGCAAGCCATGGCGCATGCGGCGTTCAGCAGTCCAAAGGCGCTTGTGCAGAGCGAGCCAAAAGAAGAACTTTACCTTGGGAGGGACAGCCGCGCGCCAGACGAGCTTCGCTCCAGGTAAGTTGATCCTGCCGAAGAAGAAAGCCTCGTAGGCCGAAGCAGAAGAGTATTCACCACTGGCCGTCCGCCTCCAAATGAATCGGTCCGGAGTGTGAGGCTGTAGCTCAAAGTGGAGAAGTGTGTCCCAGAGCTGAAAGTATTCGACAAGCACCGCCGCGGTCGGTGCCCCCGAGATGTCCCTAGCCCAGCGATTGTCATGCAACGTGTCCCGGACGCACCTGGAACGCCTGCGCCGCGTGACCGCCGTGAACAGGTTTAGTGCCGAGCGACACAGGGCCCCGTCCGGTAGCCAGCAATCTGTCCAGAACCTGGCTGAGGCACCGTCGCCGATCTGGACGCGGACCGATGCCTCGAACATGGAAGGAACCAACCGTTCCGGCCTCGATGGAAGCATAGACCAGACACCATCCGGCCGAGAGCGTTGCCGTCTCGCCGAGCACCGCTTGCCGGTTGCCGTTAGCTAGATCACTCACTGTCTGGCTGCCTCGGTCAGTCTGCCCATCAACTGTAGCTGCCCTCCCTCTACAAAATTGGAATGTGAATCCCATCCGGTGAACAACATGAATTTGGTGCAACCGGTGGGAGGTACCCACCCTGATCAGACGGTGAAGAGTAACTGCAGGCGTCAAGATTGGGAACTGGACAACTGCTGATATGGAGGCTACTGGCATTGATCTTCGGTTAGTGCAACCACGTGGAGTTGACGTGGACGAGAGAGAAATTCAGGGAGCTGCTATAGAATGGTTGGCCGGCGAGAAGTTAAGTGTGGGAGTGAATGCGGGCAATGGCTCCTTCCGGCGTACGGAACCGAGTAGTCACTGTTTATATAGACTGGCGGACGGGACCGTGGTCGTGGCCGGCGAGGATGAATAGGGTGGTTAATACTGTATTTACTGTGTGTACATAGTACAGGGTGATGATTGGTTTATATTATAGATCTTATTAATTTTTGGATATATATTTGTTCAACCTATTCTTAATTCGTTTGTCTAAAGGAGTTGCAGATTGCGGATTTATTTTTGAACAGATGAACGATGGCTCAATACGGAGCATTATGATTTTTTACATTTTCTAAATGTCTAAGCAGTCGGAAAAAAGTCACAAAAAACAACAGTTTTCTATGGCAGTTCTTCCCACTATCTTGGTAATAATGAAGGAGTTGATTACCATCGGTCGAAATATTGTTTTGAACCATATACTTCTCCGTGTCATAAAACATATGAATCTCGATTTTCAAGCTAAGTTTAGCACAAGTGTTAAATTATGTTTTTACCCATCTTCTAGGATATTCTTTAAAAGTTGAGAACAATTGTGGAACAATACCAACCACACAACAATATTAAAATATAGAGGGTGAAAGAATATTATCCATACAGTTTATTTGGTGGAACACATATAAAAATAAATGACTACAATTTAGAATTACATATTTTTTGAGACAAGATTTGACGCTAGAATTACATTTTTAAAGACGGGTGGAGTAGTAATAAATGAGTTCAGGCTTTTAGAAACTGATCTGTCCAAATAACCAATGATTTTATGTTGTGTTTCGTTATTTTGGATAACCAAATAAGAACAGTTATAGAATGCGGCTGTTAGCAAGCTGGATGCTAATGTGAAAAGCGAAAAGAATGATATGTAAAGGAGTTGGGCATTAAATTTGAAGTGAGTTAAACCATATGAACTAAAGGCAAATGTGAGGGGGGGGGGGGGTGGGCTATAAGTAAACGAAATAATGTGACTATGATAATAAATAGGTTGTAAGGAAAGTCGCTATGGAATACGCGTGAGTCAAACTTTATCAACTTTGACCAGATTTATAGAAAACACATGCAATATTTATATTTCCAAATAAATTCATTATAAAAGTGTATTAAATGATCCATACAATGATACTAGTTATGTATTATAAATATCAATGTTTTATAATTTATATATATAATTAGTAAGAAAAGACTAACTTCTCGGAAGTGAGAATGACTTCTAAGCAGGAACTATATACTTTCTCTATCGTTTTGGGTGTTCGTGCCACAAGTTTGACTTGATTTGTAGAAAAATACGTGCAATATTTATATCTTTAAATAAATTTATTAAAAAACTAGATTCAAAGATCTTTTTGATAATACTAATTAATATTACTTATTATTTATAAAATTGCTAGTAGTTATTTATTGGGAAGCAAAAATGTTATTTATTTAGGGATGGAGGGAGTTAGGATTTGGTGTTGGGTGTAGAAACAACCGTGAGAAAATTGACGAGGGGCAGTGCTGTGCATATAACGTACGCATAATGGTAGCAGACAAGACAAAGCATTTGGGTGACTGATGGGACTTGCATGGCTACAAAGGAAGGAAAAAAGGAGAGCTCATGTGTGTAGGTTTTTTTAATGCATCATGCGTGTAGTTGAGATTGTGCCTCTATCGTGCCTTTGTATATAATAAATTTACACGTGCCATAAAATAAGTATGTAAAAATGTTTCCGACCTTGTTTGTCATCTATTAGATATCATGGCAATACTAGTTTTAGAAACAAGCGTGCAAAAGATGTGTACGAAAACTAATTTAATTAAGAAAATTGTTTTTACATGGTCACAGTAGAAAGCTTTATGCAGAGGAAGAAAGGGTTGATATTTTGCAAATATGCTTTGACAAATGCAGTGAGAGAAACGGGGAGATGGAGTGAAGAAGATGCGGCGAAGCTGTAGATGCCAGACAGGATTAAATGCGTCGCCGACCAACCTCAATAAATGTAGTACAGATTGTCGGTCTACGTATACATCCAGCTAAGGTTATTACTACCTCCGTCCCTGAGTACTGGAACTCCTAGAATCTATCTTGAGTCAAACTTTTTTAACTTTGACTAATTTTATAGAAAAAATCATCAATATCTATGACATAAAATATATATCTTATGAAAATACATTGTATGATAAATCTAATGATACTAATTTGGTACCATATATCTTAGTGTTTGTTTCTAGAAATTTGGTCAAAGTTTCAAAAATTTGACTTAAAAAACAACTCCAGAAGTTGCAATATTCAGGATGTATTCTCAAATCTTGGCTCCGATCGGCGGTAATACTTCCCAGTTCCCACTAATTTAATCTTGGCTCCGATCGGCGGTAATACTTCCCAGTTCCCACTAATTTAATTGGCGGCACAGTACAGTTTTGTTAGTTGTTATTTGTATTTTTTAAAAAATAATTAAAAATATAGTAAGAAAAATTTTCATATTCGAGAAAAATATAGATCTTAGCACGTGGAACGATGCTGACACGAGTTCGAGTGGGAGGCTCCAACTCCGATTATGCTTCCGTCTCCCTGGACATTACGTACGCTGAGATATCTGCTCTCTCTCTCTCTCTATATATATACACACGCTGGAATACGTGGAATCGATCCAAGCAAACAAGCAAGAGGCGTAGGCCGATCGAGGGGATCGGGAGAAAACCGACTGAAACCAAGCAAGGCAAGCATGAACTCCTTGGCGCGTTCGCTCGCGCAGCGTGCACTTCACCGGCTCCAGCGGCCGGCGGCTGCGGCTGGAAACAAGAAGCAGGCGGCGAGCTACAGCACAACAGACCGGCTGGCGGCGTATCGGTACAGAAGCGACGGCGGTTACCTGCTGGTGCCGCTCGTGGCCGTCGGCGCCGGCACCTGGCTCATCGCGACGGCCGCCACGCGCTATTTCATGACCCCGCCTCGTCAGGGGAGGAGGAGGACGACGACGACATCAGAGGCGGGGCCAGGCTAGGGCCGGAGGTTGCCGCCGCCGCTTCGCCGTCAGATTGAAAACACAAGGAGAGTAGTATGTTTGTCGGTTTCAGATCGAGTCGATCATCTAGGGAACTATTTTTTGTACTGATGAACTGGGGCTTTATTGTTGTTTCTGAATTCTGATGGCTGTCATGCATGAGTTCCATGTGCATGCACCCTTTTTATTTTTCCTTTTTTTTTTGAGGGGGGTGTGGGCATCTGCATACACCTCGCGAGTTGTGAGAATATACAAGATTGATGCGTCGTGTTTTGTTACTGTTCAATACGTTGTTCTGCCGAACAGTTGGGAGAATATCTACGCCAACAGAAGAGGATCCCTTCAAGCAAAATGGTTCAAGGATTATATCCAGAGAGTGCAAAACTTGTTTCAATTATAGTTTTAGAAAGCGAAAATCAGCCATCTTTCTTCTTAATATGTACTCCCTCAATCTCAAGTTGTAAATCATTCCAACTTTCATAGAGAGTCAAAGCATCTCAAGTTTATCCAATAATGTAAAGAGAATTGCAAAGATTTATGACATTAAATAGATATATTATGAAAAATATAATTAATGAAGAATCTAATAATATACTTATTTGGTATTATAAATGTTATTATATTGTTATATAAATTTGGTCAAATTTGAGATGCTTTAACTCTCAAAAAAGTTAGAATGACTTACAATTTGGGATAGAGGGAGTGTAATTATATATATGCAGCCATCATGTTTTATAGAAAAGAAAAGGAGACTCATCTTAACTATATATCATATATATACGTTGTAGCATATGGTGGAATAATTGGTGCTCTATGCCCCCCCTCCTTAAAGAGCCATCTACTCTCCACCAACTTCAATCCACACCCTTCTCCCTCTCCTATCAACCCTTGCTGCCACCACCTTTCAGAGCCCATCTTTCTGCTGGCAAGTGGCAATTGTCAATTGGCCGCTTCTCCTGGTCGACGACGAGGAGCAAGATTCAGCGGCCATCTCCCTCACCGTCCAGGCCTAGATGGCTCTCTACCGCGGCTGACGAACCGTCGTTGCTCTTCTCCCGTGCTGCCTCCACAAATGGCTCCAGTCACTGGCTTTACCCTCCTCCGCCCTTGTCCTCGTAGTCGATGACTGAAAGCCCAGTGAAGGAGTAAGAGAAAGAATTAAGGTGAGATTGTTGGGGGGATTTTGCTAAATAGCTAGCAGCTGACAAGGCTCACAAGTCATATGCGCCTCACATGCCTCCATTGGCTACGTGGATGGCCACATCAATTGCTAGATGTTGCCAAGGCTATTTTGCGCTGAGATGACCCCAATTAAGTAGATTAGAGAGCCAAAAGTGCAATTTATTAGTTTTGGGACCCAAATGAGAGTCGCCCAATACTATAGGGATCGCCGTGCAATATACTCATTTGTTTTATTGTAATCTTATTAAGTTTTATTGTAACCTTATTGTTAAGAAAGTAGATGTCACGGTTAGGAACAGGGTGGAGATATAGAAATGATGTACTTTGTGTATGTCTGTTAGATATTTTGCATGCCACAAACCTTAAGATACATATGTATATATAAGATAAAGGTTGGTTAGATGGACATGTATTAAAAAGAAAATTGAATCCTTTATCATGCCAATGTCAAAATTACGAGCCCTTCTAGACAGACTTTGATCATGCTCAGCTAGTTAGGTTTCTTATGTTGGAACATGTCCACCACCTAGTTCAAATTCTCAACTTAGCATATGTGCTCGTATTTTCTTAAATTTATTTTATGATTTAATAGTATTGTTCTTTCAATAATAGACGATATTGTCGTCGACAACAAGATGCTTGTAATGATTTTAAAAATCTCGAAATCTACCGGTGTAGTCATACATAGATGCTTATAGAAGTAAGGTTTACGTGCGTGCATCCATAGGAGTGAGTGTATGTGCATTGTGAATTAACATGTGTGTCTAAACCATGTAATTCAAAAAAATATTGTGAGTTTCTCGGAAAAAACACATCATAAATGCGAACCATTTCCCTAATAACTTCTATATTCACATGAAATGCCATTCCATGAGCTTTAGTGTTTTTTCCATGATTCTTTATTATTTGATAACATGCTGATTATTCACTAAAGTTTGCAGTCTTATCTTTTTGTAATCAATCTTAGATTCCCGTGCGGCAACGCAGTGAGAACTCAAGAATTCACCTACGTGGCTAGATAATAACTAGAAATGCACGCGGCGTTGCCGCTTGGAGCCCTGTATTTCATTATCATAGTATTGTAGTTGGTACAGATTTTATTCCATGCTTTTTAAGTAACATAGGTAAGACAAATTAAATCGCTTTGTTATTTCGCATAGGTGTCATGGTTTGCAGTGTTGTTGCACTTTGTATATATTTTGGAGACTTATATTATTCAAGTAATATATTATTTTAGGCATCGAAATGGAACTATCATATTTTGTTGGTTATATTTATTATGGAGAAAGAAATGGTTAATATGTAGCGTAACATTTATGTGTAGGCAAATATATATTTTTGGATTGTAAAGCAAGTAAGATCAATCAAACATTTTATTCTATGCATGGTATGGGTAAGGTATCATAAAAATTTCATAGCAATTTCAATAAAAAAATGACTCTATTGATTATTTATAAAAAAAACTCCTGAAAAATCTAGATCTACATTTATAGCAATAAAATTATACTAAAATATAAGATATTATGTTTTTAGCATGAAGTGCTAGTTATGTTTTTAGCATGAAGTGCTAGTTATGTAGAGTTTAATAAATCTGGTTTGGTATTTTTCTGATTTTTATTTGATTTGCTATAATTTTTACAAACTTTCAACCGATTTAGACAAATAATAAATTTAGGAAATAGAAAAAAGGCGCTGGGCCAAATTTGGGCCATCGAGGCCCAGTTCCTGCCATATGAAGGCCCGAGTGGGGAGGGAGGCCGGCCCATAAAAAAGGCCCACTCGCTGTAGGAGGCCTGGGATGGAGTGCGGGTTGATTTCATCAAAGATCGAGGGTTTTTTGAAAAAAAATCTGAGAGGAGACCTGAACTGCGGGTTTATTTCCATAAAGTGTAAGGGTTTTTTGTAAAATGTCCGAAGCTCGTCTGATCTTGGCCATCCTCCGACTGTCCGATTGGAGGGCCGGGAACAGCCGGGCGACGTGGCCAGTTCCTTGGGCCTCTTTTGTTGCAGGAATCGGTAGTAGGCCAATTTTTTTTTTTTTTTTTTAGCAGCCACAAAGGCCCACAGCCTCTGCATCCCTGTCGTGCATTGGAAAAAAGGGCCTACGGCCCACAGTCTAGATGGAAGGGAGGTCGAGGGGGCCGAAGGCCCATCGTCCTTTTTTTGAAACAAAGGCCCATCGTCCTTCGTGCGAGCTCGCACTTGCCGCAAGCCCGCGCGACCGCCGATGATGTGACGAGGTCGCGTGTCCGGTGTCCCCGTGTGGGGCTCCAGCACCGGACGCCCGGCTCCGTCCGGACTTGGAACATCATGCCACGCGCATGACTACCTGAGACCTGACCATGGTTGCGGCTCCTGAATCTTCTCGTAACGGCCGACGTTGAGTTCATCCACAAGTTACTACTAGATGATGCGTGTCTGTCATCATCATCATGGATTTATCAGGATTTGGTCTCATTGTTTTCTCCTCTCTTGTTTGCTAAGCATTAATAACGACTTTTGTTAATCAACTGTCTTCATCGCATTCTTATCTTAGTGGGAAAAAGGTCATCTTTAGTCTAATCCCACCGGCTTAGAACAACTGAAAGAGCCTTTTTATATCTTTCCGTATTTCAAATTCTGTTTGTATATTTCTTTGTTGATAGAGTTATAGATTTTAATAAAAAATTCTCTCATGTATGTTTTTCAATTAGATCTCTAGATATTCTCATCCGCTCAGTACAATGATAATTATCTAATACATATAATAGACCATGAATATTAATATATAATCTTGATCAAAATATTGAATAGTTTGACATAGGAGTGTCATACAAATTCTAGGCCTTATTCAGTTCAAATGTTAGAAAAAGTTGTAACTGTAGCGTTTGTATTTGGCAAATATTGTCCAATCATGGTCCAAATTAGGCTCAAAAGATTCATCTCGTGATTCACAACAAAACATGTGTAATTAGTTATTTTTTTCACTAACATTTAATGCTCCATATATACGGGTAGAAATTGATGTGATGGAGAGAGAGTGGAAAAACTTGCAACTTTCATAGAAAGTGAACAAGGCCCTAGTACGAGTACATAGATATGCAAATTAGTTGTTGGACCATGTGAAGTGTTCTCTACCATCTGAAGTGTGGAGAGCAAAACAGGGCATGTCATTTCATCCAAAGCACAATTTGGGATAGTGCAAATGTGGAGAGCAAACAGGAGATGCCATTCATCCAAAGCACAACTTGGGACAGCCTTTGCAGTTTGCACTGCTTGTCTAGTGCGCTGCACGAGAACAGAGCTCGGGACAACCGTTGCTCTGTCGCTCTAGTGCGCAGCACGAAATTGTTTGGAGAATCCCTGTTCACTGCTTGGCAATGGCTAGGCCTTGTTTAGATGCAAACGGTTAGAAAAAGTTGCAACCGTAAAGATTTCGTTTGTATTTGAGAATCCCTGATTCATTTACAACAAAACTGTGTAATTAGTTATTTTTTTTCACTAACATTTAATGCAATATGGCTAAACGACTACAAAAATCATGGAGGAACATGCTGGCCCATGCCAGCTGTGTGGAAAAGAATCTCTGCTCTTGCATCTTGACAAGTGTCTGCTGATGAGCAGCATGTGAAAAATGGTACCGCCAGTACTGTTCATTGACAGTAATAACCAATAATTTTTGCCAAATCGATGTTGTTGCTAGCAAACAAAGATGCAGAGATAAAATAGTATCCGGCACGCTCTCTTTTCAGAAAGGAACTCGAAATGTTGTTGTTTAGAATGCCAAACGTACACTGTGCTGCGCTGTATGAAAGGACCTTGCTTAAATAAAGAAAGCTGTGAGCAAGTAAAGGAGCCATCTTTATTTTATTAGTTAATCAAAAAGACAGCCAAACCATTGTGAGTTTTGTCAGTTTTCCAGCTAGGAACATACAAGAATCAAGTTCGAGAGTAGTAGTATGTCTCTTCAGCATTTTTTTTCTGAATTTGCCCCCAAATCATTCTAGCTAATAGCTAATATTATGAACATGTTACAGAGTGTTGAGGAAGAAAGAGATCAGCAATGGCTGAATACCATCACTGCTCTGCTCTTCCCCTTCCCCATGGTATAAAATCTACTAGCAGCAGCAGAAAGCGCCATCCAATCCAATGGAAAGAATTTCAAAGAAGCAGAGAGGTGAATAATTATAGTTACTCCGGTGGCTTCGTCTTGCCATTTTCCTTGTCCTCCGGCTCTTCGTCGTCCGAGGATGAGGTCTCCGACGAGTCGTTGTGCTCCTCGAAGAAGGTGTCGATGAAGGAGGAGCACTCCTCGGCCCAGCTTCGGCGGTTGGCGGAGGCGCGCCACTGCTGGTCGGCGATCATCTCCGGCGACATCCCCCACTGCTCGAGCTCCTCCTTGGTGTGGTGCACGAGGAGGGAGTACTCGCCGCCGGGGCCCAGCTGCATGACCCTGAACTCGCAGTTGTCGAAGTTGTTGAGGCGCTCGAACTGCGCCACCGTCCACTTGAACCACTTCATGAGGAACACCCGCGAGGTGAGCCCGTGGGAGACGATCACCAGGTTCGTCTCGCAGCTCGGGTCCTGGTCCAGCCTCCCCATGTCGATGTCCCGCCACAGCGACTCCAAGAAGCCTGCAATGCAATCCATCCAATCCATGGGTTGATTGATTGATGTGTCAATGTCAATGGTGGAGGAGGAGAAGAGCATATTATAGAAGACGATGGATCGGATCGGGATCATATCATACTGGCGACGCGGTCGAAGACGTCGGCGGCGGACTCGCCCTCGGGGAAGCGGAAGAAGAATCGCCCGAACCGCTGGCGCGTCTCCTTGACGGCGCGCATGCGCTCCTCCACCTGGAAGTTGCCGAAGTCCTGCTCGCGGACGCGGCACTCCTCGCGGGCGCCGATGACGCGGTCGCGCGGGAAGGCGCGGCCGATCTCGCGCAGCGTGGCGCGGGTGCGCGCGTAGGGGGACACGTAGAAGTAGACCTTCCAGTTGCCCCCCGCCGCCGACACGACGTCGTGGATGCGCCGCCCGCGGCGCGCGCCTGCTCCGCGCCCAGCGCCGTGAGCGGGATGCGGTAGTCGGGCGTGGTGGTGTAGGCCGACATGTCCAGGTTCCCCTGGCTCTCGCCGTGCCGCACCAGGATGATGCGCTTCGGCAGCCGCCGCGCGCACTGCGGGTGGTGCTGCCGCGTCATCTCGCAGAACCGGCACTCCAATGGAGACGATGGGGGTGTTTCTTCTGCTGCTGCTGCGGCGGCGGCGGCGACGGGGTGGTGGTGGTGGTGGCGCGATGGCGATGCCGTGTCGTGTGACATGGGTAGCAGCTGGCGCCGGGGTATATAAAGCCAGCCGGTGAGGGGAGGTGGTTGGGTGATGGGTGGGGCAACGCGACGCGGCCCGAACAGTTTATTTTGTGGTGGCAGCGGCGCTCCGATCACCAGCTGGAGCCATGGCTGCTGCTGCTGATGCTGCAAACAAGCCGCGGGATTCGGCGGCCTCGCTGGCAGCCAACCCTTACACTGCAAGGAATGAATAATAATAATCAGGAAGGAGATTAGCAGCTGCAGTATGATTACCACCACCACTACTGCTGCCACAGTCAGGATAGAAATATTAAATTGCTGCCAGTTTTGTCAACTCCAATGGAGATCCATCTATCACTGCCTCCATGCCATATAAAATGAATTAATTTTATGGTTTTTATATTCCCTATCTCAATTTTTTCAGGCACCTATCACTTTCTCAGGAGTCAGACTTAATATCTATATATTTTGTATCTCCAAAATATATTATTGTTAAAATACATTCAAATAGTAATCTAATCATACTTACTCACTCATCATATATTAGTACAGTATATTTGTTTATAGATCTTAGGTCAAACATAAAAAAAAATTGACTTCTAAAATAAAGGAGATGTACACTCAGCACAGCAATTAAATTTCACAAGAAAAAAGATAATAGGTCGGCTTAAATCCTCAGGTAGATCATAATGCCCCCCTGGTCAATGAATTAACCAAAAGCAATGTACACGATCAAGGTAAATCTGAATCATTATTACCATGGATCTAGTAGTAGTAGGAGTAAAGGTTAACATTCCCAGGTGCAAGTTTTAATTTCTTTTTTAGAGGGCGGTGACAGTGAATGAAAGCAACAGGCCCGACCAAGCAAGGTGGTTCAGCTCAGCTCAGCGGCCCGCTGAAAAAAGGTTGTATTCGCCGTGCCTGCCACGTGATCACGAGCGACGAGGCCTCATCAAACACGGTGGCGGATGCCGTGATACGGTGCCTAGCGTATCCAAGTGTCCTTGCTCCCGTGTCAAGGAGTCGTCGGTGCAGCATGTGCGCCGCAAGGGGCCACGAGAAGCAGCCGAGCGACCTCCTGCGCCCGCCCGGGTCGGTGGGTTGAGTGAGCCATTCGCCACCACCCCACACCATCGTAAGGCGAAACCGTGTGCGCTGACACGGCACCCACGCACCGCCGTCCGTCGCAGAGGGAAGGCAAGTAAGTACCCCACACGGACGGACCGTATACAAACAGATAGACAGACAGACAGGACAGAACGGCCCCAATACGTACACATCGCGGCGACAGCCGACACCCACGTCACGTCACGTCTCACCCAACACCGATCGTAACGTACCATGATGAACGGTCGTCAGCATGCGGACCTGCGACGACAGCTGATGCAAGCACAAGAAGAACCTACTCCTTCCTAGTCCTATCATTGATTGTCCTATGTGATCCGAATGGCACAGTTTCCCCCTTCCATTAGTGAACGGGAATGTCTGGCCGTAAAACTCACATTTTTTAGACTCCGATTAGGGATCCGATGGTTGCCATTGCGAAAGCTGACTTGCGTTGCGTGTTGCTAGCTGTTGCGGTCCTTCAGGCCGGTAACTAACTGGAAGCTAGCAAACCTGGGAGAGCAAAAGTGTTGCAACCAACTAATGTTAAGTTTACCTACAATAATGCCGCGCCCCAAATGGGGCGGACAGGTGCATGTGGTTCCCTGCAAAAGTTGAATGTTTGCAGCTTAAAACCACTTTTGGACCGATAACCAACACACTAAAGCTTGCTCTCTACTAGTAACGGAAAGGAAGAATCATGGACATGGAGTGAAGCAATGTATAAGCCGGGTCAGGGTGCAAACGAAAACATGCAAGCGCCCCTATGATGATGTCCAGCTCCTCAAGATACTAGGAAAAGCTTTCAAGCTTTGTCTTTTGAGGGACAGCTTTGGTGTCCTCGAAGAAGCAACGTGAATCATGCAAAAGCAAGCGGTTCGGCAAAGCAATTCTAGCAGCAAGATCGATCAGGTAGACAAAATCTTCTGAGGACCACAGAATCGAGTTTAAAAATCAGACCCGAAGTTGATGTAAAATTGCTAAACCACTAACCACTGCAGATGTGTATGGCTAAGGTTAAACATAGCAGATGTATGGCTTCAATTCACACCCTCCTGTAGTCCTATAAACTATGGGCATGCATGCCAATGTGAATCATGCAAAAGCAAGCGTTCGGCAAAGCGATTCTAGCCTGAAGATCGATCAGGTACGCATCTTCCAAGGACCACAGAATCCAGTTTAAAAATCAGACCAAAATTGAGGTAAACTTGATAAACCACTAACCAATGCACATGTGTACGGCTAAGGTTAAACATAGCAGTAGCAGATGTATGGCTTCAATTCACACCCTGTAAACTATGGGCATGCATGCCAGTTGAATCCGTGATCCCAACCACACTTCACGTTCTAAACAAAAACCTAGGCACCGGGTACAGCCAGCCTTGTAGCCCAATATCTGGTCTCCCCACCACATGTCCCCAAATGTAGGCAAGCTAGCTTTTGGGGACAAGTCTTCTCCCCTAAGGAAGAAGAACATCTCATGTGGCAATGTGGTGCTCCACCAATGCACAGATCCGGATAAGATAAATTGGAATGGGTACAGCTTGGATTGCACTGCAGTCTCAGCTCAATTTCTTCCCACAAATTCAGTCACTTTAACACCCCCAGCAATCCATTAAACTAAGGCAAGGTTTAGTGTAGTTTGATAGTCCAACCGATTTTATCCATGTTTTTTAATATTATAAATATATATACACAGATCACCAATCACAAGGTTTCAAGTAAAAACCGTCTAATTTTCACCTACTGAATCGACGTTCTTTGGGTTGGGGTAGGGGGCAGTCGCAACTTCGTGAGAGAATGCCACTCTGTTTTGCTTGATATCTTTTTGGACTCCAAATATAGCTGGCAGTTTTGCTCGTCCAGATCACAGAGGCTGGCAATCATTTTGTTGTTTGAAAATTTTATTTCATGAAAAACAAATACTGCAAAAACAAGGACAAAGTTGTGTGGGATGCGATGGCGAGTTTTCCTCCTGGTTTCTCAGTAGAAGATGATGGGATGGGAGAGCTGGGAGATGAGATGAGTGAGCTTTGCTGACCTTGGGGCTAAATAATGAGGTATGCATGTTTAGGCATTGAAAATTCTTTCTGACGACAGAGAGGTGCCCAGTTTCACTTGCATGAGGCTCCGCCCCTGCCCTCAGAAGCAAACTCATCAAAATGTGATGGCGATTAAAGACAACGATGATTCAATTAAAAAATTCTTATTTTTCATGGGATAAAATTATCTCAAACAACAAAACGGAGCATTGCAAAGCCTATCCGAGACGATCAAAATTGATATATTATTTGCTATATTTGGAGCTCTAAAAAAGATATCAATTTCGCAAATTAAAAAGAAGGCCATGTCATTGCTGACGTCATATATTCAAAACTTCCGCACCCCATCCAAACTCTATATCATACTTAAAGTGAACGGTTTTGACAGTTGAGGGTAAAATTACTTTATCTAAATATATTTATACGAACAATGTTGGATCCTATTATTTTTATATACACAGATCACCAATCACAAGGTGAAGTAAGAAGCGACTGAATCGACGTTCTTTGGGTTGGGGTAGGGGGCAGTCGCAACTTCGTGAGAGAATGCCACTCTGTTCTTTCTGGACTCCAGGCGCTGGCAGCTATCCAATCACAGTTTTTGGCTCAATTAAAATGGGGAGGGTGCAAACAAGGACAAAGTTGTGTGGGATGCGATGGCGAGTTTTCCTCCTGGTTTCTCAGTAGAAGATGATGGGATGGGAGAGCTGGGAGATGAGATGAGTGAGCTTTGCTGACCTTTACCGATAAATCCTGAGGTATGCCGTTTAGGCATTGAAAATTCTTTCTGACGACAGCGCCCACGTTCAGGATTGAGGCTCCGCCCCTGCCCTCAGAAGCAAACTCATCAAAATGTGATGGCGATTAAAGACAACGATGATTCAATTCCGGATTCTGTTCAGGGAGCTTCACTGGTGCATAAGCCCCCCCCCCAACACACCCAACCAAAACCCCTCCCACCCACCCACCACTAAAAAAAAAAAAAAACAGAAGGGGGTGCACAAAAGATCACTGGACCAGTTATATGAAAGAATAAAAGAAGAAAACGACAAAACAGCCTAATTTAGTGGTCCATCTGGTGACCACACGTTCCTCTAAAGATGAAATGGGACAACTCAAATGTCTGATGCGTCGCTTAATTATGCCTATCCCTGGCAGACATAAAAAAAACTACTGTCACCAACCCAAATCACACAACTCAAGAGTCACTCATACCAAAGAATCCAACAAATACACCCAAGTGTTACGGCGCACTGATGAACATCTTACCTAACCATCAGCAAATAAGCTGAATATTGACATACTCCTGCCTTAAATGACATGCAACAAACGACACTGAAGAACTACTCTTTCCATGGATATATTCAAAAGAGTTAGAAAAAGAGAGATTCTCATGCATGAATCATACTAAGAGCATGGTTTAATCTTTGGCAAAATAAAAGGAATACTTTGACAAACTATCAACAGCGAAGGAACATCAATGGTTCTCATTTCTTTGTTGCCTGACATTTCTTTGCAAGCTTTCCATGCAACAATCAGGGCACATAAACCTAACACGGAACATTCATGTTTAATGGTATAATAAAGTGACAGAATCTGGTTCTCCTTTAACAATGCCATTCTACTAAAGAGGGCACAAATCAAGTAGAACCACCAACCAATGTCCAGAATGGGGTAGAATATTGATGGGCTAGTGAGATAATGTGCCTAAAAATGCAGATCATTACAATAATTTTTAAGGCTAAGAGCAACTTTGAGTGATTGACCAACTGGAGGCAACCATAGAAAAAAAAAATGAAGGCAAAACAGATCTCTGGGTCATGCGAGCACTTTGTCTGACTAATTGGGCTCCCAAGCATTTTATTAACTAGAACTGGTGGTGGGAAATGGGGAAAAGACAGTCTAATTGGTCCTGTGCTCAAATAATGCATATTATTAATTACCATTTATGGAAGGTAATGGAAAAAAGATGTAGAATATGAATGGGAAAATGGTCTAAAGCACACCATTTTCTTTTCTCTTGTAGCCTAGAATTACGGTGGTGGGAAATGGGGAAAAGACAGTCTAATTGGTCCTGTGCTCAAATAATGCATATTATTAATTACCATTGATGGAAGGTAATGGAAAAAAGATGTAGAATATGAATGGGAAAATGGTCTAAAGCACACTATTTTCTTGTCTCTTGTAGCCCAGAATTACTAAGTGAAATGATATTAACATCATCTTTAGGCTACTGCAGATGTACCCCATGAATCCATGATACATCTTAAACAAACAAATTAAAGTTCTTCCAAGGTATCAGGGTGAGGTATCAGCTCAAAATGCTCTCTTCCTCTGACAGACACAATCTGCTGAATTTCTCAGTTATGTACTGAACTCTTCTGTCAATGTTACAAGATCTTTGTGTTAATAATTCATATTTCTATGTGAACTCATCATGGATTATTAAATGCAGCAGATCAATAGTCTAGTTCCATTAAATCCCTGATCCCATGTGCTGGAATACTTCATGGACTGAAAGTATCCCCTTAGTTGTTCTCACCCTGATTTTACCTCCATAGCCCTGCACCCCTAGTCATCCCTTGAGCCCTGCACCATCAAGTTTTTCCTGGCTACAACATTTCTAGCTAGAAATTTCTAACCAAGCTCTAGAGTGTCACACTGTTAATAGCTGTCATTAGTACCTCAGTGACTCTGCCAACAACATAACTTGGGTGTTTTCCAACATAAATAGGACAATATTGATACACTGTACGACAGCTATCTTTCATTGCAAATAGATGGCTGCTCATCGAACAACATAGTAAATTCTAAAATGTCGTTCTTCAAGGTAAGTTGAGCTAAGAAAATCCACTATGACTTTAATTATATCACTGAAGTATTGTCCTATAACCACAAGATATTAATATTCAGTTTCAAGACATAGAGATCAATTTAAATAAGACTAGCTGGTCAGAGTTTGCAGATTCAGAGTGCACATAGAACTTTTTAAGTGGCAGATAATTTAAATTTAAACTGGCACTCAGAGTTTTTATATTCCCAACCCATAAAATAAAAAGGGAAAGACAAAATTCTAATTAAAACATACAAATATACTTTTATAGTTGTCTAACTTAGGAGTTTCAGATTTTTTTTTTTTTAGCTTCTGCATGATAAATCTAACAGGAAGGTGCTTGGTGTGTCATGGATAGAATACAATCAATTTAATGCATTTATCATGCTTGTGATGACATACTGCAATATTTCATGACACCAACAAGCAAGGACTCATAGGAGAAGCAACAGCTCTAATCATCAAAATTCAAATAAAATGGTTTGGGATGGGGGATCAATTGTACTTTGGAAAAACGTCAGTGACTAAAGGCAGGACTTAGTGCTTACCAAGAAGGTGCCTTCTTTATTCCAAGATGATAAATATATTCTGACCTAAGGTTGGAAGCATAAGCATGCTTTACTTGCTTAAAGCCTTGGGTTGAATTGATGGAATTTGAAAATATCTACACCAGAAAAGTAAAGTTAGTAGCAAACCCTAATAGTAGTATCAACGGTCTTTTCAATTCTCATTTCCACCTGCCATTTTGAAACTGTGTGTGTAACAATAAATTGAAAAACTTTCTGTATTCGTGATTGAAATTACAGCATGTTATTATAGTCTGATCAGATAAATTTCTGTGAGAGCCTATATAATTGTATGGGTGGGGGTCCTGGGTTGCTCAGAAACATGTTATAAAAATGGTTTGCTGCATAAGTCATTTACATTCGATATGAAACAATAGGAGTATTAGGGGGGGGGGGGGGGTGGGGTGGTGCGGGCTTAAAATTTTCAAAGAGCAGAATTTTGAGCTTTTGGTCATAAAAAGAATATAAATTAGGTACTAAAGAAAAATGGAGATTTCTCTGTTTTCCCACACAACAGGAATAAGTTCCACATGTTTAGTATGAACCAGCATTAGAATTTGACAACAAAACGTTGTTCCCAGGGTAACAGGTCATTGTACACATACCAGGGTGGATAAGGTTATACTAGAATTTCACCACCAATGTGCAAATAGCTATACTGAAATAATGCACACCAGGAATTCAGATTTTGAAGCCTGTCTAGAGAGGCCATCTTTAAGGGACACCAGTTGTTTAAGGAATTGATTTGTGATTTGTCATTCTAAAAATCGTATTTATTTAAACGTTTTTTTGAATGAAATATTTATTTTATTTAAACGTAGTCATCACTTTGGCAAGTGGGGGCGGTAAATGGCATATTGCATAGGAGAGGATGTATTCTAAACATCCTCAGGCTTTTGTCACCACTGCATCTTCTAGGCTCCCACCAATTCATTAGCAAGCCAATATGCCTATCCTGAGTAAGGTGCCTTATTAATCCTCACCTGCTTCCCTCAACCACATCATTAATCCCCACAATACGATGCTACCTTGGCTGATAATCCGCAACATGCTCTGGAACCCAATCCCAAACTCTACGTCACAACACTACTGGCAGTTGAATAATTCCCCAATCGATGCACCAGCGAGGCCCAAGCCCTGCACAGAGTGCTCCTCAGCATGCTCGCAATCGGTTCACTCAAGGGAACGCCAATTTTATGAATGCCAGGGGTCCAATGAAGCCCCCCCGTCTCGCGCCCAAACTCAACGAACCCTTCAATCATTCAGGGAAACAGCAAGCCAAAATAACGCATCCCAGCTGAATTCGCTCCCCCTGATGCCAATTCCCACCAGCGATTCGATGTCCAGCGCAACAAATCAACCGAGCGCTGCACCGGATGCAGCGCAGGGCAGAGCGAATCGGCGCGGATTAAGAAGAGCAGTCGAGGCTTGACAAGCAGTTACGAAGTTCGTATCGAGGGGAATCGCGCGCTCACCTCGTCGCCGTTGTCGTTGTCGCCGTCGCTGTCACGGGAGGAGCAGGTGCGAGACGAGACGAGACGGGAGGAGGAGACGCGTCGGTTTCTGAGCACCCAGAATGGCAGGAAGAGAGAGAGAGAGATTTTGAATCTAATTTTGGCTTTATCTATCTTATCTCCATGCTTTTCTAGATTTGCGGGTGGTGGTGGTGTAGGAGTAGGAGTAGGAGAAGATCCCGCCAGTCACGTGAGATGCACGCGTAGAGGCGCAACGAAGGATTCCACTTGTTGATTTTACATGGTGGCTGACAATCTCTGCCATCCTCAATGGCGTGCCTTAAAAAATGTACGTATGATTTTCCTAATAACTTCAGGCTTAAACTTGTACTTCCTTATTCCAAATTATAAGTTGTTTTGATTTTTTTATTTATCTATTTTGCTGTGTATTTATTAGATATATTATTATATCTAGATACGTAGTAAAATGGATAAAAAAATCAAAATAACTTATAATTTAAAATGAAGAGAGTAGATTTGAAAAAGAAAAAGGTCGCTACGACGCGAGGAGGACACGCTTCTACTTTCTGTAGTGCCCGTGGGATCCATGCTTGATCTCTAGCTGAAGGAGAAGGTCCTTATTATACAAATGATGGAGGGTTTAATTTATCGATTCAACTTTTCCATGCCTCACCCACCTTAGGGGGTGTTTGGGACTGCTCCATGAACTCTACTCCACAAACTCCACCGTAGAGCAGTTTCACAAAAAACTGGAGTTCGTGGAGCTCCTCTTTAGGTGCTCTCACAACTCCACCATTTTTTATGGGGCTGCGTGCATGGAGTTAAAACCGTTTGGCTAAAAAACATGGAGCAAAGCTGAAAAACATGGAACAGAGCAGTCCCAAACACCCCCTTAGTAATACATGTTGCGACGATATTATCTCTTTGTCCACATTTGTGTCCATGTCATTATTGCTCTTGGAGCAAGGCTATATAGTGGGAGGCACCACACTCCCTTACCCTCCTAGCTAGATCATCACTAGTGGGACGATATCACCCTTAGAATTCCATTTGAATATGACTTGATGAATATTTTGTATTGTAGGAACCATCACCAGCGCCCAAACATAGTTTCCATGAAGATTAAACCCTCATGGCTTGTTTGGCTGCACACAAATACACCTCAATCCATACGGTTTGGAAGAAATTTGAGTTTGCCGCACACAAATACACCATAGTTCAAATTTCATCTTAATCCCTTTCAAACCATATGCATTAGAATATATTTATGTGCAACCAAATAAGGCCTCAAACTAGTAGGATAAGAGCTCTGATTCAACTACTAAGGAACAGCTGTACAGTACGGGGCCAACTCCCTTTGCCACTCCAGTCGGAGCCTCGCGGAGGGCCAGAAAGGTCTGCCTAGATGGATGGTGCGTTGGCGCGTCCACACATTTTTCATCAAGGCTTAGAGTGTGAGATGATGAAATTTTAAAATCAACTGTCGTTGTTTAATGTACCGGTGGACCTTCTAGAGGGAGATGAGAGTGAGTGGGCTTGAAGACAACACAATTTTTTTTTATCCCACTGCAGCTCATACAAAATCAAGCACCTCAACTTGAATGGTACGGTGCTTTATAGCGCTCCATGCTTCAATTTATACCCATAAAATCTCCCTTTCATGAGAAATTGCCAATTTCTCCCCTTTCATCGTATATAAACCTTTACAGCACATGCTGATTTGCGTTGGAATACTGGCAAGTTTTCCAACAAAATCGAAGTGCAGGCATGCCCATAAAACGTGCCCTTAACAAGCTGTCAATGTTCAAGCCTACAAATCGAAGTGCAGGCATGCCCATGCCGGCAGGAATTTGTGTTCTTTTCTGTCATATATATATAACACATATGGCAAGTTTTTATTCATAGCACTTTATAGTTTGTATGTACAATGTGCAACAAACAGGTAAATGTCCAACTTAAAGAACAGATTATACTACTACATATAACAAGGGGGAGGGATTGTATATAAATAAAACTTATTAAAAGGTATACTCTACTGGACAGCTTGGGCAAACGGGAGCGTTCACTTGAGGAGTGTGTTAACAATGGACTTGATGTTCAGATTCTTGAGGTCAGTGTACGACTGCCCGCAGCCAACGAACACGACCGGAGCTCCAGACACATAAACCATGGAGAGCGCCGCCCCAACCTTGTCATCAACCGTGTCGAAACTTGCTGAGCAGGATGCCATCGATCACCCTTTTCTCCGCAGCAACAGCCGGCGACAGGTCCGCGAGCTTCCGGTTGAACTGGGCGAGCTGATCGACGGCGTCGTTCCCGACCAGCGCCTCCCCGACGAACAGGACCAGGTCGGGGGTGTTGACGGCGACGAGCTTGGAGAGCGCCCTCATGAGCGGCTCGTTGTCCTGCATCCGCCCAGCGGTGTCGACCAGCACGACGTCCGTCCCGATCCGTGCGGCTTCCTCGATGGCCAGCTTCGCCACGACGGCCGGGTCGCGCTGGTACCCCTTCTCGAAGACGGGGACCTGGAGCCGGCGACCGTGCGTGCGCAGCTGCTCGACGGCGCCGGACCGGAAGGTGTCGCACGCCGCGAGCGTGACGGTGAGGCCGTGCTGGAGGAGCCAGTAGGCGACCTTGGCGAGGTTGGTGGACTTGCCGACGCCGTTCACCCCGACGAAGACGATCACGTACGGCCTGCTCCGCCCGCTGCTGTCGTCCTTGGCGGCGCGCGCGTCTCGCAGCACGTCGATGGAGCGGCCTGGGGTCAGGATGCGCACGAGCGCCGCCTCCATGGCGGCCTGCACGGTGGACGCCGTGCTCGTGAAAGACCCCAGCTTCTTGCCCTCCAGGCTCGCCGCCACGGACTCGCAGAGCTTCTCGGCGATCTCCTCCGCCACGTTCTTCGTCATCAACCTGTCCTTGAGAGCCTTGAGCGCGGGCTTGCAGATCGGACCGCTCGATTACGTTGCTGCCACCTGCAATGCTCTGGAACACCGAGGAGAACCATCCTTTGGTTGTTCTTGAGACATCTTCGACCATCTCGTCCTGATCGACCTTGCTCTGTCCCTGATTGACTCGCCGCGCATTGTCAGTCGGCTTGCTGCTGGCCATCGGCAGCTGGGTCTGAGAAATCCAGCTTCTTGTGTGAATGGACATTGTTGTTGTTCCACACCCTAGGGGTTTTTCTTTTGTCATTTTTAGGATCTTTAGTGCTCGGCGGCTTCGGCTTGTTGGTGTTGGTGTTGTTCTTGTCCTTGTGGATGAACCTTGTTCGCAGATTCGAGAAGAAACTCAGATCGAAGGCCTGCTGCTCCACAGAGACGCCGCCGTCGGTGGCATCAATATCATCCTGCTTGCTCCCATCACCATCGCCGCCGTCCTGATGCTCGCTCTCGTCACCATCACCATTGCCGTCAGAATCACCACAAGCATTGTGGATGACAGGTTGTGGCCGCGGACAACGGATCGGCGCAGCATCAATGGCCTTCTGCTGCTTATTACCAGGCCTGCTCATCTCCTCGGCGCGCGCCTGGGCCTCGAGGTGGAGCTGCCGGAACACGTCGCGGAATCCATCGTCGTAGGCGGTGCGCCTGGGGTGGTAGACCCGCGCGAACTCGGCGCGGACGGCGGCGAGGAGGTCGTCGACGTAGAGGAGGCGGAGCACGCGGCGGTACACCGCCACGAAGACGAGGCCGAGCCCGTTGTGGAACGCCCACTTGAGCGCGTGCTTGCCGTCCTGGGAGAACCCGGGCCCGTCGCCGCCCGACCGCTCCTCGAGGAGGCAGTTGCGGATGAGCGCGTCGACCGGCGTGCCCTTGCCACCGACGCCGCCGCCGCTGAGCGCCCACAGGATCAGCCCGCCGCGCGTGAAGATGAGCAGCTCCTCCAACATCTTGGCCGCCGCCAAACCTTCGGATCGATGCGCAAATTCGACGCGGAATTGCGGATCAAGGTGATCGATCCCCTTCCTCGTCTTATATGTGCAGAGAGAGGGATATGCCTCCGATCGGATCCGACTCTCTCGTCCGACTCCGGTTGCCTCCAGCTCCAGTACGAGTCGATCTCCGGCCTCCGGGTGGGAGCGCACGGCAGGAGCACGATGACAGGTGGGCCCCGCTGGGTGGCGAACCGATCCGCAGCGTGCACGGGGCGCCGTTGGATTTGTTTCAATATTCGGGCCCACTTGTCAGCGAAACGGTGCACGGGAACACTTTCCATTTGCCGAGCATAACCCGAGCCAGCGGCGGCGAATCGAGCAGGCGCGAGGAAAGCGGCGGGCATGGCGGCGGCGGCGGCGGCGGCGGCGGCGGTGGAGCGTGGTGGTGGTCCACAACGTGGCGAAGCGGCACAACGTGGGGACGCTGGCGCGGAGCGCGACGGCGTTCGGCGTGGCGGAGGTGGTCGTCGTCGGCCGACGCGACGTCAGCGCCTTCGGCAGCCACGGCGCCACCTCGCACCTCCGCTTCCGCCACTTCACCTCCCTCGCCCTCGCCCGCGCCTACCTCAAGGCAAGCACGCAAGCCCCGTCCTTTCGTCGAGCAGAGCCCCCTGGCGGCCTGGCCTCACCAAACCCCTAAACCCTAGTCCCCTGTCCTGTCCTCCGTTTGTTCTGCTGAGTAAGTATGAATGCCATGTGTCTGTGCGTGTTTTGTTGCAGGACGAGAGAGGGTGTGACATTTGCGGCGTGGAGATCACCGAAGACGCTAAGCCAGTGACCGCACACCCGTTCCGGCGGAGCACAGCGTTCCTCTTTGGCAATGAGGTTGGTGGGTTTCTCGTACAGCCAGCGAAGTTAGGTTGGTTGGTATGCAATTTGAATGGGGAAATTGCGAATCGTGATATACCTTGGTTTCGCGGACTGAGATGGAAATTAGCGCAGTTCGGCTGCTGAATTCACTGCCATGTTACTCACATATTTGCATTGGGCACCAAACACCAAATGCCTTAAAATTAGTGTTCCTTTTGATGTTTCAGTCAGGTATATATTGTGAAGTCAGCATAGTATTTGATAATTGATTAGACATTAATAGTACAACTCCTAGAATACAATCAGATATAGATAGAGATGCTATTTGAGTTCTGTAATGTAAATTCTAATAAGGGGCCGTTGCATGATGCTATCCTAGTTTCTTGATTCTGGAATATGGAGATGTGTTGAAATTCGAATTAGCAATATCTCGAACAAGTTCTGTGGTAATGTAAAAGAAGGAGAAACCAATCCCAAGTCTCAGGGTAGATGAGTCCAGAAAAGAATCCTATGACTTGCACATATTACTTGAATACACATGTAAACAGAAGATATAAAACTCAATGATGTATTTCATGCTAACCATTACTTATACCACAATACTACATTATTTACATTAAGATGTTTTATTGCTCACTAATTTTAGATACTAGATTAAACAAAACTTTTGTGTTTGAGGTTATTATTATTACTTGAATACACATGTAAACAGAAGATATAAAACTCAATGATGAATTTCATGCTAACCATTACTTATACCACAATACTACATTATTTACATTAAGATGTTTTATTGCTCACTAATTTCAGATACTAGATTAAACAAAACTTTTGTGTTTGAGGTTATTATTAACGAGAATATCTAACAATCTCCTTTTATTCGAACTAAATCATTCCATTTGTGTTCTTTTCATCCTATATAAAGGGCACAGGACTCTCACAAAAAGAGTGCGATATCTGTGACTTCTTTGTCTACATCCCTCAGTATGGTGGTGGAACTGCATCTCTCAATGTTACCGTTGCAGCTTCAATTGTTCTCCACCACTTTGGGGGTAAGAGTTTCCATCCTGCTCCAGTCATCACCACATCTTCTTCGGTAATGTATAACAACCTAGTCAAAAGTGGGATTTGTGGAGCTGCACATAGTCTTATAAAGTTGTTTCTTTTGAACTTAACTGTTTTGTGGACCTGCAGAATGCTAAATTTCCATGTTCCTACTCTAAATAGTCACATGTTCTCTCTGCCAGCCATGGTTGGGCATTTATTTGTGGACATATATATCTAGGTGATAACTTTGGTGATTTATGTCTATTTTGTACACTATGGCCTTATATACCAAACCTTTTATTGGCATATGTATGTTACTCTGGAAAAGTTCGAGACGAATTTTTGTACATCAAAGTTTTTATTTATATACTGATGTTTGCAATTACTGTGGAATCTCTACTTTAAATTTGCATATAGTACAGGGGAAAACCAAATCCATTATACTGTCTCATGTGGTGGTGTCTGCATGTTTAACTAATCACAATATTTTATTTGATTTACATACATGTAAAGCTTGTTTGGTGGGGGCAAGTATGGATGATTGAATATTGCAGGTTGCAGCTGCAGCCTGCATTTGTTTTTCCTAGCTGTTTTGTTTTACATCATATAGTAGCTAGCAAATTGTATTGTTTTGCATGGTTATCCTCATTGTGGACCATGGGCATAAATTGTGCATAAAGGCTCATGATAATTTCTACTCTCCCGGCATGCCAAGTAATATACCTTTGTTATTAGGTGTTCTTCTAAGATGATGAAACAAATCAATAGACTCAACACTAGAGTCATGAATAATTTCTTGTAAACCCAATTATACACTCTAGTTGGGTTAATGAAAGCACATTATATCAGAAACCTTGGGACTGGTGGTTGTCCATTGATTCTATCTCAGCTGTTTTCATTTTCTTGGTTTGTAGAGGCATGGCAATATCACATTCTCATATGATTAAAAGATGCTTGTAATCACAACCACACATGTTCAAATTTTAATCTCTTAAGTCGAACTTGATAAAGTTCTGACAGCCATTTGTTCATGGAATCGTTAGTGATCCTAAGGTTGCATCTACATCTTACAGTCACCTAATTTGTTTTGCATGGCTTTCTGCAGTCTGGGCTGGCTTTCCTGAACGAGGCCGCGAGGGCAATAAATTCATCATGGCTGATAGACCACAGGGGCACTCAAGGGGCCTTTATTGCACAGATTCAATTGAAGCAGTGATTGAAGAGCGGAAAATGCGAAAAGAAAATGCTTGTGATATACTTGAGGAAAATGGAAGCAGCCAGTCTCAAGAATCAAATGGTCTAGATTTGATGTTTACAGACTAGATGACAATATTGCATCTCCCAGTGTTGGTGTTGATGGCACGGAATTTGCAGTACTATAATGCATGACAGAAATGTCTTTCCAAGGGAAAGTAGGACACTTTTGTTTTCCTAGCTTGGCTGGAGAAGGCGCATTGAGATTTTGTGAAACAAAGAGGGGATGGTTAGTAATGTACCTTGAAACCAAGGGTACAGGTAAAGCACTTGTTTGCTCAGATTGTTTATGTTTTATGTTGTAAGCACATAAACAATGTGTTGCCTTCAAAAAAGATGTGTTCCATGTTATCAGAACTCCTCTGTTGTAATGTACCATGTAGGCTGTTGATTCTCGGTTTCTGACTTCCTCGTTCACAGGAAGTTTCATAGTTACTTCAAGAATGGATTTTCAACATTAGCTTTGTTGCTCTTTGTATTTGATGTTGTATTTGATGTTCAATTTTGAAGTTTATCTGTTGTTTGTTGCCATCCTCTTGGTCCGGGATCTGATTTTTATCCTTCAAGATCCTGGGGCCATGGGGGACTCCAAGCCATGGACTCACTCTTCGGGCCTAAAATCCGTGTCATTGAGTCAGCCAGGAACAGTGATGAGGAGGCCCTGGTGGTGATGGTTGACCATGGATCGTTTCATATCAGGAGTTGAGATGGTCACATTGTTTTGTGGTCTGGCAGTGCAAGCGCCCCAGGAATGTTTTGAAATTTCAAGTTCCCCGGCAGAGGATGAAGTAATAATTAATAAAGCAACCTATTTCTGTCTGTCTATACAAAATAGCGTTGGGGATTATCTAACTCTGTTCTTGATTGCAGTCCTGTTCTCCATCGACACCAAAATGCAGTACAACAGCAGTTGATTGGAATCACTTCCATGCAGAGAGAAATTGAACCCAAGCAAAAGGGAAAAAAACTGCAGTTGAAAATGAGATGGCATGAAATTTTATTTTTGACAGCTTATAATAATTGAGCATTCAAGAACCACAAAGATTGCACATGCATTACAAAAGCCTACGAACCAGTAGGTAAACTTGACAATGCTGTATCTTTATTCCATTGATGTGGTGACACAGATATTTGCACAAGCTCATCTGAATTCCTAGATATCATTCAAAAGAACCACCTCAATGGTAATGATGTTGCAATAGAAGTGCTCCACATTGGAAAAATAAAGGACAACAAATTATACTCATTTAAATCCCAAGGGATCTCTGCAATGAATGAATTCCTTGATTCTGTGCAGCTGAGCAGCAGCATGTTCCATGTTCATTCTTTCTGATGGGTTGTCCTTTGAACATGAGACACCAACTCGTATCACAGAAGCTAAGCAACTGAGTATCTCAGAATCATTGTCATACAGCTCTGCATGCAATAGTTCTGGGTCAATGATTTCTGATATCCTGTCAGGTAACCCTGCCTCAGCATGCAAGTGCAGCGTCAAGCCTTCTATGAACATATCATCAGTTGGTGCCTTCCCTGTGAACATCTCAAGCAGAGTAACCCCAAAGCTGTAGACATCACCAGCAACTGATGCTTGACCACCTGCTCCATATTCTGCAGGAATTGAAATATATGACAAGTTGACAGTGCCATAAGATGATGATACAGTAAGGGCACTAAATCAAGGCTGTTAATTAATTGAGTACGGAAAAAAAAAAGTGATTTCTGAACGGTGGTGGTACCTGGAGCGACATATCCAGTTATTCCTCGTATCCCAATAGTGCTTTCGGTCCCAATATTCAAATTTGATTGGTCCATAGATTCACCAATCAGCTTTGCAAGCCCAAAGTCAGCAACATAAGCAGTCCAGTCACTTCCAAGCAGTATATTGCTAGGCTTCAAATCGCAGTGGATCACAGTTGGACAACTACTGTTGTGAAGATAGTCTAGTGCATCTGCTACATCAATCGCAATGTTCAACAGTAGGGTAAGACTTAACTTGTGTGTCTGCTCATTGCTTCTTGGATGCAGCCACCTGTCCAAGCTGTACCTGGGCATGAAGTCGAATACTAGAGCTTGGAAGCCATTCCCTATAGAGTCTATGCTGGAGCAACAGGTGATAATATTGATCAGGTTCCTATGTTTCACTTGCCGTAGAGCCTCACATTCAGCCAAAAAACTTCTGGAAGAACCAGGTTGCTGAAGAGTAAACACTTTGACAGCCACTACAGAATCCCTAGCACCTGTAAGAGACAAATTTCCTTTGTAAACTGATCCATATTTTCCAGCTCCTATCAGATTAGTAGGGGCAAAACCATCTGTAGCTTCAAAAAGTTGGAGGTATGAAACTCTAGGAAACTTGTCCAACAAACGGTTTTGCGTAGCATTGATCATGTCAGGTCCTTTTCTCCCTCTGAAAAGAAATAGCGCAACCAATAGAAGAGATAAACATATAGTGATGCCAACTGCTGGAAGAAAAATCTTAAGATGCAACCGTTTTCGGTGGCTGTGTGGCTGGACCTCACATGAAGGCAATTTCAGCTCTACAATGCCACCACAAAGCCCATCATTTCCAATTGCAGAAAACCCACCCATGTTAGCGAACACCCCTTGTGACGGCACCTCACCGTCTAGATGGTTATAGGAGAGATCCAGCTCTACAAGAGCGCTTGAGTTCTGGAGAAGTTGTGGAATGGCTCCAGTCAGGTTGTTGTGAGCTAGGTAAAGCTTTTGCAGCCCATAAATCTTGCCCAACTCTTGAGGGATGCTACCAGACAGACTATTTCTTGTGAAATTCAGCATGCTCAGGCCCTTCAAATTACCAATTGATGGAGGGATGCTCCCAGTGAAGTAATTGTCATCTAGAGATAAGTACACTAAACTTGCACAGTCCCCAAGAGCACCTGGTACTTCACCAGATAAGTTGTTTCTTGACAAATCCAATGTTGTCGTATGCTTGAGGCTACCAATTTGTGGGGGAAGAACACCAGAAAGATAGTTATGTGAAAGTAACAATGAATCAGTGAGTGATGAGAGGCTGAATATTACTCCAGGGATAGCACCGGTAAGCCTGTTGAAGGATAATGTCATGGACGAGGTTCTCAGGAATAGAACCATTGAGCTCATTGTTTGATAATTTTAAGGGTGAGCAGTTGTGTGAGGTTGCCAAAGGAGGGCGGTATACCTCCTGATAGGAGATTCCCCTCCAGCGCCAAAGTATTCAGGTTCTGAAGCCTTCCGATGTCCTCAGGTATAACACCATGCAGATTATTTCCATCGAATTCTAGATCCTCAAGGCTGATGAGGTTTCCGATACCCGGAGGGATTACCCCGGACATCGAGTTCATTGACATGAGTAGCAACTGTATTGGCCCTGTAAAATTAGCTACAAAACTTGGAAGGACTCCTCCCAGGGTGTTATTACTTATATCAAGAACCGTAAGGCGGGTGCAGTTTGTGAAATATCTAAGGAACTCCCAGTCCGCATCATCCTCAGCTTTCAGCATGTTGGCCCCCATTTCAACTCTCACTGGGCAGAGCTTCCCTATCTCAGGAGGTACCCTTCCTTCAAAGTTGTTATTAGCAAGATTCAAGATTTGTAATTTAGTGGCATTTGAGAGGGAAGGCGGGACTGTTCCAGAAAAGTTGTTCTTATTCCTAGCGCCACCCAAAAGAAGCACTTCAAGATCAGGCAGGTGCCTGCCTGCATCTGGTGGCAATCTGCCATGCAGATTATTTGAACTGAATCCGAAATACTGAAGAGACGATATGTTAAAGAAGAGAGGTGGAATTGTGCCCGTGAGATTGTTCCTTCCAGCTTGGATGTATTGGAGATATCTCAAACGGGAAAGACCCTCAGGGATGGTTCCTTCAAGCGTGTTCTGAAAGAGTGATATGTTTTTCAGTACAGAGAGGTTACCGAGTGATGGCGGTATATGTCCTATAAGATTATTCTCACCAACATAGAGGACTTGCAGCTGAGATAGCAACCCCAGACCACTAGGGATTCCACCATGAAGCTTATTGACCTCTACGCTCAGGTACACAAGGTTGGAACAGTTGGCCAGGTCGACAGGAATCTCACCAGCAAGAGAGTTGTATGCCAATTCAAGGAAGTGCAGACGGCGTAGCCGGCCGACGGTGTGCGGTATCTCCCCTGACAGCATGTTGCTAAAAAGATCAAGCCTCCGAAGAAAGGTGAGGTTGCCGATGACAGGAGAGATGCTGCCTCCCAGCTTGCTGTAGCGCAGGGTTAGAGAAACCACCCTGTCCGGATGCCGGCGGCTGCATGTCACGCCGTCCCATCGGCAGATGTCGGAGCTGCTGCCGTTCCATGATCTTAGCGAGCCTGAATCATCTGACAGTGCCTCTTTGAATGCCAACAGTGCTTCACGGTCGCCGTGCTTTCCAACAAGAGACGAGGAATCAGATGGCCAGGCTGTGAGGAGCACCAGCAGCACAAGGGTGAGCATAGAATGGAGGGTTGCCGCCATGGTTCCTACTTCCTAGCATGAGCTGCAAGGCTTCATCCTGTAACTATGGACATGTACATGAGTAAGTTACGGCGTTGGTTCTTCTATAGCTTGTAATACAAGGTCGGTGCAGCGAGGTCAAAAAGGTAATAGTTTTTTTGAAAGGGTAAAGGTCAAGCTTGGTAACCCATCCGTGATTGAACTTGTCACATCGGTGTAAAATAAGTCAAAAAAACTGCCAGCAGCGCGCGACAGAATCACTGATGATAGCAGGGGCTGCTATGCACTATGCACTCACGGTCCCTGGTGAGCTTATTAGCTACGTTACCTTGTTAAAAATCAGCGGTGATCCCTTCTGAATTCTGATGCATGCACACTGGAGCAAATCAAGACCACTTGAAGAAACAGAGAATAAGGAAGATCTTTTGTTTTGGGCTTGTCACTTTCGTGTGATTTGAAGGCTGGCAGCAACGGCACCTCATAGGGCACGACCGGTCCTAATGATCATGCTCACCATGGCACCTCCGCATACTATTTAGACCAATCTTAATTTTATGAGAGCATTATGGATATAAATATACTGACATGGCATGACACTATTGATGAAGAGAAATTATATAAGTTTTATTTAAATAGAGAGTTTTATATGGATGAAACTCTTGCGTGTGATTAATGTTTGTGAGCCTTAATAGCTAGATTTAGGCTGGTCTGCGTGCTTTACTGTTCACTGGTCTTCTCTGTTATTCACGTGGGACTGGGATGGATTTTTAACATGGCAAACAAAATATATGTCATGGTTTTAGATGAAATTGAAATCCATAATTTACAATTCAGGCACCAAATTAATTTTTAAGAATTTGATTAACACAATTGTATTTCTTATCATAAATCTTACAAAACAATACCCCATCTATATATATTTAGATATCGCCAAGTCTGGCCGAAGGTTTGGTAGTAAAAAAAATGTTAGAGGAAAAAAAACATAATGTTTCGTGAAGATAAAAACTTCTTTTATTAAGCAAAGCAAATGTTCTAGGATGAGGAAACACTGCATCGAAGATGCTATGGGTACCAAACTGAAAATGACCTAAAAAAATATACATAGAACTCATAAATATCGAGTTAACAATTGAAAAGTACATCATTGAACATCCCATGTAATCCCATAAAACATCCCATAATCCCATGCATAAAGTATGTGGACACCAAAAAAATACACTATAATATCTCACATGTATTATAGAAAAAATGAAAATACATCATGTTTGAAACATGAATACTTTGGAAAAAATCTAGAATAGTATAAGAATTTGTCGAAGCTGCCAAGGACGATGCACAACACATGCTTGATGGAATGCTTCAAAGGGGTTACTTTATCAGTATTCAAATAAAACCAGCTAACTAACCACACAAAAACGTAGCCAGATTTATACAATCACTTGAACCAAGTAAGTGATTATTGGCTTGTAGCAAACTCGCTAAGGCTATCTGCACCCACGTCCTGTAAATCACATTGGAGGAACATATGATAGATAAGGCAGCTGCAACAGGTTCTGTAAATGATGCTCTACCTTTCTGGATGGCTGAGATGCCCGCCAAATGTAGAGGCTTTATTTGATAGGAACTAGAAAAAATAATAGCAGCAGCTTCCAAATTCAATGGGCAAAAAAAAAAAAAAAAAAGCTACATCTAAAAAATACACCTTCTAACAAAAAAAAAGGCACACATACACACAAAAGAAAGACAAACAATCACACTCGCAGTATGGCTATAGGGAGAAGAGAGAGAGCTACTCCGAAAAATAACAGATAGGTCCCAACTAATTCAACTATAAAAACCCCCGCATACGTGTTATAACTACACTTCACTAAACTAAACACACACCGAAAACACAAACAACAAATTAAATTAGATAAAAAAATATATTGCATTAACACAAATCAAAAGTCATATACATACCTGGTACATGTAAAACGGAAATCATCAAGACCATCAGCTGGGAGACTAGCCATTACCCAAAAAATAGTCAAGACCATCAAATCTTGGAATGGATGGCAGAGTTTCATCTACTAATTTGTTTAAGGGAATTTTTAAGACAAATTCACAATAGAAGGGTACAGTTTCATCTAATTTTTCTTATTTCCCTTCTGCAGAATAGCGAATTTGATAACACAAAACCACAACTTTAAGTGGATAGCATATAAACGCTTAGCTTTGCCGACTTGATATGGTGGAAGCCAATTCACATCTGCATATCCCGGGTGCAAAAAACGGCCCCAAATCACGACACAATACGTGAATTTTGTTAACCAATTTTTGTGTTTGCTTCATGATTTATCAATTAGAATACGTCTGGGTCTTTGTTCATATCCCTATATTTTACACAATTATTAGCTCATTGTGCTCATAGAGGTAGGGTTTAAGCAGGGTTTGTTAAAAGGGTGATTGTGTGTTCATAGGGATGAGTACCACGATGAGGCTACACATATAATTCAAAAAGTTGGTTTACGTGAAAGAAGCCAATTGTGATATATTAAACATCCAACGATAACCAATCAAAAGCTCCTAATGATGCCTATGCTAAGAGTTGAAAAGAACAAACAAGAACACCTGAATATAAGACAACATGTCTAATTCTAAAAAAAAATTGCCAAATTAAAAAACATTAAACTAACATACACTATTAAATTTGTTACAATAAATTCTTCAAAACAAGATCTCACATGGATATATTTAGATAAAATTTATAGAGGATGACATATAAAAAATCGCTAAATTGATAGTTGGTATAGAGTGTGAAATATAGAGGATGATGGTTTACACTAGCTAATACCGGAAGAAAACAAATTTCAGTATATGGAGAATGAAGAATCTTGATGGACACCGTAATGTATAGAGGATGAAAAAAATAGAAAGGATGGTGAGTCCCGCGGATAGCCTAAAGTGAGGGGCGGATTAGGTTTAGTGGTAAAAAAAATCGAGGGAAAAACTGGAAAAAACAAAAAAGAATGATAAAAATAAAGAATAAATAAAAAATGGCGACCCCACCCGTGCGGAAAAATCAAAAAACGGACAAATGCATGGCTCGATATAGAGAAGAGAATTTTGATGACCGAGGAATGTATATAGAGCACCGATGATGAAAATAGAGGATGGTGAAGAAAGCTAAATCGATAGCCTAAAGTCAGGCCGGATTAGGTTTGGTGGTAAAAAAAAGTTAGAGGAAAAAACTGGAAAAAACAAAAAAGAACGATAAAAATAAAGAATAAATAAAAAAGGATAAAAAGATAATAAATAAAGAAAATAAAAAGAAGAGCATATGGTGGTGGTCCACAAACGTGGGGACACTGGCGCAGAGCGCGACAGCCTTCGGCGTCACGGAGGTGGTCGTCGTCGGCCGCCGCGACGTCAACGCCTTCAGCAGCCACGGCGCCACCTCGCACTACCGGTTCAGCCACTTCGCCTCCCTTGCGCTCGCTGGCGCCTAGTTCAAGGCAAGCTAGCCCGCCCTGTCCTCAAGCTATAGCAGGCCCCTGCCCTAAATAGTCCCCTGCCCTCCGTTTGTTTTGCTGAATATATGTATGCCATGAGTTTGCGTGTTCTGTTGCAGAACGAGAGATGGTGTGACATCTGCGGCGTGGAAATCACCGACGACGCGAAGCCGGTGACATCACACCCGTGCCAATGAGGTTGGTGGGTTTCTCATCATTCAGTACCGAGGCGAATTTTGTGTTGGTTGGAATGCAATTTGAATGGGGCTGAATCAAGATATGGTTTAGTTTAGTGGACTGAGATGAAAATTAGAGTAATTCAGTCACTGATTTCGCTGCCATGTTACTCACATATTTGCAATTTTGCGTTAGGCACTTTCAAATTGTGTACAAACACCAAATGCCTTAACACTAGCATTCCTTTTGATGTTTCACTCAGGTCTTTATTGATTCAGCATAGTATTCAATGATTGATTAGCTTGGCCAAAGTGTAATTCTGGAGAAAAATGCATCTCTCTTATAAAAAGGACATTAAGTGTACAACTCCTAGGAACAATTAAAGATGTTAGCTTTGTAGAGATGCTATTTGAGTTCTGTAATGTAAATTCTATTAACAGGCCGTTGCATGATGCTATCCTAGTTTCCTGGTGCTGGGACATGGAGATGTGTTGGAAGGAATCCCAATTAACAGAATCTTGAACTAGTTTTGTGGAAAATGTAATCTATCACCAGAATATTGCTCTGAAAAGGTAAAAGAAGGAGAAACCAATCCCATGTCTTAGGGCAGATGAGTTCAGAAAAGGATCCCTGACTTTTACAAATTACTTGAATATACTTGCAGACAGAAGATATAACTCAATGGTGTATTTCATGGTAACCATTACTTGTACCATAATACATCATTTTTACATTAAGATGTTTTATTTTTTAAAACAAGAATTAACTTTGCTTTTATAAAGCAAATGAGGTAACAGACTTCGCTGGGGTTACCAGCAGCATTACAGTACACCGACTGCGATCAGCACTTTAACAAACAAAAAAAATAAGAGATACCACCACTGCCCAAACTAAATCTCAAATACATCAGAACTAGCACTAACATTAGGCCTAAAGGTCTTCAACCATCCCAGTATCGCTTCCAGAATGTATGTGACGCGTTCCTGGTCTTCCTCCTTCAGCAGTATGCTCCATCTCTGCAACAGGGACACCGCCACATATATGATTGGAGATCTTGGGAAATGATTCTCAATTGCCATTTTATTTCTTGTAGTCCAAATAGACCAAGCAAAACCTGCAAAGAAAAAAAAGGACTAATCTGCTTGGTATTGGCCCCCTGCCTTGCAACCAGCAGCTAGAAAAATCTTCCAGAGAGGATGGAAAATAATCCCAGCTAAAGACCTCTGTCAGCATACCCCAAATAAATTTGGCTAAATGACATTTAAACAGCAGATGGTCTATAGTTTCAGGACAAATGCATTAGCAGCGTTTCAAATTTCCTTTCCATCCTTTCCTGACCAGAGTACTGGTCATCTGCAGTCTATTATTGAACACTTGCCACATGAAAAGTCATTAAGATGTTTTATTGCTCACTATAATATTTCAGTTACTAAATTAATTAAAGAAAACTTTTGTGTTTGAGGTTACTATTAATACTCATTAAGCAAGCATAGCTAAGAACACCCTTTATTCGAACTAAATCCTTCCATTTGTGTTCATTTCATCCTGTAGGGCTAAGGACTCTCACAAAAAGAGTGTGATATCTATATCTTTGAGTTCTTTATCTACATTCCTCAGTAGGTGGTGGAACTGCATCTCTCAATGTTACAGTTGCAGCTTCAATTGTTCTCCACCACTTTGGGGGTAAGAGATTCCATCCCGCTCCATTCATGACCACATATTTTTTTGGTAACGTATAACAACTTAGTTGGAATTGGAATTTGTGAAGCTGCAAATAGTCATGTAAAATTGTTGCTTTTGAACTTAACTGTTTTGCAGAGCTGCAAGAATGCCTTTTTTTTTTCTCGGATGCACAAGAGGGCTGCACATTTCTGTATTAAGATAGAAGAGTGCTAAATTTTCGTGTTCCTACTTGAATTACTCACATGTTCTCTCTGCAGCCATGGTTGGGCATTCATCGGTGGATATATATATATATTTATCTGTGGTCTAGGCAATGGTATTATATATATATATATATATTGGCATATGTATGTTACTCTGAAAAAAAGTTTCAAATTTTTGTACATAAAAAAATGATTTATATACCGATTTTAGCAAGCACTGTGGAATCTCTACTTTGGATCTGCTTATAGTACAGAGGAAAACCTGATCCATTATACTGTCTCATGTAGGTGTCTGAATGTTTAACTAATCACAATATTTTTTTTTTTTTACTGATTTGCATATATGTGAAGCCAAGGTTGGCATGGAGAAGGTGCACTGAGCTTTTGTGAAGCCAAGGGGGATGGTTAGTAGTGTACCTTGAAACCAAAGGTACAGGTAAAGCACTTGTTTTCTTAGATTGTTTATGTTTTATATGTTCTAAGCATTAAGCAAATAAACAATGTGTTGCCCTTAAAAAAAAGCTCTAAAAAATATGTGTTCCCATGTGTTATAATATACCATGAACGCAGTTGATTCTCAGCATCTGACTTCCTCATTTCGCAGGAAGTTACTTCCTCATTTCGCAGGAAGTTGGATGTTTTGCTTCAAGAATGGTTTTTTAAAAGCTTTGGGGGACTTTATATTTGATCTTCCATTATGAAGTTTATTTATTGTTTGTTGCCATCCTTCGGGATCTGATTTTTTATCCTTCAAGATCATACAGACATGGAGGACCCTAGGCCATGGACTTACTCTTCGGGGCTAAAATCCTTGTCATTGAGACAATCAGGAACAGCAACGTGGAGGAGGTCCTGGTGGTAATGGCTGGCCATGGATAGTTTCATGTCAGAGGTTGAGATGATGGTCACATGGTTTGTTCTTCTGGCAGTGCAAGCACCCCAGGAATGCTTTGAAAAGTTCCCTGGCAGAGGATGAAGTAATAAAGCAACCTATTGGCTGTCTATTCTCAAAAGCGTTGGGGGTAAAACAATTGGATTTGAAAATGAGATGGCATTAAATTTGCATACACCTTGGAAGTTACTTTGGACAGCTTATAATAATTGAGCATTCAGGAACCACTAAGATGCATAATAAAAAGCTTACGAACAAGTAGGTAAACTTGACAATGCCCCTTATTCCATTGGTGTGGCAAACACAGATATTTGCACAAGGCCGTCTGCATTCCAAAGAATATCATTCAAAAGAGCCACCTCATTGGTAATAAATATGTTGCAATAGAAGTGCTCCACATTGGAAGAATGAGGACAGTGAATTATGCTTATTTAATCCTAAGGGACTTCCGCAATGTAGTCCTTGATTCTGTGCAGCTGAGCAGCAGCATGTTGCATGTTCATTCTTTCTGATGGGTTGTCCTTTGAACATAAGACACCAATTCGTATCACAGAAGCTAAGCAACTGAGCATCTCACAATCATTATCAAACAGCTCTGCATGCAATAGTTCTGGGTCAATGATTTCAGATATCCTGTCAGGTAATCCTGCCTCAGCAAGCAAGTGCAGGGTCAAGCCTTCTGTGAACATATCATCAGTTGGTGCCTTTCCTGTGAACATCTCAAGCAGAGTAAC
Organism: Chrysopogon serrulatus; assembly: GCA_015844335.1. Taxonomy (NCBI): domain Eukaryota; kingdom Viridiplantae; phylum Streptophyta; class Magnoliopsida; order Poales; family Poaceae; genus Chrysopogon; species Chrysopogon serrulatus. The sequence goes on along the minus strand of JADLZL010005609.1, from coordinate 17,326 downwards.
CCCAAAGCTGTAGACATCACCAGCAATTGATGCTTGACCACCTGCTCCATATTCTGCAGGAATGGAAATATTATGACAGTTGACATTGCGACAAGATGATACAGTAAGGGCACTAAATCAAGGCAGTCTAATTGACTAAGAAAAAAAAGGTGATTTCTGAACGGTGGAGGTACCTGGAGCGACGTATCCAGTGGTTCCTCGTATCCCGATAGTGCTTTCAGTCCCAATATTCAAATTTGATTGGTCCATAGATTCACCAATCAGCTTTGCAAGCCCAAAATCAGCAACATAAGCAGTCCAGTCACTACCAAGGAGGATGTTGCTAGGCTTCAAATCACAGTGGATCACTGTTGGATAACTACTGTTGTGAAGATAGTCTAGTGCATCTGCTACATCAATCGCAATGTCTAACAGTTGGGTTAGACCTAACTTCTGTGTCTTCTCATTGCTTCTTGGATGCAACCACCTGTCCAAGCTGTACCTGGGCATGAAGTCGAACACTAGAGCTTGGAATTCATTCCCTCTAGAGTCTATACTGGAGCAACAGGTGATAATATTGATCACGTTCCTATGTTTCACTTGCCGTAGAGTCTCACATTCAGCCAAAAAACTTCTGGAAAAACCAGGTTGCTGAAGAGTAAACACTTTGACAGCCACTACAGAATCCCTAGCACCTGTAAGAGACAAATTTCCTTTGTAAACAGATCCATATTTTCCAGCTCCTATCAAATTAGTAGGGGCAAAACCATCCGTAGCTTCAAAAAGTTGGAGGTATGAAACTCTAGGATACTTGTCCAACATATGGTTTTGTGTAGCATCGATCCTGTCCAAACCCTTTCTCCTTTTGAATAGAAAGAGCACAACCAATAGAAGAGATAAGCATATAGGGATGCCAATGACTGGAAGAAAAATCTTCAGTTGCAACCATTTTTGGTGGCTGTGTGGCTTGACCTCACATGAAGGCAATTTCAGCTCTGCAACGCCACCACAAAGCCTATCATTTCCAGTTACAAAAAACCCACTAATGTTAGCGAACACCCCATGTGATGGCACCTCACCATCTAGATGGTTATAGGAGAGATCCAGCTCTACAAGAGCACTTGAGTTCTGGAGGAGTTGTGGAATGGCTCCAGAGAGGTTGTTGTGAGCTAGGTAAAGCTTTTGCAACCCATGAATGTTGCCCAACTCTTGTGGGATGCTACCAGACAGACCGTTTCTTGTGAAATTCAGCATGCTCAAGCCCTTCAAGTTACCAATTGATGGAGGGATGCTCCCAGTGAAGTAATTATCATCTAGAGCTAAGTATACTAAACTTGCACAGTCTCCAAGTGCTCCTGGTACTTCACCAGATAAGTTGTTTCTTGACAGATCTAATGTTGTTGCATGCTTGAGGCTACCAATTTGTGGGGGAAGAACACCAGAAAGATAGTTATGAGAAAGCAACAATGAGTCAGCAAGTGATGAGAGGCTGAATATTACTCCAGGGATAGCACCGGTAAGCCTGTTGAAGGATAATGTCATGGATGTTAAGCTGTGCAGGCTCCCAAGGTTCTCAGGAATGGAACCATTGAGCTCATTGTTTGATAATCTAAGGGTGAGCAGTTGTGTGAGGTTGCCAAAGGTGGGCGGTATACCTCCTGATAGGAGATTCCCCTCCAGGGTGAGAAATGTCAGGTTCTGAAGTCTTCCAATGTCCTCAGGTATAACACCATGCAGATTATTTCCATCAAATTCTAGGTCCTGAAGGCTGATGAGGTTTCCGATACCTGGAGGGATTACCCCAGACATCTGGTTCATTCCCATAATTAGCCACTGTATTGGCCCTGTGAAATTAGCTACAAAACTTGGAAGGACTCCTCCCATGGTGTTATTACCAATGTCTAGAACGTTAAGACGGGTGCAGTTGGTGAAATATCTAAGGAACTCCCAGTCCACATCATCCTCAGCTTTCAGCATGTTACTACTCATTTGAACACTCACTGGGCAGAGCTTCCCTATCTCAGGAGGCACCCTTCCTTCAAAGTTGTTATTTGCAAGACCAAGCACTTGTAGTTTAGTGGCATTAGAGAGGGAAGCAGGGAGAGTTCCAGAAAATTTGTTCCCAAAACCACCCAAAAGGAGAACTTCAAGTTCTGGCAGGTGCCTGCCAGCATCTGGTGGCAGTCTGCCATGCAGCTTATTTGAAGCGAAACCAAAATACCGGAGAGACGATATGTTGAAGAAAAGAGGTGGAATTGTGCCTGAGAGGCTGTTCTTCGCCGCTTGGATATATCGGAGATATCTCAAACGGGAAAGACCCTCTGGGATGGTTCCTTCCAGCTTGTTTTGTAAGAGTGCTAGCCTTTGGAGTGCCGAGAGATTGCCAAGTGATGGCGGTATATGCCCTACGAGATTATTCTCGCCAACGTAGAGGACTTGCAGCTGAGATAGCAGCCCCAGGCCACTAGGAATTCCTCCATGAAGCTCATTGACCTCTACACTCAGATACACAAGGTTGGAACAGTTTGCCAAGTTTGCAGGAATCTCACCAGCAAGATAGTTGTACGCCAGCTCAAGAAAGCTCAGACGACGCAGCCGGCTGATGGTGCACGGTATCTCCCCTGACACCATGTTGTCGAAGAGATCGAGCGACCGAAGAAAGGTGAGGTTGCCGATAACAGGAGAGATGCTGCCTCCCAGGTTCTTCTGGCGCAGGCTCAGAGAAACCACCCTGCCCGGATGCCGGCGGCTGCATGTCACGCCGGCCCAACGGCAGAAGTCGGAGCTGCTGCTGTTCCATGAGCTTAGGAATCCCGAACTGTCTGTCAGCGCCTCTTTGAGTGCCAGCAACGCTTCACGATCATGGTATTCGTACCTGATAATAAAGGAGGAGGAAGACGCCGGCTGGGCTGTGAGTAGGACCACTACCAGCAGCAGGGTCACCATGGAATGCAGAGTCGCCATGGTTTCTAGTACAAGGTGTGAGGTTTCATTTTGAAATTTACATTGGGGTTTGTTGGGGGTGGGGTGGGGTGGGGGGGAAAGTTTTGGTACTCCAACTACAAGGGGGAAAAAAGGACGAACGTAGAATCGCCGTGGGTGAGGTGGGGTGAATGGTTTATAGTACGTTGTGTTCTTTTTTGATTGATTTATTTATATTTATATTCTTCTAACTCCAACTACAGCAAAATCGGCCAATAGGAGAGTGTTGATCCCATCAGTCATTAAAGGAGACATGGAGCGGTTATTCTTCAATCTCAAGATACGCGTGGCACCTGGCACTATTGATGGCAACGCTTACCAACAATTGTCTCCTTGTACTTTATCATCACAGGCAAATGGACCATTGCTAGGTGTGTTCTGTGTAGTGATTATCATCACAGGCAAATGGACCATTGCTAGCTGTGTTCTGTGTGGTGATTATCACTCCGTATGTTAGAAAATGGTCAATATGTACTATGTGGAGTACAGGAGCACGTATCTTAGAATAAGATTAATAATAGAGTCACGTGTTTAACCATAATAAGTCAGGTTACAAGAACTAAGCAATACAATAGTTAGTCTTATACTATTTGTCTATAGTTTTTTATTATTATATATTTTAATTCTCTTTTCTATTCATTTTTTACGTTTTATTGGGATCCACTATTATCAATATTTTTGTGTCTAGCTTGTTGCTTACATGAGAGAAGCTTTCTTCTCTCGCTATTGTCGGTACATTGCACTAGCTACCTAGCAAAGTACTTTCTCCATTCCAAATTCTAAATTATAAAATGTTTGACTTTTTTACCCTAAGTTTGATCACTTGTCTTATTCAAAAAATTTGTGCAAACATAGTTAAATTTAAGTCATTTTTGAAGAACTGCCACGACAAAAAAAAAGTAATATTTTGTATAAATTTTTGAATGAAACAAGTGATCAAATTTGATGTTAAAAATATCAAATGTCTTATAAATCGGGATGGAGAAAGTACTATGCATTAATAACTACCTAGGAGTCATCCTCACGCTATAGGATTTTGTGCTCAGAAACTTTTCTATTTTCCCTTTGTTTTTATTTTTCTTTTTTAGAAAAAATACTATAATAAATCATATCAGCTTGGCTTATAGCCAAGACAACTCAATGAAATCTGATGTGCAAGAGAGAAAAGGGTACTATGCATTAATAACTACCTAGGAGTCATCCTGACGCTCTAGGATTTTGTGCTCAGAAACTTTTCTATTTTCTCTTTGTTTTTCTTTTTCCTTTTTAGAGAAAATACTATAATAAATCATATCAGCTTGGCTTATAGCCAAGATAACTCAATGAAATCTGATGTGCAAGAGAGAAAAGGGCTGAGACAAGCAATTTGATGATGGATCCGTCAACTATAATTTGATGAACGGTAGATGGGGTTCTTTTCGCTGGATGCCGGAAACCAGGAGCTCCATACCGCCACAGCCGATGTTCCCTCTGTCCCTAAATAAGGGTCGCTTTGCTTCTCGAGAAAACAACTGCCGATAATTTTAATAAATAATAAATATTATCGATTAGTATCATAATTATCATCGGAAAGATTTTTGGATCTAGTTTTTTAATAAAATTATTTAGATATATAAATATTACACGTATTTTTTATAAATTAAGTTAAACTGTGGCACACATCCTACGGCGACACTTATTTAAGAACGGGAGGAAGGAATAGTGACGACGACGGTGATGTGGAAGGCACCTGGCGCGACAATGACGGTGATGTGTGGGCGGCACCCCGGGCACGTCGACCTATGTCACCGACGGCTGCCACCGCTGCGGCGCCCATGCGCACGGGCCGGCGGCCAGGACTGGCACAGGTCCACACAACAAAGTGAACGGGCTTTGTGGGGGCCTCCTCCGTCACCATTGTCGTTTGCTCCTCTGTCCTGTCTCTGTCTCTGTCTCTAGCTCTGCCAGAGGTGGCGTCTCCCTCGGTCCCTCCCGCTCCTCAAGGAGAGCCGGACATGGTGGAGATGGTGCGGGAGGGCGAGGCGGCGGCCGTCACCGTCGAGTACGTGCCGTCCACCATCGACCTCCTCGTGCTACGTGGTGGGCGGCCGTCCACGCTAGCAGCGACGGCGAACCTCTTGGTCGTGTCTAGCGGTGTACGGAGGCATTATTATGGCATCGCGTGGGACTTGGGGTGGGGCGTGCCGGTGTACGGAGGAGGCATTGCGACCGTCATGTTTGGGAGCATCTTTCTTGTTTTCGTCAGGAACGGCGGCGACGGGGAGGATGCCCTGGCCGTGCCGATCATGCTGCCACGGCGGGCCATAGCATCAGAGGCTGAGACGATGCTGTTATCATCGCTCCTCGGCACCGGCAATGCCCCGGCCTTGGTACAAGCAAATAATAGTGTGACATTTTGATGAATCAAGTTCTAGTAATGGTTCCTGTACCTTTTTCCTTCACTGTGTGTTCCACGGGCTTTGATGCCTTGACCAATGCCAGGTACTAAGCCCATTACTAGTAGACCCAATAGTCATGCTCCAATATGTTAGGTCTCTAGGAAGCCCACTAGGCACAGGCAGTGCCGCAGTGGGCATACTGTTTTATTTATAAAAACAATAAAGTTAATATTTCAAGCCAAACACAAGCCAACAATTGTTTTGGGGTTAACATTTTGCTTTCTAGTTCCTATTCATCAAGTTTCGCGGGCCGGGCCTAAAATGCTCATTGGGTCTATTTGCGACATCCTACTGGACAGAAAAGTTGGATGATGATTCAAGTTTGAAGCTCACGTAGTTGAAACGGAAAAGCTACCGCGCGTGCAGTCGCGCTGCGGTTGGAACGCGCGACCTCGTGGCCCGTGTGATGGCCTGCGTGACTATAAGACTTGCTAGCCCACATGACTGCTGGACTCTCCAACCGCAACCTCGTGGCCCGTGTGATGGCCCGCATGACTGGCCCATGTGACTGCTGGACTCCTTGGCTTTTAGATGTCGTGGTGGGCTGGCTAACTGGTGTCTAGGTGTGACCCATGTGGCTGTTAGCATCTCTTTTTTACCAAATAACAGAATGGTCAGCTTAGCTCATAAAACTTATTATCTTTTATGCTAAGTATAAAATAAATAATATTTCTTCTTTACTGTTTTTCTACCAAATAACAGAACGGTCAACAACCGTTTGTACTATTGAGCCACTTGTGACCAGATCTATTAAATAAGACTATGATGCATATGTTTCAAAATAGTTTTGTGTGCAGTGGCAATTTATATTATATATGTAATAGTTATTTATGTATTAAGCATGAAGCAACCTATATATTAACGTTCGAACAAATTATATTAACTAGCAAACATGTAGCAACTTATGTATTAAATGTGTAGCAACTTTTTGTCAATTTCATTTTTCATTTTTTTGTTGTCACTTTCGGTTCTAGTATAATGTACTTTCAGTTTTAGTTTTCTTTGGACTATTTTTTTTATTGTGTATACTTTAGTTTCCATCTTCTATTTCTCATTTTTTTGGTAAAATTCATTTTTTGTCATGTTACTATTATTTTTAATTTTTTTATTGTTTCTACTTTTGATTTTAGTGTCTATTTGTCAGTTTAAGTTTTATTTATTCCTTGTCAATTTTAGTTTTTTTATTTTGTCTACTTTAGTTTTTAATTTTTTATTTTTATTTTAGTTTTATTTTTTGTTTGTCAATTTCCATTTAGTTATTTTAAGTTTTCAATTTAGTTTTCTTTCATTTTTTTTTTTTAGTTTCAGTCAATTTTTTATTTTTAAAATTCAGCTTTCGGTGTCCATTTTAGGTTCAAATATGTTCCTAAATCCTACCTATTAGGTATATAATAACTTACCCTCTAAGTTGGCAACTCATGCAATGCATGTTATAATAATTTATTTTTTGTGGTGCAACTCGTCTTATTTTGTGTCGCTACACTTGTCTTATTTTTTAGTTAATTTTTTTTTGTCAATTCTAGTTTCATTTTACAGCAAGTATTTGTTTCTAATTTTGCAATTTCAGTTTGTAATTTAGCAATTTTTGTTTTTAGTTTCAATTTGTAAGTTCAAATTTTAATTTAAATTAGCAATTCGTTATGGTTTAAGTTAGCAATTTATTATATTTTCTATGTTTTAATTTTAGTTTTTTTTTTAATTTTAGTTCCATTTTGCAGCAAATCACGTTCTTGGATTTTATAATAAAATGCCCACCAGTTGGCAGGAAGTCATGCTTTCTTGCTTTTGTAATGTGGTGTATATAACTTGCCCTCTAGTTGGTAGAGTATGCAATTATTTTTTCAATAATTTGTCTTCCAAGTTGCAGCTTGTCTTATTCTAGTCTGCTACTCTCTTTAGGGGTTAATACCTTTATATAAATATCATATAAAATGTTTTTATTATATTTCTATGATAACAATTGATGTGCATATTTTCTAACAACTTATTTATTTATATCTTTTTAGTGACTACTTAATATTACATAGTAGTAACTCCTAGCATATATTTTACGCATAAATTGTTGTTGGAATAAAATTCTTCGAAACATAGTCAAGTGTGGTCTAGTTTTGTTTGTCTCGTCATGTAGAACATATCGGTGCAGACGGAATTAAAAACGGATACATCAATAAAATGTTATGGGAATTTTTAAAATGTTTTGTTTTGTTTATTCCGTCAACTTACATGGGGGCATAAAAGGATTGTGTCAGCTTGCATGTGGGGGGCAGGGTCCACACATGCAGCACCTACTAGTATGTCGGGGGAGGAGGATTGCGTCAGGGGCATAGCCAGGAGTGCGGTCCGATCAGCAGTGCGGTCAGAGCTGTCGGGGCGGGTCGCGCGCTCCCCTGGAGCGCGACCTGTCGCGCGTTATCCGCGTCCTAGTTGAAAATGGTTTTTGAACATCATCCTTGGGCTGGTCATGTCTGTTTTCTTAGGGTCAGTTGGAACACGGGAATTTCATAGATATTGTGCAGAATTTTTACTGGCATTAATTTAATTTCACAGAAAAACACAGGAGCAGATAAAAATTTTTCCGGGGTTCGCCTTGATATATATATATATATATATATATATATATATATATATATATATATGTGTGTGTGTGTGTGTGTGTGTGTGTGTGTGTGTGTGAATCTCAGTAGAAGTTATATTTCATAGATATTGTGCAGAAGTTATATGTGAATCACAGAATTTATAATGATTGGATAGTATACTTAGATTTCATCCTTGTTTGGCTATGACGACGTGAGATCCTGCAAAAGGCATCTGAATTCCCAAAAGGCAGTACCCTACAGTTTGACGAAAAGTACAATATATAATGGCACTGAAGAATTCCCAATGTTGATACAATTTTGGAGTCGTCCTTTTCGTCGCTGTCAGCTCCTAGCACTGTGGACTCAGTCCAACCACGTACTAGTCCTCCGTTGCCGGCTTGTTCCGACAAATGCAGCATAATCTCAGAAATCGATGGATACCAACCAAGCATCTTCACTTGACAATTGTGTCAAAACATGGAAACGATGTGACCCGCTACAGGTCTTGCATATCTAGGGATGCATCTTTTTTTTTTAAGCAAACAAAGCTTCATTACTCAAGTAATTAATTTGATTACATCAAACTCTAGACTCCTCTGCACCCTAAATATCTGCCGTTCTCGTTTTCCTTTCTCAAAAAAACAACTTTGGCTAAATATATTAAAAAATATTAATATTTATGATACATAGCTAGTATCATTAGAAGAATATTTTATCATAGTTTGGATATATAAATATTGCATATAATTTTTATAAATCGAATCAAACTTATGATACGCACACCAACATCGACAAATAATAAGGGACTGAGTACATGCCAAAAATATTCCTTAAGGTACCCGATGCATGCTGAGCATATAGATGCACTAAAAAATTCGTCGTTCTTCAATACTCCGTTCTGAATTAAAATTTATTTAATTTTTTTAATCTTAAGTTTGACTACTTGTGCTATTCAAAAAATTGTGCAAAATATTGTATTTTTGTTGTTTTATTAATAAAAATTCTTTAACAATGACTTAAATTTGATTATATATTTGTATAAATATTTTTTAATAAAACGAGTGGTAGTTAAACTTGGAATTATAAAAGTTATAAACAAAACTATAATTTGAAACGGTTGGAGTACAACTCCCAGTATCTCCTATAGCACTGGACTCGACCCCCTACGTATAGTACGTACTTTGTTGCCGGCTTGTTCCGACAAATGCAGCATAATCTCATATATCGAAGGATACCAACCAAGCATCTTCACTTGGATAATTTTGTCCAAATTAAAACAAAGCTTCACTGAAAAAAGTAATTAATTTGATTGACCCACTCCTCTGCAAGAAGCAAGTTAACGCATGGGGTTGGAAAAATCCTTTTTTTTTTAGCAAATAAAGCTTCACTCAAAAGATTCTCAAGTAACTATGTAATTAGTATATTTAATTATTTAATGTGGGAAACAATTTGATTAGAAAGTCCTGTAACACTTAATTTGTTTGTGGTAAATCAACTCTCTCTGCAACTAAACAACGAGGTCCACATCCGCAAGGCAAATAAAATTCCCTAAGGCAGCCAATGCATGCTGAGCACGTACGTAGATGCGCTACAAAATTCGCCGTTCTTGGACATGGAAACAATAACTTTTAAGTTGTTAAGTTTGTATTGAATTTTGTCTTAGAAAATACTTTCATAAAAGAAAACATATCAATGAATATTTTTATAAATATATGAAGGCCACCGTAATGTCATCCAGGATTAACTGCAGCCACTTCTGATCGCTACTACTTTGATCTGTTCTCTTTGTCAAGTCAACAAAATTGCTCATGTGGCAGAGAAATTAATGCTCATGAAACTCTCTATTAGAAAACTCCTAACGAGAACAACTTTTGGACATCTGTCTCCACTATGTAGGCATGCATCTTCAAATAGCGCACAACACACAGTTGAGAATTTCCAGTCATTTCACCCTGTTGCCGTTGGGTTTTTCCAAGCCAAAACGCCACTTTGTGGACTGTGGTTGTGGCCTGTGGCTAGCTAGACAAGTCCCTGCACCTGCACGTCATGCCGGCCATGAACGCGACGACGCCGCTCGCGTTCGCCGTGCGTCGGGGGAGCCGGTGCTCGTCGGCCCGGCCGCGCCGACGCCGCGCGAGACGAAGCGCCTGTCGGACATCGACGACCAGGAGGTCCTACGCGGGCACGTGCCGTTCCTCTTCTTCTACCGCGGTGGAAGCGGTAGGGCAGCGCATGCCGCCGCCGACGACGCCCGCGACCCGGATCCGGCGGCCGTCATCCGCCGCGCAATCGGCGAGGCGCTGGTCCCGTACTACCCGCTCGCCGGGCGGCTCCGGGAGGTGGAGGGGCGGAAGCTGGTCGTCGACTGCACCGGCGAGGGGGTCATGTTCGTGGAGGCGGACGCCGACGTGCGGCTGGCCGAGCTGGAGGCGGCGGCCGCCTCGTCCGGCGGGCTGGCTCCCCCGTTCCCATTCATGGACCAGCTGCTCTTCGACGTCGACGGCTCCGGCGGCGTCCTCAACTGCCCCTTGCTCCTCATCCAGGTACGTAGCTATCCATATGCAAAAGTTTGTTTCCAGTTCCAGTTCGAGAAAATTTATTTTTTAAAAACAAAAACTCAATCGCTTGCATGATCATGATCATGATCATCACTCACTAGGTGACCCGGCTGGTCTGCGGCGGCTTCGTCCTGGCGCTGCGTCTCAACCACACGATCTGCGACGCCATCGGCATCGCGCAGTTCATGTCGGCCACGGCGGAGCTCGCGCGCGGCCTCCCGTCACCGACCGTGACGCCCACATGGTCGCGCGAGCTCCTGGAAGCGCGGAGCCCGCCGAGGCCGCCGTCGTTCCCTCACCGAGAGTACGACGCGGTGCTGCCCTCACCGCCGCCGCCGGGGACATGGTGACGCGGACCTTCACGTTCGGTCCCGCCGACGTGTCCGCGATCAAGCGCCGCCTGCCGCCGCCCCTCCGCGCCACGGCGACGACCTTCGAGGCGCTGACGGCGGCGCTGTGGCGCGCGCGGACGGCGGCGCTGGAGGTGGCCGCGGGCGAGGAGGTGCGGGCGGTGTCCATCGTGGGGTTCAGGGCCGTGCCCGGCCTGGCGCTCCCCGCCGGCTACTACGGCAACGCGTGCGTGCCCGTGGCCGCGGTCACCACCGCGGGGGCGCTGCTGGCGGCGCGGGGGGTCGTCGCTGGGCGACGCCGTGGAGCTCGTCCGGCGGACCAAGAAGGCGGCGACCGCCGAGTACGTGCGGTCCACGGTGGACCTGCTGGCGCTGCGGGGCCGGCCGTGCGTGGCGCTGCGCAACCTGTTCCTCGTCTCGGACAACCGCCACGTGGGGTTCCAGCGCGTCGACTTCGGGTGGGGCGAGCCGGTCTACGGCGGCCCCGCGGCCACCGTGTTCGGGGCCAGCTTCTTCGTCAACGTCGGCGGCGACGGCGGCGACGGCGACGGGGAGGGAAAGGTGGGCTTCCTGATCGTGCTGCCACGGCCGGCCATGGACCGTTTCTCGTCGGAAGTCGAGACGTTGTTGAAGAGCTAGCTCGCGTGCTCAGTGGTCACTGCTCATGCATGAAAGTTTGGCCTGTTCGGAGAATCGGAGACCAATCACAAGTTCGCAACTCATCGCCTCCAAAACCTTCTTTTTTATATGTAGGTTACCATGATTGCATCACGGTACATCTAAAACCTTGTTACACTAGTGTGTTTGTTTGCTTGCTGCTGGTATATATCTATGGAGTAGCAAATACAGTATCAGCCTACGTTACAACCGAAGAAAAAAATCTATCACACAACGGTAATGGATGTGTTTGTTTGCTCGCTGTTTGTGTTTTGTGCCCCTTTCCATAGACTTTAAGAGCTGATTAGTTTTTTTTAATATGTCCGATCACTACCGGATTTCGTTTCTTTGCCGAGTGCCCCATGCACTCGGCAAAGCCCATATTACACTCGGCAAAGGCTTTGCCGAGTGTTGCACTCAAAGGCCACTTTCGGCAAAAGAATCCAAAGACCTCTTTGCCGAGTGTTTTTTTTTCGGGCACTCGGCAAAGCCTTTGCCGAGTGCCCGACACTCGGAAAGATCAAAATAAAAAAAAAAACCAAAAATAATAGCAAAAAAAAAATTTTAATCGGGGAGGGCCCCACCAACCAACACCCATTCTTCTCTATCTAGTAGGATTTTTTGTGGCATTTTTTGAGACTTCGTGTCGAGCGGGATTCGAACTCATGACCTCTCCCTCGCGGAACCTCCCCCTACCACTACACTACACAGTCACTTATGTCTACACTTCATTTGGGTCCCTAAATATTATGCAAAATCAAGTGAAAATTGCTTGTTTGAGACTCTAAACGAATTCAAATAAAAAACTTGTCAACTACAAAGTTTTATAACTTTTCGAGATCTATAATTTTTTATGTAAGGAGTTTTTCCATCCGAGGTCGTTTATAAAATTTGAATTTCAAATTTCAACGGATTCGAATGCGATTTCGCATGATAAGATAAATTCAAATGAAAAAGTTGTCAACTACAAAGTTTCATAACTTTTCGAGATCTATAACTTTTATTTTGTATGTTTCTCCATCCGAGATACTTTCAAAAATTCAAATTTTAAATTTGAGAAATACGATTTGTACTTTTTCGTTAGCAAAATTAATTCAAATTAAAATGTATTCAACTACAAAGTTGTATAATTTCACAACACCTACATCTTTTATTTTGGTCATTTGATCATCCGACATAGTGGTAGAAATATTGTTCACAAATCTTATATATCTCTCTTGTAGTTTAAGTAAACTACGAGAGAGATATGTGAGATTTATAAATAGATTTAATTTTACTTTGTCAAATTAAGAAATGGCCAAAATAAAAGTTGTAGATCTTAAAAAGTTATACAACTTTGTAGTCGAAATTTTTTTTTAAATTAATTTACTGCTCCAAAATATACTCTGAAATCTGTCTTTGCCGAGTGTAAAAAAAAAACAAACACTCGGCAAAGACCTTCTTTTACCGAGTGCCAAAAAAATAACACTCGGCAAAGAGGCCTATTTGCCGAAAGAACTTTTTTTTTTGCCGAAAGTTTTTTTTTTTTTTTGGCACTTTTTTTTTGCAAAGAGCTCTTTGCCGAGTGCCCGAAAAAAAAAAAAAAACACTCGGCAAAGCAATTGACACTCGACAAAGAGCCGATTCCGGTAGTGGATATGTATTTTTTGCATGGTAAATATGCATTATTTATATAGTAGTATAATTTAAGTTAATATTGACAATATTGAATCTTATAAATACTAGTAGGATGCCCGATCGAAATGAAGTAAAATTAAAGAAGTTTATAATGATAAATCATAAATTAATAGATATATATATATATATATATATATATATATATATATATATATATATATATATATATATATGGATGTAGTAGGTTAATTATGGAGGTTATATCCATTGACATACATGGTATAGATTATTTGAACTGCACATCACCTAAACCTTATCTATCGAAACCCCCACCCCTACTATAACTGAGGGTCATCCCCCTCCCAAAATTCTAGAAGTTTTTCTTCATAAAATTATGCATGTTTCGACAAACTGGTTTTTTCTTAGAAACGATTTAAATTTTTATAAAAAAGTTATCAAAATATATCCATGTGGGGTCTTGTTTTGAAAAACTTATTGCGAGGAACACCATGGTGCAATTGAATTTTAATTACGATACTTGGTTTAGGTGCTAAAACTTTTTCTTTATTTCAAAAGAAATAGCTAGTAGGAGATAAATGAACCTTAGTGGGGGTAACTCCCTTGATGATATCAGCTGACATCACATCTGAAACCTCAACCAATCACAATCAAGAGAATTAGCTTAGTGGGGTTTAGGTTTATAGTAGTTATAGATATCATACCTTTAATTTTCATTGTATTATAATTAAATATCAATTTTTATTGTCTTCCAGGACCCACCAAAATCTATAAATCTAATATTTGATCTAAGTCAATCAGGAGGAGTTTGTTCCCAATGTATTGAGGACTGATTTTTCGCTGATGATTTTATGATGGCTGCTGTCTCAACTTTCCATATGGCGGTATTCATCGGAGATTGCACTAGACCATGCTCCCTCCATTATCTTTTATAAGGCGCACACAGATATAAAGAGTCAAACTTTTAAAATCTTTTACCAATAGTTTAGCTAACAATTTTAGTTCTTATACTACAAACTTGATACGGTTGGATTATTGATTGAATGTATTATCTAAATATCATGTATTATCTAAATCTATGATAGCTTTCACCAACTCCTGTGCATCCGTTTCAACAATGATCCAACTAATGACCAAGTTCACCACCAACTGTATCCCCTGGAGACATGCTATAATTAAGCTCCGCGTGGAAAGAGCTTAGTAAATGATTCACCTTCCCTCTTCCTGAGATCACCACATCACCATCGGCATCTCTGATCAGCACGCCCCAGCCGCTTCTATGAGAGAAAAATGAAGCGTCACAGTTCAACTTCAGATAGTCCACCGGTGGCCTGACCCACTGTCGCTGTTGTCGGATTTGGTTCAGAGGAGGACCAGTAGGGAATGGGGCCTCATTCTCCTTGGCGTACAGCTCAATGATTCTGGCCATTTGTTGAGGACTTCTCCGCTTTCTCTCATCCCTGATAGCATTCCTCTCGGACCAAGTGAACCATAGGGTGATGATCATCAGCAGTTTCTTCTTCTTTGTAGCTTTCAGAATAGCTTCTATGGCTTCCTGGGCAGATCGGATCAGTGATAATTCAGCTCTTTCTGCCTCCAATCCAAGCTGTTCAGCAAGCTGGCATTTGAAAAAAAGGTGACCACTATCTTCACCCACATGATTACAGACTGGGCACTGTATATCTATTTTCATGTCGCGGTTCGCCAAGTTACACATAAAAGGATGGCTATTGTGAGCAAAATGCCATATAAAATGCTTTATCTTGTTGGGACACCTCAGCTGCCAAATAGCTTCCCACAATCTCTGATGGTTACTGTTGCCCGCCCCTCCCCCCCCTAATTTCCATTGTTGGTTCTATTTCTCAGCTGATCCTCTCGAGCCACCTTGCATGCACTCTTGACAATGAACACCCCATGCTTATCAAAGTGCCAGGCGAGGGAGTACTCCCGCCCTTTGTGACACCCGGCCCAATTTGGAATTTGGTCCATGTGGCCCATGAGCTTGTTGATGAGATATTGTGGGGGGTTTAGTCCCACCTTGGTTGTTTAGGGTGGGCTAGACCAATATATAAAGGCTTTTAGAGTTTATCCCACCATCCCCGGGTTAATCCTTTTACGCGAAGCGAGGACGAAAGCGTAAGTGGGATGGTGGTAGGTGTGGTTCGCTCAGCGTGCAGAGTGAATCTGAGCCGTTTGGACTCTAGGGCGTTACACCCTTGATGGATAGGAAGGGCAAGGATCAGATCAGCATCCTCATCCCAAAATGTGTCCCGCACTAACAGTTCATCCCAGCAGCCTATATAGGTATATAGGGGTCAACTAAATGACTAACTTTAGTTAGTACAGTAGAACCTCTTGGTATGATCGGCCTTATACAGAAATCTCTTGGGATCCAAGGGCTTGACCAGATGTTGATTCCAACTCCATCACCCACTCTCCAAATCTTTCTTTTCTTCACAACATCAAGACCGCCCAGAATACTTCTCCATGAATATGACATGCCGCCCTTCGGCTTAGAATCTAGAACAGAAGAATTTGCATAGTACTTAGCTTTTAGGACCCGAGCACATAGCGAATCAGGTGCTGCCACAATCTCCATCCTTGTTTTGCGAGCACAGCCAAATTGAAGAGGTGAATGTCTCTGAACCTGAGCCCCCCCTCTTCCTTAGGTTTAAGCATTTGTTCCTTGCTCAACCAATGTATTTTGTGCTTCTCTTCCTGATGATTCCACCAGAATCAGCATATCATAGCTCCAATCTGGTCACATAAAGTTTTGGTTAGGTCAAAGGATCCCATAGCAAAGGTAGGTATCACTTGTGCCACAGCGTTAATCAAAATCTCCTTTCCCGCCCAGGACAGGAATTTCTCGTTCCATCCTTGCATCCGTTTCCAAACGCGATCCTTCATATAAGCAAATGTATTCATCTTGGACTTGCCCAAGTACACGTGTTCTTTTCAACGGTCCTTCGATCCAATAATTGGTACGTACCAAAGAAACAAATGTTTGGATTCCCCGCTAATTTTTTTGCCCCGTCCCATCGAATCTAGTCACATATATACGAAGTAATAAATATAGTCTAAAAAAATAATTAATTACACAGATTGCGATAACTTTGTGAGACGAATCTTTTAAGCCTAATTAGTCCATATTTGACAATGTGGTGCTACAGTAAACATTCGCTAATGACGGATTAATTATACTTAAAAAAATTGTCTCATCGTTTCTGACGAGTTACGTAATTTGTTTTTTTATTAGTATTTGAAACCCCCAGACATCCCTCCGACATTTCGGTGTGACACAGGCAAAACTTTTTCCACACCATCCAAACACCCCCAAATTCTACTACGCTATTACACCTCAACGTATAACTACTAGATAAGTTCTAACTTTGGATCCACTGCAGTCAATTTCAAGACCACAGAATGGTCAATGGTCAGCTACATGCACCAAATTTCTCTGGTTAGTCTCGCAGGTCAGCACCAAAATTCGTCATGCTGCCTGCAGAATTCAGCATAGTATTTATCTCAGAAGGAAAAAAAAAGAGAAGCTCCAACAAGGCATCTCATTTGGATTGACCAACTCATAACGATAACACCTGTCCCGCCGCGTTCCATCCACTTCAAAGCCATGCATGCATGTAATCATGCATTTTCAAATAAAGCCGCCTTGCTCGGACATTTCGCGGTCAAAGCATTCAGCACAGAAGCAAAGCAGAAACGAACGAGGGCTCCTCAAGCCATGTCGACGCTCACCTTCGCCGTGCGCCGGCGGGAGCCGGAGCTCGTGGGTCCTGCGGCGCCGACGCCCCGCGGCACCAAGCGCCTCTCGGACTTGGACGACCAGGCTGTGCTGCGGCGCCACGTGCCGCTCTTCTTCTTCTACCGCGGCGGGTCGTCCGCGTCGTCGCGTGTTGCCGTCGCCGCCGACCCAGTGGCCGTCATCCGCCGCGCGCTCGGCGAGGCGCTGGTGCCGTACTACCCGCTCGCCGGGCGGCTGCGCGAGGTGGAGGACCGGAAGCTGGTCGTCGACTGCACCGGCGAGGGGGTGATGTTCGTGGAGGCCGATGCCGACGTGCGGCTGGCGGAGCTGGAGGCGGCTGCGGCGGCCTCATCCGGCTGTGGCCACCTCACGCCGCCGTTCCCGTGCGTGG
>JADLZL010005606.1:0-352192 GCA_015844335.1 Chrysopogon serrulatus | reverse complement strand
AACCCGTGGAGCCGTAGTGCTAGGATAGGAAGAAGAGCGGAGTGGTTTACGGCTCCTCCGCCTCAGCTCATCAATCTCCGCAGTCCGCACTTCGCCGTTTCGCCCCCGACCACAGGGCACACACAGGCTCCGCAATGGTGCCTCGTCGGCAGAATGGCGCCGGCGGGCATCGCTCAACTCCTTTTTTTTTTGAGAGAGAGGAGGCGTCGCTCAACTCCTCGGAAGGACACCCAATTAGATGGGCCTTGGACCTCCTCCTCTTTTGGAGCGGCCCAGTCGATCGGGAACCACAGCATGCCCCACTAAGCAGGCCTTGGCACTTACAGCCCAGCTCTCCCGTGATGCCCATGCGCGGCACGTGCTTGGAATTGGAACACGGCCAGCTCCCACTACCTCGGGCGTTGCAAGTTGGAACAGGAAGAATTTCATCAATACCTGTGTTTCTTCGATACGGGACGACCGGAGACATGTTCTCACTTTTCACCCCGCGCGGGTGGAAGAAAAGAGCAAGAAGAAAGCATTAAGGATAAAATGGTATTTTTGCGTGTTGCTCTGTTTGGGACCATCTTTCTTCCACGCTGGTATGCTGATGTGTCATGTTACACCAATAAAAATTGCAAGAATTCATTTACTATTTTTGGTGGCAAATTTATAATTGTCTTGCGAAATTGACAATAGAATAAGTGACCGTTCATAAAAGTGACAAACCGTTAAATATCGCATAAGAGGAAACAGGAGAGAAAAAAGAGAAAAACACTTCGCACGAGCACGGGTGGTAGGGGCCGTTGGCTGTCTTCCTACCGGCCATCTTCGAGTCATCTCGACGATGGTTTCTTATTGGGATTTTTTTTCTTATTTTCTTGTTGCAGAACCTCTGCCGTCTATGAACCATAAAGAAAGAGTATGTTTGGTTGTACGTTAAGATAATATTTTCTCTATTCTAAATTAAAAGTCATTTTAACTTTTTTTGGTTCATCTATTTTGCTATGTACTCTCTTTGTTCCCTGAAAAACCGCAACTTCTAGAGTTGTCTTAAGTTAACTTTTTAAACTTTGATCGAATTTTTAGAAAAAACACTAAGTTGTATGATACCAAATTAGTACCATTAGATTTATCATATAATGTATTTTTATAATATACTTATTTTATATCATAAATATTGATGCTTTTAATATAAAGTTGGTCAAAATTAAAAAAAGTTTGACTGGCATAAATTCTAGTAGTTGTAGCTTTTAGAGACAAAGGAAGTATCTAGATATATTATTATTATATCTAGATACATAGCAAAATTGATGTACAAAAAAAATCAAAGTGACTTATAATTTAGAACGGATAAAAAGTACAATTTAGACTACCATATTTGAGGAATAAAAAAAATACTTAATCAAAAGTACTGTATTTGCGATGTGCCAAGCTCAAATACCCCGATACTCCAGGGGGTGTCGTATCCCGTATCCAATACGTATCCGATCACGCCACGACAGATACGCTGGCGGGTAATGCGTGTGACAGAACCGACCAATCCATACGAGATTAAGCGCAACTGTCCCCGTTAATAACGTTGACACGCATACCCCGCAACTTCTAGAGTTGTCTTAAGTTAACTTTTTAAACTTTGATCGAATTTTTAGAAAAACACTAAGTTGTATGATACCAAATTAGTACCATTAGATTTATCATATAATGTATTTTTATAATATACTTATTTTATATCATAAATATTGATGTTTTTTCTATAAAGTTGGTCAAAGTTAAAAAAAGTTTGACTGGCATAAATTCTAGTAGTTGTAGCTTTTAGAGACAAAGGAAGTATCTAGATATATTATTATTATATCTAGATACATAGCAAAATTGATGTACAAAAAAAATCAAAGTGACTTATAATTTAGAACGGATAAAGTACAATTTAGACTACCATATTTGAGGAATAAAAAAAATACTTAATCAAAAGTACTGTATTTGCGATGTGCCAAGCTCAAATACCCCGATACTCTAGGTGGGTGTCGTATCCCGTATCCAATACGTATCCGATACTTGCCACGACAGATACGCGGTGGGTGGGTGTGACGAGAACCGACCAATCCATACGAGATTAAGCGCAACTGCCCCCGTTAATAACGTTGACACGCATACCCCGCTTCTCATATGAACCCGGTAGTCCGCCGAGTGTCACGAAGGACCTCGGTAAATCAACTTACATCCAGGATCATGATTAAGTTACATCATACATCAAGATACAAAGTATTCAAATAAAAAATATAATATATTACACACTAGTTTCTTATGATAATACAAACCGGTTCAAAATATATTACAAACGGGTGTTCTTTATTTACAAATACAATAAGATAGATTGTTTGACATCAGAGAAAGAGAATTGCACATATGGAACCTTATGTAGCTTTCCATCATTACCATTTGCATGATCATCGCATCACGCGTCATTTCATGTCATGACATGCTATCATCATGCATCCTATATGCATTCTTGATATTTATGCACCACATACATTCGTATAGGATCCGAGGGAGAACCTACCATCGAGTACACCGTGATCGAGGAGGATCCGCAGGAATCAGCACCCGGAGATGAAGGAGGAACCACTGACCCACTGCCGGAGTGCCCGAACCACGGTCCTTCCACTTTTCGCCGAGGCAAGCCCCGGAGCATTCCATCGACCTATTCTATTTTGAAATGCAATTATTTACTCTCATTGCTTTACTTTACACATTACGTGATAGGACTTGCGTGATACCGTTGTTGCATGAATGCCTTGTCTACCCAAGTATACCCTGTTCATTCTACTAGTATAAGTAGATAGATCTAATGCTTAGCCATGCTTAGATAATTAGAAGTCGGATGATTACTGTCATCCGCAACCCGAGGTTGATACTTGTGATGTCCTTAATCATTTGATGGATAATAATTGGAGACCGGACGGAGATGGTGTTTTCCGTCTGTGTCGATTAAGGACCGAGCCGTATTCTGGATCGAGGTGTGAGATTGAACGTACATTCACATAACCGCCGAATAACTCGTTTCGACGGTGAAACTGGGTAGCTTATTTGAGGTAGTTCTTGAACCACTTATGCATTACTGGGACGAACGGAAGGGGAAAGGGTACTTGGTCAAGACCCCGCGTGACTACGGGCTCGGGGCTGAACGGGCATGACTTGTGAGACGCAGTACCATGAGTTTTGCATAGCGTGATCAAGCCTATCTTTCGAATAGAGCGAGCAAAGGACTTGAGCGAGGCTTTGGCCGGCTTGCAAGAGTGTGTGATACGGGCTTTACCCAGCTGGTGTAATCGATTCGAATCGCCGTCTCTCCCGGATAGTGAGAAACTCATACCTGACCGCAGAGACGTAGTTAAGAAATGATAACTAATGTTGAGATTGGAAGGACTATATTGTGGTACGTCACTTAGTAGAATTGGTTGTTGTAAATTTTAAAGAAGGACGTAGCCAATGCAAAGGTAACTTTAATTAGCTAAAGGAACTAGTCATTAAATAATTAAAATAAGGATCAAGTTAGTAAGCATTTTCCGCAAAGCTTGCTAGCCCCAAACTTCCCTTTATACTTGTCATGTATCCTTGGAGCTTTATTTTTTTACCTGTCGGGTAAGTCTTGCGGAGTACAATTGAGTACTCAGGGTTTTTACCCACCGTTGCGGGTGATATGCTATATGAGGATTATTGCATTACGTGCTATAATCCTGTGGATGACGTGGATGAGTAAAGGCCATCGGGCGTGGCCATATCTATAACTCTGTCACCATGCTTGTAAAGGAGGCTTGAATAAATCTGGTGATGTCAAACAATCTATCTTATTGTATTTGCAAATAAAGAACACCCGTTTGTAATATATTTTGAACCGGTTTGTATTATCATAAGAAACTAGTGTGTAATATATTATATTTTTTCGCTGAATACTCGTATACTCGATGTATGATGTAACTTAATCATGATCCTGGATGTAAGTTGATTTACCGAGGTCCTTCGTGACACTCGGCGGACTACCGGGTTCATATGAGAAGCGGGGTATGCGTGTCAACGTTATTAACGGGGACAGTTTAAACTTAATCTCGTATGGATTGGTCGGTTCTGTCACAGCTGGTATTAGAGCAAGATTAAGGTTAATATCATCATCAGGGTATTTAAAAACAAAAGTTTTGGTCTTGAAAAGTTTAATTAGAAACAAAACTAGTTTTATTTAAGATTTTGGATTTCAAAACTTCACCAGTGTCAAACCTCCAGCTAAGCCCGTATAAGGACTATCAGGTGGCTATGCTAACTCGGGGGGGGTTCATTTATTGCATGTGTGTGAACCAATATCTCTACGCTCGGTAAGAAGGTAAGTGTGAATGGTTATCTTGTCACCCGATGACTGAAGGGTGGTGGTGACCTCATATGGAAGTATATGCACATGCATATATGAAGGTATGCAGTATAAACTGTCTTTTAAATTATGTAACGACGCAACTACGCTCAGGTAAGAGTGAGTTGAGAGTGCATGATCGGACAACCGCTGGTCTAGGGGAGTGCTAGTGTGGTTACCGGATTATTTACATGTTACACACATGTTCATATGAAGGTACTTAATTGTGGGATGTGATGATGATTCGGGTAGTTTAGTGCTACATGTATGTATACGGGGGTATGCATATGTGGGGAGCATTTAAAGTTACCGCTTTCATTGTGTGGATATACATGTCATATGGGATCTGGGCTGAAATGAATTTTCTACAGGTACGCTAACTACGAAAACGTGTAGAAAATCGTTAGGTACGATTTGATGAGAGCACATAGGTTTGCCACCGTTTAGCATCGTTTAGAAAATTTGTTCTTTTCTAAATTCTGTGAGGACGAGTAGAATTAAGCATGCATCATGATCATTCATTCGCTCATCTTATTGCATTAATGTTCTTCCTCCTTACAATTTATAGAAAGGTAAAAGTTTAAATTCTAATATGATATCAATTGCTTTTGTATCACATATGATAACAGAAAATGGAGCCTCTGCCATTTACTGAGGAAGGTACTCTGTTGGAGCATTTTGGGACACCCAGTTTGCTTTGGAAGGTGTTGGAGAATTTTGGGTATACTACACCACCAATTTACCGTTGGAGGCCTACCCGAGTTTACGGCACTTTAGGATGTGCTTTGCTTCTTCATATTCCAGCATTAAGTGTCACCTCTTCCTGGCATGAAATGAGAGTTGAAAAAGAGGGATTAAATGAGTGGGAAGCCGGGCAAGTAGCTGCTTTTGACATACTCCAGAAAATATGTCAGGAGCATACCGAAGAAATAGGAACCACTCCTATGTGTCTGTTTCCACCTATAGATCCTACCAATGAGAGTTGGTGCCAACGAGGGATTGCCTTGACCGATACAAGCTTGCCAGACCATAACCCTACCCTCACTATCACTGCCATTGCAAACTTAGCCATCACCCAAGCTTATAAAGCCAGAGAAGCCTCCCATGATTATTGGCGTCAAAGGTATAACCTTTATAATATAGATTTGAAGGTGACCGAAAACTTGTGGGAGTCAGCCAAAAACACCACCAATGTAGTGATGGACTATGCCATCCAGCATGAATTAAATATGAATCACCAATATACCATGCTTTGGGATCAGACTGTTATTTTAGAGCAACTAAAAGCCGCAGCCGAAGCGCGTGCAAATGAAGCAGAAGCAACTAGAAATGCTGCTGTCCAAGAGCTTGCCGAGGCTACCGAGAATTTTGAATTTGCTGAGCATAATTTACTTGAGCAAGTAGATGAAGCTAATGCAACCATCGCCAACCTCCAAGAGCAACTCAATGCGTTGCAAGTTGCGGGACCACCCGAAGTGAATGAACCAGGAGAAGTACTAAATGAGTTTGAAGAAGATGAGATGGACTTTGAAGAAGAACCTGAAATAGAGTTTGATGAGCAGACTGAAACTAGTCTAGATGATGACTATCCGATAGACTTTGATGATGAGTACTAGAGGAGGGCTTTTCTATGATGTTTGTAAAATAGAATAATCCTAGAGTTGACTCATAACGAGATCTTAATCTAGTAGATGTTTTTCCCTCATGTAATATATGATGTGTAATAGTTGTAACTCGAATGTAATATATGCAGGGCTTGAAATAAGTGATGTTTAAAATATGGGTATATGAGAAATAAGAGTGTATAATTATGATGGTGCAGTGTGAAATTTTTATTATGCCTCTGTTTGTTGTATGAAGTTTTATTTCTCTTCAACATTTCAGTGTTGCATAATAATTGCTTTCACATTTTACCGGTACCATCATTAATTATACTTTGAATATAAATGCAGATGCCAAACACTCGTTCCAATGGTTCTGGAAGGGGGAATGATGGATCCTCAGACCTCCCAAACCCACCCACTGCCGCTGACGTGCTGGCTCGCTTGTTGGGCGGACAAGCGAATATGGAAGCTGCTCTTGAGCGAATTGCCCAGAATACCACACCCGGGCGCCAACAGAACCGTGACCATGGTCCAAATGCATCCGTTACCTACAAGGAATTTTCTGGCACAAATCCACCGGTGTTCACCCAGTCGGAAGAACCATTACAGGCAGATGAATGGCTCAATACTATTGAGCTGAAATTCTGTCTCCTTCCCCAAATCACTGATAGCCAGAAGGCTGAGTTTGCAGCTCAGCAATTGCATGGAGCCGCCGGGGTTTGGTGGACAAATTACCTGGCTACTTTGCCTGAGACTGCACAGCCCACGTGGGCAGAATTTAAAGAAGCTTTCCGTAAATCCCATATCCCTGAAGGCATCATGAGGATTAAGATGAAGGAATTTCAAAAGCTTACTCAGGGAACGAAAACTGTAACTGAGTATTCACATGCCTTTAATCACTTGTCCAAGTACGCCCCAATGCATGTGGATACACCCTAGAAGCGCATGGATTGTTTCATGCAAGGTTTATCCCTGAGGCTTCAGGATGACTTGTCTCTCAGTAAGTGCACCACTTATGAAGATCTAGTTAGTGATGCCATTACTCGAGAAAATGCTCATCGTCTGTATAAGGAAGATAAGAAGCGCAAGAAGCCTTCTTCTAGTGTTCCCCCACCACCACGTCGAACTTCGGTGGACACAAAATTCTCGCACCGTCCCACCGTACAAAGCGGTTCAAGGCACCTCGAAGTAGAAGGGACAGCAAAATGCTTTACGTCCGCAGTCTCAATCCGGGAATGCACCCCGAAGCATTCAGGGTGGTTACAAAGCCCCATGTTTCAATTGCGGGCAAATTGGACATTATGCCAGGGAGTGTCCTCAGCCCAAGCGTAAGAATAATTTCGAGGGGGTAAAAAAGCAAGCTTCCGGAGCACGTGTTGGGCGTGTTCACTATACCACTTTGCCGAAGAAATCCCGGAGGGTGAACCAGTGGGTCGCGGGTATGTTTTCTGTAAACCAAATTCCTGCTTTTGTCCTGTTTGACTCTGGATCATCACATTCATTTATCAGTGAAACATATACACTCAAGCATCAGCTCCCGACTAGTAATTTAAGAAGTGGGTTTAAAATCAATGCAGTTGGGTCTGAGACATTAACCCACCTTATGGTTCCAAAGGCACAACTTGGTATTAGAGGAAGAGACTTTGTGACCGATTTAATTGTATTGCCAAACCTGGGCTTAGATGTGATTCTAGGCATGAATTGGATGAAAGAACACGGGGTAAATATGGATATACCCAATAGGATTCTCAAGCTAAATCTACCAGATGGCAATGGCACTTTCTATGTGTCACCTTCCGTAGATCCTAACTTCCAAAATTCCTCCTTTGCTACCCAAACCACAAAACTAGAAGATATCCCTGTAGTATGTGAGTTTCCTGGATGTATTTCCCGATGATTTGCGGGTTTGCCACCGGAAAGAGATATTCAGTTTGTCATTGATCTTGTACCTGGCACTGCTCCTATTTCTAGAAGGCCTTATAGAATGCCACCAGACGAGTTGGTGGAATTAAAGAAACAAATACAAGAGTTGTTGGCGAAGAAATTTATTAGGCCAAGTACATCTCCGTGGGGATGCCCTGCCTTGTTTGTGAAGAAAAAGGATGACACTCTGCGTATGTGTGTTGATTATCGACCACTGAACGCAGTGACCATCAAAAATAAATATCCCTTGCCTCATATTGATATCCTCTTTGACCAATTGAGTAGGGCTAAGGTCTTCTCAAAAATTGACTTAAGATCAGGTTATCACCAAATTAGAATCCGGCCAGAAGACATTCCTAAAACCGCTTTTATTACCCGTTATGGCCTGTTTGAATACTTGGTAATGTCCTTTGGTCTTACAAATGCGCCTGCCCATTTTATGTACTTGATGAACTCAGTCTTTATGCCGGAACTGGATAAGTTTGTAGTGGTATTCATTGATGACATATTGGTATATTCTGAAAACAATGAAGACCATGCCGAGCATTTAAGAATAGTTCTGACCAGACTCAGAGAACACAAGTTGTATGCCAAGTTTAGTAAGTGTGAATTCTGGCTCCGTGAGGTCAAATTTTTAGGGCATGTATTATCTGAGGATGGTATATCAGTAAATCCGGAAAAAGTTCAGGAAGTGTTAGATTGGAAAGCACCAACTAATGTTGGAGAAATCCGGAGTTTCCTAGGGTTAGCCGGGTATTATCGCCGGTTTATCCCAGATTTTTCCAAGATTGTTAAACCCATGACCCGATTATTACAAAAGAATGAGAAGTTTCTGTGGACACCGGAGTGTGAAGCGGCTTTCTGCACCTTGCGGAAGTTGCTAACCACTGCTCCCGTGTTAGCACAACCGGACATAACAAAACCTTTCGATGTTTATTGCGATGCTTCAGACATTGGTCTCGGCCGTGTCCTAATGCAAGAAGGTCGAGTCATTGCCTATGCCTCGCGACAACTTCGAAAGCATGAGGTCAACTATCCTACTCATGATTTAGAACTGGCTGCAGTAGTACATGCTTTGAGAATTTGGAGGCATTATTTGTTGGGAAAACTATGTCATATCTACACAGATCATAAGAGCCTTAAGTATATTTTCACTCAACTAGAATTAAACATGAGACAAAGAAGGTGGTTAGAATTGATTAAAGATTATAATTTGGAAGTGCATTATCACCCAGGCAAGGCCAATGTAGTAGCCGATGCTCTTAGTAGAAAGGCCCATTGCAACTATACAGAGTTATTTCCTGAAGAAAGCTTTAATCTCTTACATCCAGCAGTGCTTCACAATATTGTTGTTAGTTGCAATTTGGAAAGCCAGATTATTGAAGGTCAACAGACTGATCCTGGTATTTTTCATATCAAGCGAAAAATACAAGAGAAAGAAACCAGGCATTTCCAAGTGGATGAAAAGGGAGTGCTATGGTTTGATGATCGCTTGGTAGTTCCTAAAGATGAAAAATTAAAAGAACAGATCTTGTCCGAAGCCCATTCCTCAAATCTATCTATCCATCCTGGTAGTAGCAAAATGTACCAAGATTTGAAGCCTAAATATTGGTGGACTAAAATGAAGAAAGAAATAGCAAGATATGTTGCTCATTGTGATGTATGTGGGAGAGTGAAAGCAGATCATTTGCGACCTGCTGGACAACTTCAATCCTTATCTATTCCTGAATGGAAGTGGGAAGAAATCGGTATGGATTTTATAACTGTACTTCCTAGAACACAAAAAGGTTATGATTCTATTTGGGTGGTTGTAGATCGTCTTACTAAGGTAGCACATTTCTTACCTGTTAAGATCAGATATAGTGCGGAGCAGTATGCAGATTTGTACATAGCCCAAATTCTACGCTTGCATGGTGTTCCAAAAACTATCGTATCTGATAGAGGGTCACAATTTATGGCACGTTTCTGGGAACATTTACATGCATACCTTGGCACTAAATTGATTAGAAGCTCTGCTTATCATCCTCAGACCTCTGGTCAAGTTGAAAGAGTGAATCAAATTTTGGAAGATATGTTGAGAGCCTGTGTACTTTCGGCTTCGGGTTCTTGGGATGAATGGTTGCCGCTAGCAGAATTTTCATATAATAACAGCTATCAAGAAAGCATCAAGATGGCACCATTTGAAGCACTTTATGGTAGAAAATGTAGGACCCCCTTGAACTGGGTAGAACCTGGGGAGAGGAGGTACTATGGTATTGATTTTGTAAAGCAAGCTGAGGAACGAGTCCAAAAGATTCAACAACATCTTAGAGCCGCTCAGTCTCGTCAGAAAAGTTATGCTGACAAAAGACGTAGGCCAATAACTTTTAATGTTGGTGACTATGTCTATTTAAAAGTTTCACCCTACAAGAGCGAACATCGATTTGGTATACAAGAGAAATTAGCTCCTCGCTATGTGGGACCATTCCAAATTTTAGCTCGCAAAGGAGAAGTGGCATATGCTTTGCAACTTCCGCCACATATGAGTGCAATATTTAATGTCTTCCATGTGTCTCAATTAAAAAGAAGCCTGAGAACACCAATGGAAGAGTTCAACTTGGATGACATTAAATTAGCATCAGATCTTACATATAAAGAAGAACCAACTAGAGTGTTGGAAGAAACCGAAAGAGTGACTCGGAAGAAGATTATAAAGTTTTATAGGGTTTTGTGGAGCAACCACACCGAGGATGATGCCATGTGGGAGCGAGAGGATTTTCTTCGTACCAATTACCCAACATTTTATGAGCAATGGTAGGTCCTATGAAATCTCAGGACGAGATTTTTGTTAGGGGGGAGGAGCTGTAACATTCTAAATGTTAATCAAGTGCATTGCATTTGCATTATTGCATAAAACATCATTTTGCATTTTATTACAAGCAAAAGCTATCACAAGTTTCTATGTGTGCAACATACATGAGTGTTAACAATCTCAAAGGTGGCTTAAACATGTTCGAGATTATGTTTGAGATAGGGTTTATACACAACTTTTTGCTTAAATAGGTTCACATGTGATGATAATGACAATTATGTTTGTTAGCAAGTTGCTAAGTAGCTTAATATGTAACTATATGTTCTTTTCAGTTTTTGGATATAAGCCCTAAATGAAAGTTGGAGTACAAAATATATGCAACAACTTTTATTTAAGACTCTAGAGCTGAATCCCATCCTAAGCTGTTCAAACAGTGGCTTTAAATTTGAATTTGAATTAAAATCAGCAAGAGACTTAGAATTTTTCTAAGTCCCTGAATTTTCAGCACTGAATTCATTTTTCAGGGCTGAGTGAGTTTATTTTTCATAAATGAAAATAGGAAACCAATTGTATCATTTGTTAGTACAAAGCTTGTACTTTGATCCCATGGAATTAGTTGGGTTTAGTTGCTGTTGGTTAACTCTTAATTAATTGCCTAACATAGCTAACCAATGTCATTAGAACCCTGCTTAACTGAATCCAAACTGAATTCAGGTTTCAGTTTTGATTTAGCAATGTTTAGCACCATGTAGATTGCAAACCGAGCTGATTCAGTCCTTGCTCCTTTAACCAAAGTAGTAGTCCACATATAGGAGATTACAACGGTGGAATTGGTTTGCTAATTGATCAACCGAGCATCGAGTTAGAGTGAGGAGAAAAACGGGGATTCAGTTATCTACATTAACCGGCGAGTAGCGGCGGCTTAGCGTCGGCCTCCCCCTCTGCCCGCCCCGGTGATTGGCCGCCGTTGCCACGCCCGGTTCGGTGAATAGCGTTTCAAGTTGGTCGCGGGAGATTGGAGAAGCCATTTCGAGCCCATGCCCTTGCCCATACCGTTGCCAGCCATCGCCCGGCTTCGCCGCCGTTAAGCCTCTCTTCTTCTCTCTGTTCACCGGCGACACGGGAACGGTTCCCGTGTTTCACTCGAGCCAACCGTGCCCTGCCCGCCACGTGGTCGAAGTTCGCGAGAGCTTGCTAGCTGCCTGCCCCCGCACGCCATTGCCTATAAATAACTCACACCGCCGCCGTCGCCATTTTTCTTTCTTCTGCTCATCGACGGCCGAGTCTACCTCGCCTTGAAATACGCCATTGTTGCTTCATCGTTTCCAAATTAAACTTGCCCTTAGTTCCGCAACTCTCTCGCGCATCGATCGCACTTACCCTCGTCGTTTGAAATCACCATAATCGCCCATGCGGGTCCTTCTTTCTCGCAGCCGGCCAGGAACACCGCCGTACTCGGGTCCATCGTCGTCCGACCGTTCTGGTGAATAAACTACCATGTAGTTTGTTGTGTATATGTCACCTTGACTTATAGATTGTAATCGGCTCAGCCTTGTTATCCTTAACGTGCAGACCACGCCGGAACACCCCCGCCGTCGAGTGCACGCCGCCGTAAGCCACCACTCCGCCGACGAACTCTTTTCACACCGCCTCTGACTTGAATAGCGTAAGCATCATGTTCACCATCATCCACTGGTGGAGGCCAAAGCTTGTAATCTGACTCTACCACGCCTTAACGGCCAGAACGCATACGCCGACGAGCTCAGCGCCGCCGTGCCGCAGCAACCTCACCCGAGCGTGTTAGAAGCTAACCCAGACCGATTAACTCGTTATCCGCGTCCGTGTTGATGTAAGGAAGTCGTAGTCACTCGTGTCTGCGCCGGAGAACCGCTGGTTGGTCACCGCCGTTGAGGCAAGCTTGCCGCCAGCGCCGCCATGGCCGCCGGCATGCTTGCCGTGGTGATTGCGAGGCCAACTAACCCCCTAGAATGGTGCGCGAGTCACCCCGAGCACGTAGGTAGAAGCCACGCCGCCGGGCGACTCGCCGTCGGCGAAATCGCCGGTCAACGGGCGTCGCCGCCGCGGTCAGCGCGGAGGCACAGTGCGCTGACCGGCGGGGCCCGCCTGTCAGCCCTTTGCCGCACTGCGCGCACGGGAAGCGCACTTTGCGCCGTTGTTTTCCATTTATTTGAATTTCTAAATAGTGCTGACTTTTGTCTTTTTTGTATAAAATTTATTTGAGCTCCAAAAATTATGAAAATTTTTGTGTGACTTCTCTGTGATGGAATCTATGTGGGAAAAATATGAAACCTAGAAAAATAGCTATTTTGGTTAGATCAAAAATTACCCCTTTTAATTAATAAATGGACATTCATTGATTTTTCTAGAATAAAATATTGATCCAAAAATCATGAAAATTATTTTACACTCATTTCATGATAGTACCAGTCTATACAAAAAGTTTGAGATGAATTTGAGAATGTTTTATAAAATCATTATTTCTAAAATTAGAAATAAGAGAAAAAGAAAAGGGTATGATTTCATGTGTGTGATGTTTGAAGATTCTAAGTTCATGCTTTGTTTTTTTAGATTCATAAGGTACTGTTTAGCCTTTAAGTATTTTCATTATTTTATATATGCTTTATTATTTCATGTCACATTTCTTAGAAGGTATATAAATAAATGTATATGCATTGTATACCTTTAAAAGAAAACACTACCGTGTGATACTTGTATAACTTTTTAATTTATTTTGTTTTGCCTTGGATCATAAACCCCACTGATCCTCGGCCTCTCCATTATTTAGTGATAACAATTTGAATATGCTAATTGATGAGTGATGAATGTTTCTTGTGATAAGTAAATCATTTCTTTTGAGAGAGAGGAGATATGCACCTACTCGTGTGAGTTAAAAACAAGTAATCTTTAGCGTTCTTATAAACAATCTTGATAATATAGTGTTGTCATCAGAGAAAGAGAATTGCACACATGGAACCTTATGTAGCTTTCCATCATTACCATTTGCATGATCATCGCATCATGCGTCATTTCATGTCATGACATGCTCTCATCATGCATCCTATATGCATTCTTGATATTTATGCACCACATACATTCGTATAGGATCCGAGGGAGAACCTACCATTGAGTACACCGTGATCGAGGAGGATCCGCAGGAATCAGCACCCGAGACGAAGGAGGAACCACTGACCCACTGCCGGAGTGCCCGAACCACGGTCCTTCCACTTTTCGCCGAGGCAAGCCCCGAGCATTCCATCGACCTATTCTATTTTAAAATGCAATTATTTATTCTCATTGCTTTACTTTACACATTACGTGATAGGACTTGCGTGATACCGTTGTTGCATGAATGCCTTGTCTACCCAAGTATACCCCCTGTTCATTCTACTAGTATAAGTAGATAGATCTAATGCTTGGCCATGCTTAGATAATTAGAAGTCGGATGATTCTTGTCATCCGCAACCCGAGGTTGATACTTGTGATGTCCTTAATCATTTGATGGATAATAATTGGAGACCGGACGGAGATGGTGTTTTCCGTCTGCAGTGTCGATTAAGGACCGAGCCGTATTACGGATCTAGGTGTGAGATTGAACGTACCTTCACATAACCGCCCGAATAACTCGTTTCGACGGTGAAACCGGGTAGCTTATTTGAGGTAGTTCTTGAACCGCTTATGCATTCTTGGGACGAACGGAAGGGAAAAGGGTACTGGTCAAGACCTGCGTGACTACGGGCTACGGGCTGAACGGGCATGACTTGTGAGACGCAGTACCATGAGTTTTGCATAGCGTGATCAAGCCTATCTTTCGAATAGAGCGGCGGTGACTTGAGCAAAGCTTTGGCCGGCTTGCAAGAGTGTGTGATACGGGTTTTACCCACTGGTGTAATCGATTGAATCGCCGTCTCTCCGGATAGTGAGAAACTCATACCTGACCGCAGAGACGTAGTTAAGAAATGATAACTAATGTTGAGATTGGAAGGACTATATTGTGGTACCTCACTTAGTAGAATTGGTTGTTGTAAATTTTAAAGAAGGATGTAGCCAATGCAAAGGTAACTTTAATTAGCTAAAGGAACTAGTCATTAAATAATTAAAATAAGGATCAAGTTAGTAAGCATTTTCCGCAAAGCTTGCTAGCCCCAAACTTCCCTTTATACTTGTCATGTATCCTTGGAGCTTTATTTTTTACCTGTCGGGTAAGTCTTGCGGAGTACAATTGAGTACTCAGGGTTTTTACCCACCGTTGCAGGTGATATGCTATATGAGGATTATTGCATTACGTGCTATAATCCTGTGGATGACGTGGATGAGTAAAGGCCATCGGGCGTGGCCATATCTATAACTCTGTCACCATGCTTGTAAAGGAGGCTTGAATAAATCTGGTGATGTCAAACAATCTATCTTATTGTATTTGCAAATAAAGAACACCCGTTTGTAATATATTTTGAACCGGTTTGTATTATCATAAGAAACTAGTGTGTAATATATTATATTTTCCGCTGAATACTCAGATATCTGATGTATGATGTAACTTAATCATGATCCCGGATGTAAGTTGATTTACCGAGGTCCTTCGTGACACTCGGCGGACTACCGGGTTCATATGAGAAGCGGGGGTATGCGTGTCAACGTTATTAACGGGGGCCAGTTGGCGCTTAATCTCGTATGGATTGGTCGGTTACGTCACAATACGTATCCACGAAAGTATCCTAAATAAAAATAAAAAACTAATTTCGGATACTTAGACCGATACGTATCCATGAAGTATCTCAAATAAAAAGAAAAACTAGATTATGTTGTGACCTTGTAGTTACAACATAAACACGCATCTTTACTTGATTTCTCTAAAAATGGCATAACAAAGAGTCTTAGTATTATTATATATGTGTTCAGCTTTTAAATTTTGAAAATATGATAGATATGCTTGGCTATTGATATGTGGACAAAATTAAAATATGGAAAGGTGAGTAAGAGATAAAGAATCACAAGTATTGATGACAAAATTGCTAAGTAGTTTTTAGAAAAATAACGTATCCACGTATCCATATTTTTTCGATACCGATACACGTATCCGTATCCATGGTGTGTAGGTTCTAAGCACGCAAATTATAGGGTGTAGACATGTAGAAAACGTGGGCGGATGGGAGTCAGGTGAACGCCGTGGTACAGCCGGAGAGAAGGGATCGTCATGTCATCACCCGGCCCATGTAGATGCAGGAAGCGCGCAGCCTCACAGTTCAAGATTGTTGCTCGGCAGTGGGCGACAGTAAGTTTGAATCGGCCTTCAGCCATGGCTCATGACAGGCCACCGCAACGAGTGATTGACTGAAGTGAGAAAATCTATGTTAGTCAATGAGTCAATAAAATACCAATCTTTATAATGGACATGGCTGAAACGATCCTCTTAACTGAAGTCATTGCCATCGGAAGTATCGATGTTAGTCAGTGAGTCAATAAATACCAATCGGACAGGCCACCGCAACAAGCGAATTGACTTAAGCGAGAAAATCTATGTTAGTCAATGAGTCAATAAAAATCTTTATAATGGGCATGGCGGAAAAGATCCTCCTAACACTGAAGTCGTTGCCATCGGAAGTATCAATGTTAGCCAATGAGTCAACAAATAAGTATCAATGTTAGCCAATGAGTCAACAAATACCAATCGATAAGATATGTCCTTTTCGGTCTTAACCATAATTTTGGCAACTTGTGCAAGTTGTGTACATCCAAGAATAGTATGCTCTCTTTACTTTTTATCTCTTACTTTAGGTGCATAATTTTTATTGGTTTGCGATTTTTTGATCCCCAATAATGTTTGAGTGACTAAACTTTGCCCTTTAGTTTCTTTAGTTGACTTGTGCCCTCAATATTGTTGCTAGGGTTGGAGTACCATTGAGTGTGCAAATTTCTTTTTGACATTTTAAACTTGGAAAATAACAATATCAACTTCTCAATCTATTATTCAAATAATCAATCCCTAAGCAAATAATTCATCAAATCATAGAATGAATAACAACTCAGACAATTTAAAAAATAGCCGGTTTGGTCATTTCTATCGGTCAAGCACTGCTTTAGTGCTGCCCAACGGTGTCACATGGAGTCATGGAGTAGCCTTAAAGTACCGGTGTCAACCTCATGAACAATTCTATTCTATGCTACACTAGCGTGGAAAAACTAAATGAACCAACCAACTATAAACCAACAAATTTGCTAGAGAATCAAAAGTAATCTAATGAAGCAAAATAGCTAAAAATTGAATGGGTTCGTAGATACTAAGCTTAAATTATCGGTACCATATGGATTCAACAAGCATGTCAACAAAAAATAACCTAACCAAGAAAATGAGCTAAAAAATCAAAGTATTTCTAGTTACCCACCTTAAAATAAGTTCATGTCTGTCATTCCAAAAACAAAGCCTTCCATGAGCACTTTGGTGAAAAATGGTTGCAGCAATGGAGAGAGATGGGGAAACGCCTCTTTGGATGGCTATATTTGGTGAAAGGTCCTAATATGGCTAGAGAGATGGTGAATAGTTTATTAAAAATTATATAAATATACTAAAGCAAAGAATTAGTAATGCAAAAGATAAAAAAACAATTTTGCTTTAGCTCTACTTGAAAGGCAAGCCGCCTACCAATTCAACTAGTTGCTATGATTTCTATTTCACACAAGGGCTAAGTTACTATTCTAGTAACTAGAGAGCTACACTAGTGAGCAAGAAAGCTAACTACAACTAGGTACACTACTCACTAGTTAAGGAAGCTAACACTACACAAGAAAGCTAGGAATAAAAAAAACAAGAGATTAGTAGCGGATGCAAACCGAGACTTGTGGATGTAACCAATCACCAAGATGACCATAATATGAGTAACAAGATAGCCACAATCAATCAATCACAATAAAACCAAGGGAGCCAATTGACACACAATTTTTATCCTAAGGTTCACGTGCTTAACGGCATGCTAGTCCTGTTATGAAGGTCGATTCACTTGGTGGTTCGCGAGCTAATAGGCACCACACCTAGCTCAACACTTGGGCGCCGTAAGAACTCACACAAGATGAGGACACTCAACTTCATGAGCAATCCACTTTTGGCGCTCCGCCAGGGAAGAAACCCAAGAACCCCTCACAAAGAATCACCAATGTGGCCGGAGACAATCATGAACTCCACCAAGAACATCTTTGCTGCTCCAAGCCATCTAGATGGCGGCATCCACCAAGAGTAACAAGAAAATCACTGCAAGAATGCTCCCCAAGTGCCACTAGATGCAATCACTCAAGCAAACGTACTTGTACGTATTACTCCCAATCTCACTTTGGATCAACAAAAAGCAAGGAGATGAGATGGAGTTGTTTGACTTAGCTCAAAGGATGCTACCACATGTAAAAATTATCTAAGTGACTAAGCCATGGCTGGCCAAGGGTCTCAAATAGAGAGCCAAGCTCTTATTGTTTCACCATTAGACTGACCGTTGGACCCATGTAACACGGGGGCATCAGACCATCTCGCGCCGGTCCTATGCTCCGCACATGCCATTGTCTGCACGCCACGTGTCCTGGCATTTGAATTCAAACATTGCCACCGAACGGCTCTTTGCACCCACAAACTCACTAACCGTCAAACTACTACAGTGCAGGTGTCAAACTATTCCATTTCTTGGTGAAACGCTCTGTAGAGAGCTCCAAAACGGTGCCACAAACCATCGGATTGGTCCGATTGACCACCGTCGAACCATCCATTGGTCTGACTCACTCATAACGAAATGCCACACGTCATGCTCTCAAGGCTGGAGATCATCGGACCCTGGCAAAATGGTTCGACGCCTCCCCGTGCCATGGTTCGACGCTTTCACTAGCTCTCAGCCTGCCCTAGGGTTAGCCGTCAGACAGAGGGAAGATGGCCTGGTCCTCATCTTATGCTCGGTCCGACGCTTTCTATCTTCTCCTCTATTCTCTTCTCTGAAACCCTTGCTCTCATATGCCAACATCAAAGTGTTTCACCACTTGTGCACGTGTGTTAGCATTTTGCAAAGCATTTTCAAGTGCACACTAGGTCCTAATGCATACTCGATAATCGATTTTACCATAATTCTCCCCTCATCATAGTACATCTACTTATCCTAAATATGATCACACATTCTATGGTGTTTTGATCACCAAAACAAAATGACCGTATTGCTTATAGCTTTGTCTTGAACCTATTTTGTTTTCTCTTTCTTTTTTTCAAAGTTTGAGCACTTGAGATCACCATCACTTGGACTTCACCAACCTAGCTCATCACACACTTAAGCACTAGGTTAGTCCACAAAGGTTTCATCAATCCACAAAGGTTTCATCAATTAACTAAAATCAAACTATGGCTTTCACTTGGATGGGAGGAAGGAGGAAGGAAGGGGTTAGAGTTTTATACTATAGTTAGGACATTGCCAGGTCAATGACAACCCAATAGTGATATCATGATGCTACTGTTAGGTCAAGCCATGACCCAGTATTGGCATTATCACTGCTGGGTTGTGGCATGGCTCTGTAGTGATACATATCCCCCGTATTGCTATAGGTTTGTTGCTTTACCCAGCGGTGATATATCACTACCAAATAGTGTCTTAACCCAATAATGAGGTGGCTCTTCACTACTGGGGTTAGTAGGACCTCAATCTTTATCTAGATTTTAGTCTTATGATCTAGCAGTGAAGTTGGATCATTGTCAGCTCTAGCACACCCAATGATGTGCTGGTAGTGGTTGTGTGTTCTATAGTAGTGAACAATACAAGGATATATACACACATATACATATATGTATCTAGAAGGCTCTACAAGTATTGGTTGGAGAAGCTTACAGTAGAGGGGGAGGAATGAGATGCCGTAGTAGGTAGGAATTGTTGTGGTGGTGTTTGTTAACATTTGGATGTTGTTGATTCTGGTATTGACGTATATATTGCTGCCTCTTATTCATTCTGGTACTGCCTTTGTACTCTAATCTAGCTGCTTGGACTATATCAGCCCATGGGCAATAAGTTCCTGCAATAATTGGTTCCTAACATTGAGCTAATCTCCCATTCGAGGCCTACCCAATGAGTCTCAAGTACCATAGTTGCAACCAAACCTAACTTCAAATCATAACTTTTTAAATTTGCACTGTTACATCTTTCATGTGATATCACTATATAACTTCTCTAAAACAAATAAGCTACACTATTACACATACCAGAAACGGACATACAAACAACTACCGTCCCTCTAACACCGTTATGAGGCTCATGTTATTCATAGAACTGCTAGTATTTTCTTCTATCCTTTGGGTTGTTCCCCGGTATGAGAAATACATTGGCTGTATTGGTTCCGAAAGTGGTGTAGTTTCATTCTCAAGCATGGTTACCACCGACGACATGAGTGGCCTGCTATTTGGATTGTCTTGCACACACAATAATCCAATCTGGATACACCGTGAAGCTTCATTGTAGGGACAACTCTTAGTCAGGGATGAGTCCACAAGATCCATCGCTCTGTCATTTATCCATAAGCTCCATGCCTGAGCCAATGGGATCAAATCTTGTAGAAATTAGAAAGCTTTGTTTAAATTGCGAGAAAAAAAATTAAGCCTAACACCACGCACTTACATAAGCTAATAGGTTAGGGAAGCCCTTGCAATGAGTTAAACTGATCTTCAAGCCACTTATAATTTCCAACACTATGACACCGAAGCTATATGTATCTGACTTGACAGAAAATGCGCCATCCATTGCATATTCAGGAGACATGTAACCACTGCTCAAAAGAGAAAAACAATCTGAGCAAGCCTACAGGGAAATACGATTCGGTGTAAAAGTGAAGGTGATGATTACTCACTATGTCCCAACAACTCTATTAGTATTTGCTTCATGCTGGTTTCCACCAAAGATTCTTGCCATACCAAAATCTGATATCTTAGGGCTCATTTCTGCGTCCAACAGTATGTTGCTCGTTTTAAGATCTCGGTGAATTATAGTCAACCTTGAATCCTGGTGGAGATAAACAAGTCCTCTTGATACTTCTTTGATTATCTTGAAACGTGTTGGCCATTCAAGGAGATACTTCCTTGCAGCATCTAAATTAAGCAATTCCAAAGGTCATCATGTCACATGTATCTTTTGTTTTGTGAAAAGCATACCTTTTTTCTGAAAAAGTCACAAAAATATAAGTTCGGACATACCAAAAATAATGGAATCCAAGCTTCTGTTTGGTAAGTATTCGTAAATTAGCAACTTCTCATCTCCATCTATGCAGCATCCAAGAAGTCTAACGAGGTTTCTGTGCTGCAATTTTGCAATCAGAACAACTTCATTTCTGAATTCCTCTACACCTTGTCCTGAACTTTGACCGAGCCTTTTGATTGCAACTTCTATGTTCTGTCCCAGCATACCCTGCATTGCTTCCCCATTATTATTAAATTGAACAAGCAGTGCTATAATTCCACATTTCTACAGTTTATTTAAAAGATGTATTTTTTTTTCTAACCTTATAAACCTTCCCAAAGCCACCTCGCCCGAGCATGTTGTCCTCAGAAAAATTGTTTGTTGCTGCAGCAATATCTCCAAAGCTGACAAATGGAAGCTCTACATTTTCATCACCGAGTTCGTTTGGTGCAGTCGAGTATCCTAGGATCGCTTTCCTCAAATTATCCTTGTTCCGACGTTTGGCTGACAGGAAAAGCAATTCAATTGTTATTGTAAGGGACCTTACACTGGTAGAAAACCATTGGTTCCTGAATCGTTCTTCGTGGTGAGAAGTGGCTGTCTGATTGTACCTCTAAGCTTGCATATCCAAACAAGCATGCCAGCGGCCGTGAATACAAACACAGACACCATCACTGGAATCAAGATTTTTGCCACACGCCCTCTCTTCTTTGTAGCTGCAGAAATATATTACGGGAAGTATTAAACATAGCTGATAAGATGATGGATTTTGCCTCAGAATCTAGCAGGCTACTGCATCAGTTTTTGCTTACCTGATTCAGACTTGGCCAACCTCAGATAGAGATCCTGCCCATTTTCTATGTACCTGACATCAACGATGCTATCCTTCCACATGACGCAGCCACTGCCATCACCGCCTCCTCGGATGTCAGCGGGGGCATAGGCCACGCACGAGCAGTTGGCGAGGCACCTCGCCCTGCACTGTTCCAGCGTCGCGCCCCTGTCCACCGTCGCGTTGTCCGTGTCAGGGAGCTTCACGCCGCGCAGAGGCGTGAACTGGTCCGTCACCGTGCCATTGCTGCACTGCAGCTGCACGTCCCTCCGGCACCCGCCGGAGGACCACTCCGAGGGGTTCACGGGGCTAAACCCCACGGCGCAGCTGCAGGACGGCATCAACGCGGCATCGATGTCGCACAGGCCGAACGCACCGCACAACGCGTAGTCGTCGCAGGCGTCGCGAGGCACCCATGGGAATTCTGTCCGCACCCGGCCGGGCGGGATCCACACCATCACGTTCATCTTGCCAACCTCGTCCAGCACGACGCGGGTGAAGAGCGTGCCGGTCGTGGCGTTGACGCCGCTGAGGACGTAGGCGACCTCGCCGGGGTTGTCCACCATCTGGACGGAAAGCAACTTGTACTCTGAATCCATATCTGGGACGCCGCTGAACCGGAGACCGTTCCACGGCCCCGCGCGGTACTTCTTGGCGCTGCCGTGCCAAGTGACGATGTCCGGCAGGCCCCTTGTGTCCATGACCCGACGGTAGTCCCCCGTCGCCGGGTCGTCCTTCGCCCGCCACGACGTGAGGGACCACTCCAGGCCTGTCTTTAGGTTCTTCCCGAACCTCATGCCGGCGATCATGGTGTTCGACGGGTGGTCGAACGACTGCCACTGGAAGCCGGCACTGGCGCCACTGCTCTGCTCGCGCACGACGAGGTTGCCGGACTCGAGCAGCTGCGCCACCCAAGAGGCAGAGGCGCCGGTACCGGTCGTATTCGAGGACCAGGCGGTCCTGCCAGAGCCGTCGAGAAGGCGAAGCCCCACCGGGCTACTCATCACAAGGACGCCGGAGGTGGTGTTTATCGGGGTGTCACGGTTGGCCACCCACAAGATGGCGTCCGTACCAGACGCCGTAAACCAGATCCCGAGGTACCTCTTGGTTGGCACCGTGGTCGACAGGGAGAAGAAACCCAGGGTAAATGAGCCACCGGCGGAGAGCAGCGTCTCGCCATCGGTGATGTTGCCCCCGTTGTTCAGAATGTCCGACGAAATGCCGGCGCCGGAGGTTCTGAGGAAAAGTAGTGGTAGCGTGACAAAGATCAGGACGAGGTTGAGAACCGCCATGTGCGATGTATGTATCTTTGTCTTGACACGAAATCACCTTGAGCGTCAGGAGGCTAGCTATATATGAAAATCGCTGGACCATTGCTTACGTGTTTGTAATTAACACATACTATACTAGGGCCTGATTGACACAACTTCACCAACAGCTTTATAAGTTGTTGTGAGCTGTTTTTACCTAATATTTTTTTTTTTTTCAAAACAGCTTCATGGGTAAAGCTATTTTTTTCTCCCTCTCACAAAGAGATGAAGTGGAATAAAGTTAAAAAAGTAGCTTTTCACATCTTTTTACTTATTTTTCTCTCTTATATATATATACATATATACATATATATATATATATATATATATATATATATATATATATATATATATATATATATATATACATAAAAAGTTATTGGTGAAGATGTTTTGCCAGACACTTTTTCAAAAACAGCTCAGTTTCATCAAATAAGCTATTCATAAAAGCGTTTTTCTAAAAAAAACAGCTTCACTGCTGAAAACTGAACCGTGCTAAGCAGGACCTAGATTAGTCACGTTGTAAGTCCTCTGTCCCCCACCCAACACCCCACACACCCAAAAAAAAAAAATCACATCTCATCTTTTAAGAAGTCAAATATTTCTTGGTTCCAAAGTAAAATTATTTTTTAGAGTTATCCTTTTTACGTGAATTTTTAGAATTATCCTAAGTCAAAGTATTTTAAATTTTGCTAAATTTTTTAAAAAGAACATCAATATTTATGATATAAATTAATATTATTAGATATATCTAAAACATATTTTTCATAATATATTTTGTTAGCATATATGATGTTACTCTTTTCTATAAAGAAGATTCAATTTAAAATAGTTTGTCTTCAATTCAAGTGATCGTAGAAATTCATTTATTTGGAGACAGAATTAGTAGAAAATAATATCAATATTTGTATCCCTAAATTTATTATGAAAATATAGTCAATGTTGAAGTGAGTACTTTACATATATATTTGATCAAACTTTAAAAGTTTAACTCATCGAAAATCCTATGGTGACTTCTTGGAGTACTAGTCCCTTCATTATCTTTTTTGTAAGGCGTCAGCTCATTTTTCACTTTTGCTTCAATATAGGATGGGTTAGGTTACTAAAGCTAGCAATTAATATTCTCAGCGTGGGATCGGGAAGAGTCGGCGTTGATATGCTTGATGGGATTGTCAAAAGAACGAATGCTATAGATTTATGGTTATTTGTTCCACATGCATGCATAGAATGCATGCAGATATAGAATGGAAACCGATCCAATCAATATGATCCAAATGACAAAGGCAGGACCACGTTAGCCTAACATCTGGCATCAAATTAATTTTCAGAACGCTTTCTCTCCGCTCCTTAGTATCTAAGACAAGTATTGCAAGATGAGAGTAGATGTAGAACCACGTACCACGGATCACGAAAACACACGATTAGGGTGGGTCGTGAGATAGATTTAACGTAAAGGGAATCATAAATGTGATCACAAGAATACGGTGAACAAGGGTTGAATCTTGCAGATTCTTCAAGTCAGCATATAACTATTGGGTGGATGTTTAGATGGAGGGGACTAAAGTAGATCATATCGGAACGTCGGAAGAATATTGAAGGGGCGTTCAGATACCAATAAATAAACTAATGATAGATTCCATCGAGTACTCTGTGACAAATTAGTTAAGCATAACTAATCCATCACTAGCACATATTTACTGTAGCACAACATTATCAAATCATAGACTAATTAAGCATAAAAAATTTGTCTCATAAAATATTCGCAATATGTACAATTAGTTTTTTTTTAACTATATTTAATATTTCACACATTCGATGGGATAGAGACTAGAACGGAATCGAATAACCAACATGTTATAACTCGTAGGTTGACAACAGTCACCTATGTTGCGTACTACTCACTCCGTCTAACGACACTTTCGTTTTCCAATAAACAACTACCAACAATTTTAATAAATAATAAGTATCATTGATTAGTATTATAATTAGTATAATTAAAAATATTTTTTAATCTAGTTTTTTTAACAAAATTATTTAAAAATATAAATATTTTTTTATTTTTTATAAATTAAATTAAACTTATAATATAAAATATTTAAAATATCATCTATTTAGAGACGAAGGAAGTACTGACTGATGAAGAAGGCTTGAAGCTGACTGGAGCCCCACCAGCACCGAGCATTCATGGATCTCACCTGCGCGCTCCCCTGTTATAATTGCAAGCTGTCATGCATGATGCTACATGGGCTGGGCCGGGTGACGACGTGACGGTCCCTTGTGTACCGCAGCACGTGTGTCGATTGGACACGGCAAGACCGGGGTGTGTTTAGTAACGGGCTAAAAGGTGGCTCGCGCTCCTCTCATGTAGTTCATCGTGTTTGGTACACCTAAAACCTGATCTTGGATTCTGTACAGCATAAGATCAAAAGCGTCTTGGGCCAGGCTCCAGAAAAACAAAACCCCCCTTCATTTTTTCGCTCTGACGATTTCGAGCTGATTTTGAGATTAGTTTGCCTTGGGCCAAGCTGAAACATATGCTACCAAACACAATCTCTACCTAATTCATTTGTTACAAGCAACCAAACAAAAAATCTTGCACCATTTTAAACTGGCTATGACCAGTTTTGACCTGGTCTATGAACCTGGCTGGCTTGAGGCCCGTTACCAGACAGGCCCCAAGAGACCGATCGACACGTATTGTTGTAGCTGACTGGCAAGGCAAATGAACAGATCGGTAAATATTGTACATATTTTATAAAAATCAAATCAAATGTGTGTTATGCACATCAATAAAGATATTTATTTAGGGACAGAGAGAGTGTATCGTTAGCGCCCTCTAAGCCTTGACGCTGTCCAAGTCTGTCCACCAGATTTGCGTTGCTTTAGACCAGGTCGTCGATGTTTTGGCCTGTCTCTTTCCTTATTATTGTTCCACCCTTCTGCTTTAATGTGTTGTCGGCCCCGCCGAAAGTGCTGCACTGCGTTTCTGCATGACCGTCGGAAGGGACGCCTCAGCGACAGATGGGGAGGCCTAGCTGTAGCTACCCAATCCCATTGTCTTCCTCCTGTGTGAGCTCTGATGGCCAATCCA
The DNA here is from genome assembly GCA_015844335.1 of Chrysopogon serrulatus. Classification (NCBI taxonomy): domain Eukaryota; kingdom Viridiplantae; phylum Streptophyta; class Magnoliopsida; order Poales; family Poaceae; genus Chrysopogon; species Chrysopogon serrulatus. The sequence goes on along the minus strand of JADLZL010005606.1, from coordinate 326,067 downwards.
CGCCTAGCTATAGCTTCCCGATCCCATTGTCTTCCTCCTGTTCTGTGTGAGCTCTGATGGCCAATCCAGTGGCCAGGTCGACATAAGCAGAGGCATTATTATTGTCCGGAGGGCATCATCGTATTCTGCTGATTGGCTATTGGCAGAGATCTGGTGGAACGTGCTATCGCTCAGCTCGGTCCTCGGGAAGACAGTGCCGCCGGTCAGCGGGATGAAGGTGCATCCTTGACTAGTGGTGGCAGCGGGCCGCAGGACCTCTAGACTGGAACGCAGTCACACGGTCTCGACACCTTTGTTCGTGCTGGTTTCGTGGAAGCTGTGCAAACATCGGAACGCCACATGCTTTCGCGACAGCGCAGACCCTCTAGTCCTCATCACTATAAAGCACGATTGCCTGAAGCTGAGCATTAGCCCAGGGCTGAGCTGCCCGTGTGCCTGTGTTGTAAATTGTAATGATGATCACCTGGCCGTGTGCCCGTGGTTAATAGTGTAGGGTGCTTGGTCTATGCCAAAGTGCATTGTTGTAATCCGAGACTACCCCTAACTTTTTTTTTTCTCGAATACGAGACTACCCCTAACTTAATAGTGTAGAGAGAAAGCATGATGACACGGAAATGTGGTGGGTACTCATCAGGAAGAAGAAGAGGAGAAGATGATGATGAAGAAGAAGAGTCTGTTGGACTTGGACCTCTTCGAGTGTTTTCGGCCCAATCCAGCTACCCAGAGGATAGCATATAGAGTACACCAAGAGCCCAACGTCAGAAGCGAAAGCAACCAGCCCCTTCTGTCGACGGCGCCAAGCCGTCGGAATAGAAAGTTTCATGGCTTGGACTCGACCAACCTCACGTTCAGACAGACCTGTCACTGTGTCCGGTAAAAAAAAATTGACAAAATTACTGATAGGAGGATGCATTGATCATGGCAGATGTAGGTTGTATGTAACCTGTACCTCAATTACCGGGCAGAACAGAACAGGTTCGCACGGCAATGAAGAGCCGGCGGTGGCACAGCTGAACAGTTCCACGGGACGTCCTTGTGCCACTATGCCGGTGAAGAAGGAGCGGACGTCTAGATGAGTGCAGGGTTTCGTAGCCTGTCTGTGCTGTTTGCGCAGGGGACGTAACCTGGGCTTGGCACCGTATAGTCGCTTGATTCTGCTTTGTAAATCAGTCTCGATCGTCTAGTACTCTAGTTGGTTGGCGTTGAGTGTGGCGTTCCTCAGGCTACCTCTTGGCATCTCGCCGTGAGCTTTGCGGGACTTTGTACTTTATTACGTCTTTTTTTTACGAAATACGTGCAGCACACATTCTCAAACACACAGAGAGAGTAGCCCTTAGCTTTGTTTAAATATTAAGTACACAGTTCCATTTCTGTGCAATAAGGAGGTGTTCTAAATCAATATAACCTACTATCAGTTGGTACTCCAACTCTTGTCCCAATGTATAAATAATTGTAACATAGCCACTAGCCACTTACCGTCCTTCCAACACTGAGACACTAACGTCATTTATGGTGCTGCTATCTGTTTTTTCTCCTGTTCCTTGGGCTTGTAAATACCATTGGGAGAAGTACATGGGCTGCTTTGGGACTGAACGTAATGTGGTTTCGTTCTCCAACATGAACACAACCGATGACATAAGTGGCCTACTGTTTGGGTTGTCTTGCACACACAAGAGTCCTATGTGTATACATCGCAAAGCTTCAACTGGTGAACAAGTCCCAACAATTGATGAGTCCACGAGATCAATTGCCTTACCATCTTTCCATAAGCTCCATGCCTGAACCAATCCAACCAAGTTCATAAGATATCAACACGTTTTTATTGTAACTATGGACATTTGACAAATAGCACAATACTCACATAAGCTAATAAGCTAGGAAAGCAGGTGAACTGAGTCAAAGTGATTTTTAAACCACTTATAATCTCCAAGAGTATGACACCGAAGCTATATGTATCTGACTTGACTGAAAAGGTGCCATCCATTGCATATTCAGGAGACATGTAACCACTACATAAAAAGTCGACACTAAGTATAATCAAAACTAAAAGAATGAAAAGAATAATGAAATCATATCAAGCGTGATGCATGGATTACTCACTATGTCCCGATGACTCGATTAGTATTTGCTTCTTGTTGGTCTCCACCAAAGATCCTTGCCATTCCGAAATCCGATATCTTTGGGCTCATATCTGCATCCAACAAGATGTTGCTTGTTTTGATATCTCTGTGAATTATAGTCAACCTTGAATCCTGTTGGATATAAAGAAGTCCTCTAGATATTCCTTTGATTATCTTGAATCTTGTTGGCCAATCGAGGGCTCTTTTACTTGCAGGATCTGTATATGTATAGTAGTACTATATAAGTAAGCAGACAAATTTTACACGGTAACTATAGCAAAACATTTATTTACTTCTTGAAAATATGAGATTAACTACCAAAAATAAAGCAATCCAAGCTTTTGTTTGGTAAATACTCGTAAATCAGTAGCCTCTCGTCTCCATGAATGCAGCAACCAAGAAGTCTAACAAGGTTTCTATGTTGTAGTTTGGCAATTAGAACAACTTCATTTCTGAATTCCTCTGCTCCTTGTCTAGAACCCTTAGCAAGTCTTTTGATTGCAACCTCTCTGTTATCGGGAAGCATACCCTGCATCATTTCAGCGTTCAGGAAATGTCAAAAGTTTTACACTTGTGTGGTATTGGAATTTCATTGCAGTTACCTTGTAAACCTTCCCGAAGCCTCCTCGTCCAAGCATGTTACCCTCAGAAAAGTTGTTTGTTGCAGAGACAATATCTCTAAAGCTAAGAAATGGAAGCTCAAGATCTTCTTCATCGCCAAGCTCATTTGACGTGTTCTTCATACCTAGCATTTCCGTTTTCTTGCTACCATTGTTTTGGCGTGGGCCTTGCAAGCAAGTCACATCACATCTCCATGAGTACCCAATAAACCTTCACGATGTTTTTTTTGGGAAAATGAAAAAAAAAATCTCCTAATCTTTTGACACTTGGGAAAAACCCTCTCACGCGTAGAAAAATACGTGCATGTGAGGCCGGGCATATTTGAGTTTTCCCATCCATTCTCTTCGTTCGTTTGGCCTTCACCGGCTTGCTGTGGCCAGCAGGGACAGGCTGCCAGCCTGCTGTGGCTGCCAGGGGAGGGGGCTGGCGGCCCGCTGTGGCCGGTGGGGATGGCGTGGCAGCCCGGCTGTGGCCGTCTGAGCGGGGCCGCGGCCCCCTATGGCCGGCTAGGCGCGAGAGGCTGGGGGTGGCTGAAGGCCAGCTGGGAGGGCCTTGTGGCTGGATGGGCGTGGCCTAGGTTGGCCGTGACCGCGCGACCTAGAGACGCATCTTGCGCTATCTCCCGCAAAAATCCCCACGGACCGCCAAGGAAGTTTTCCTTGGTCCAATTATTTGATTTTTTTAGAGTGCCATTTTAGAAACTATTGGAGAAAGCCTCCTTTGTTCCTCTCAAAACTTTATGGTGGCCTAGAAAACTCTAAGGTGGAAATGCTATAACCAAAAAAAAAAGCTGACTAGGAGAAAGAGAGACAGAGAGACTCCACTACACTACTCAATTAATCTCAGGGAGATTCTCTGCACTCTTGAATCATACTGAGTAGTAAAGTGTCTCTACCTCTAAGCTTGCATATCCAAACAAGGTACATGCCGGTAGCCGTGGCTGCTAGCAGAGATGCTGTGACTGGAAGCACGATCTTTGCCACACCCCTCCTCTTCCTTTTAGCTGCAGAAATTTGTTGAAGAACAGATGATGAAACTTTTTTCGTGTGAACAGGTTTACTGCTGATACGAAGTGGCAGAGCCAGAAACTGTTAGGAGGCTAGACGATTCTTATTATGCAAGAATATTTACCTAGAAAAAATATTAATACAAACAAATTGGTGCTTACCTATATCTAATTCAGACTTGGCCAACCTCAGGTAGAGACGATCCTGCCTCTTGTCTACGTACCTGACATCAACGATGCTATCCTTCCACATGACGCAGCCACTGCCGTCAGCGCCTCCTTGGATGTCGGCGGCGGCGTAGGCCACGCACGAGCAGTTGGCGAGGCACCTCGCCCTGCACTGCTCCAGCGTCGCGCCCATGTCCACCGTCGTGTTGTCCGTGTCGGGGAGCTTCACTCCCTGCACCACCACGAACCCGTCCGTCGTCGTCCGGTTGCTGCATTCCAGTGGCGCGATCCTCCGGCACCCGCCTCCGTACTCCCTCATGGACCACTGCGAGGGGTCCACGGGGCTGAACCCCACGACGCAGCTGCAGAACGGCGTGTCCGTGTTGCATATTCCGAACGCACCGCACTTGGCATACACGTCGCAGCCGTCCCTCGGCGCGGACACCATGGCGTTCCAGACCTTTCTGGCCGGATCCCACGCCATCCGCTGCAGATCGCCGAGCTCATTCAGCACGAGGCGGGACAAGGGCGCGTCGGCCGCATTGAAGATGTACGCGATCTCGTCGACCTGGTTGGAGAGCATCTCCGCGTACGACGCCATGATCGGGACACCGCTGAACCATAGCCCGTTCCAGGGGCCGGATCGGTACTTCTTGACGTTGCCTTGCCTAGTGACGATGTCCGGGAGGCCCCTGGTCTCCAGCACGCGCCGGAACTCCCCCGGTGTCGGGTCGTTCGGCGCGCGCCACGATGTGAGGTACCACTCCGCGCCAGTCTGTGGGTCTTTGCCGAGTCTCATGCCGGCGAGCAAGGTGTTCGACGGGTGATCGAACGACTGCCACAGCACGTCGCCGCTGCCCTGCTTGCGCAGGACCAGGTTGCCGGAGTCAAACAGCTGCGCCACAACAGGAGCTGAACTCGTCGTCGTGTTGGAAGACCACGCGGTGTGGCCATAGCCGTCGAGAAGGCGAAGGCTGCCGGTGCTGCCGACCACCAGTACGCCCGAGGTGTTGTTGAGGGGCGTTTCTTGGTTGCCCACCCAACAGATGGCAGCCGGTGACGCGGTGAACCAGATCCCGAGGTATCTCCTGGTTGACACCCCGGGGGAGAAGAAGCCCAGGGTGAAGGAGCCGCCGGCCGAGACCAGCGTCGCACCATCGGTGATGTTGCTGCCATTGTTGAGTGTGTCAGATGCAGTGCCAGCGGCGGATGTTCGCAAAAGAGCACGGGGAAGATCAGGGTGACGATGTACAACACAAGTCTTGTCATTCCTAACGCCACTAGTGATGATGTTGGTTGCAGTAGCTCATCAAAATTCATGGCATACTGCCATACGGATAACGTTGGTGCTCGCTTATCACTACTCCTTCCGTCCCACGGAGACTGTCGTTTTAGCTTTTTGGACTTCATGTTTGACCATCCGTCTTATTTAAAATATTTATACAAATAATAAAATAAATCAATCAATATTCAAGTATATTTGTTGATAAAAGAAATCATAATAAAATAAATTATATTTATATAAAAAATTTGAATAAGACGAATGATCAAACAAGATGGCACGGAGTCCAAGGTGACAAACTCAATGGGGACGGAGGGGAGTAGTTCCATACTACAGCATTTAATTTAGCACCAACGCCCAACGGCATTCCTTACGAGTCCTTAGTCAATAATGGCATGCTTATTTTACTATATATAATTAGCCTAGTCTCATTTCTTACGAGTATAGAGGGTTGAATGGCATTCCTGTATTTAAAGTCTATGGATGACTGACGGAGTACCGCTGACTGCATACTAGCAAGCATGTCAGGGGCAATCATATAGATTAGCAAATTTGTTAGTGTGCAGCAAATTTCTTGGTCTCGCCACTATGCCACTACAAACCAAAAAGAAGTAATTTAGGGCCCATTTGGTTCTGTAGTGGCCTTCTAATTATAAATCTAATTACATATATTGAAATGCTGACTTCCCTCGTGGCCTTCTAGATGCTGACTGGGACCTGCCGACGCCGAGCATTAATGGATCCTCAACTGCGCGCTTCCCACACATGACGCTGGGGTACATGGTTACTCGAATTTTTTTGGTCGGGTAATTCGGATAATTTAAAATTTGGGTAATAAAAATTAATATCCAAAATTTATTCTGGAAAACCACTATCTGAAATTTCGAGTACCCGATAATTTGGGTTCAGGTTTGGGTATTCCCCGATATACCTAAATTTTGTAGAAAACAACAATCTACACAAAACTTTAGTAGCAATTTATGCATAATTTTAGCAGCAATTTGTATAAAATTTTAACAACAATTTGTAGAGAATAATATATTACAATTTCTTGTTCAAATAGAGAGAATCATATGTGAGTAAAATGATAGGTTTAAGTGTTCAACCGACAACACATCACAAATACAAAGAAATAAGCTTATATTCGGGTAGTTTGGGTAATTCGGATACCGGGGATATTACCCGAAATACCCGAACTATGGGTAATAAAAGCTGATATCCGAAATTAGGATCGGGTACCTCGGGTTCGGTATGGGTAATGGGTATCGGGTATTTTGCCCAGGCTTAGGAAGTGGGACAGACGACAATGTGGTGGTCCCTTCGTGTGTACTCTTTCTGTTCCTAAGTTTCGCTTTTATATTCGTGTCGCAAGTTTAACTTGATTTGTAAAAAATAAGTGCAATACTTATATCTCTGAATAAATTTGTTAAAAAACTAGATCTAAAGATCTTTCCAATAATACTAATTATGATACTATCAATAATATTTATTATTTATTAAAATTACCAGACAACTGTTTCTCAGAAATCGCAAGTGACACTTAAAAAGGAATAGGAGTACCACTCATGCTGGACATTTGGTTTAAACTAGAAAACATAGGGCGGCGTTGCCACGCCATTTCATGGCCGGTGGTGTTTTTACTGTTGTGGAAAAATCTAAGTACAGAAATCCTGAAAAATATTCTTTATGTTGTCCAGTTATAATTCTTGTAGTTTGATAAATGTATTTTAGCAATAGGATATGTTATTGTATCTGGATGCTGGAAAAAGCTTGACTGCTTGAAAGAGATGATGAAAGCATATCTCAGAAATACATCAATTGTACATTTTCTGGAAGCATATTTCAATATAAGAATCCAGGGTAAAACAATAGAAATATTGGATACCCGAGGTTTGCATAGCTAGGTAAATGATCTATTCTTCTGATGCTTGCACAGCAGCTATGGCCATGCCTTTGGACTTCAGTCTCTACCTCATCAAGAATCAATCCGTGGAAATAGTATGCAGCAGCCTGGAAAGAGGGAAAACAGAAACAAAAATTACACTATTCAAATGTACACAGATCAGAGGATAATTAAGTGGATTATCAATGATTATAGGAGACCAAAAGGATTAAAGAAATATAGTAAGGTCGTGTTTCTATCTTACAAACAGGACATGCTTTCTCCCCCATATAACTGACAAAGGTGGCATTGGAATTTTTATTTATCTTTATATATAGTAAATACATATTAAAGGAACATACGTAGATAAGGACAAAACTTAACTCTTCAAATATCAAACTGTAGTATCAATGGTAAGTCATAACTATAAACGAATCATTGAAAAATACATTTATCATCAGAAGATAATAAAGAGGAGTCTAGTAAGCATCATTAGTTAATCTTTCATATTCATACATAATAACTACTTAGTCTGAGGAAAAGAGCTGAATTTGACATATGAAAAAGAAGCGCATTTAGATTGAAACAACTACTGTCTTGTTCCACTGATTGTGAACTGCTGCCAATTCCTGTTGTAACTGAACTTACAATGTCACTCCTACCAAATAGCTAAATTCTAAAAAAGATTATCCACTTAAATAACATGACCTTCCAATTTCTGGCAGTATGGGCCCAACTAATCTTAGATGTTTAAGAATCCTAAATGGTGTAATTGGATGGTTTTGCTAATTAGATATTGACATACTGAAATGTGAAACTTATCATCAAAGCAGCCATCTTGCATAATAACTACTATAGGTAAAATTGTCAGATGGAGTCCCTTCCTCAATTTGGAGTGCTTTTGTATAGAAGAGAAGCAAAGAACAGAGTTGTCATAGTAATGTATAAATCAATGAAGAAATTATTTTCCATGAGCACAACTTGGCATAAGAATGCAGGTGTGATGGAGCAGGCCAAAATCATGAGAACACTCTGTTGAAAAAGGTTATGGTACATAAAAAAAAAAAAAAAAAAAGATCTAAGTGGCTGCAACAAGCAAATCTAATTGACAGGGATAACTAAAGAATCAGCACATTAGAATAAACAGGCTGAAGCTTCCATGGTTCTAAACTTCTGTTGTAGAATGCCAATTTGCTATGAACTATCACCACTTTATTTCTTTGATCCTATTTTCAGTGTGGGCACTTTGACCTGTTCAGTTTTCTGTGCTTAAATCTCTTTAAGACAGAAAGGAACCAACGACTCCAATTTTTTTCAATCCTGGATAGTGTTTAACAGAATTTGCTCAGGTTTCATAGTTTAATCTCTCGGTCTGTCTGGCCCACTAATTTTCATGTGGCCGAAGAGCCAAATTCTTTAACACAGTAGATGTGTGCTATCACATCCATTCCAATGGAACCTGAAGGTTCTCATGTAATCGTTTTTCAGTTATGTCAATAAATACTAAATTACCTCCTTGTGGAGTGATCAACTTTTTATTCGCTAGATGATTGTCTAGTAGTTTATACCTGTTTCTTCCATTTTCCAAATTTACTTTTCAATCCATTTTTCCATATAGCATGTGAGTAAACAAATGTGTATCATGGTTGTACCTTTTTTTTTCTTTCACTCATTATCAGTGAACTGTAAGAGAAATTTTATAATGGTTAGAAAAAATATGGACCATCCATTGACCGAGATCGGATGGTGGAGAAATAGAAAGTACTAAACTGGAAGTACCAAACTGGTGGGGATAATACCAAATCAGGTGGGACTAGTACCAAAATATGTGAGACAATATCTATTTTTTATTTTACATTTTATTTTTGAATAAGGGTAAATCAGTCATTTAGTACTGCCATCAACGGCAAAAATGAGACAGCTGCTGCATGAGATACGCGTATCTGTATTTGAAGACATTTCTTCATTAATTTTCAAAGGAAAAAAAAAGCATATACGATGTCATCACGATGCCATCATGAGCCATACGGTGCATGCCTCAGGCCGGCGTTAGGTACGTCGCACAACTTCACGCCCTCCGCATGTGGACGCTCGAGACGAAGGAGTAGTCGGCGTGCTTCGTCCTACTCGAACGGACAGCGCCCAGCACCTCGATGAGCTGCTCCCGCTTCACCTCGAGCTCCGGCGTCAGCGACAGCGGTGGCAGCATGGTCGCCGATGGCAGCTTGGCCGTGCCGACCGGGGAGCAGGCCGTCTATCTTCTCGTGCTCGAACAACATGAGCGTGGTCCTCAGAACGGCAGCACGCTCGCCGCCTCGAGCCTCGCTGCCGCGTAGTCCGCCGCGGCGCGCACGCCGCCAACCGCGCCATCTATCGGCCTGTTGCGCACCGCCAGCCTTCGGGGCTGCCGGAAAGGCACAACCTCAATTACTAAAACACCCTCTACAATATATTTCTTAATTAATTACTTATAAAAATAAAAAGGATGAAAATACCTGGAAGTACCAGGGTACTTTTCCAACCATGGTAAAATGTCTCGAACTGTAAACAATTGACGAGTTGTTTCTTGGAAATAATGAAGTAAGACTGGAACATCGATTGAGGAGGAATTCGTACAATATTTTTTATGAACCACTTCTTGTATGAGAATGCAAAGAGGATGAGAAGGCAATGGGTTGATTGAAGATGTCTAGAAGATAATGCTGTTGAACATGCATCACATGGCATAAAAACGAAATTGATAGGAAAAAAGAAATCCAAATGCCATAAGGAGAGGTGGCATCAAGGAAGCACAATGCAACAGCACCTCATGCTAGAAGCACCATACAACGGCACCTCAATGCTAGCAGCACCATACAACAACACCTCAATACTTCACGGCGTGGTATTTGGGATACTAACGTTTTCCGCTTATAAGCAGGAAAAAGAAAATGATTTGTGCTGTGTCATCTTTTTGGTACCAGATGCCCCTAAAGTGTAGGCTAGCAAATTAGGCTATGTAGCTTCACACTAAATAATTGAAGCGGAATGTAAAACGGAATTGGAAGGTAAGCATCTCCATAACACACTAGGTGACCAACATGCATAAACAAATTTACCATGGTTCTTCATAGGCACGAAAAATGAGTAGGAATAGGAACGGGAAGCAAATATTCATTACGTAGACAACTTATGTCAAATAACTAATAGGAAAAATAGGTGCATGCAATGCTTTCCACCAGCAGTTCTCCAAGCAGAGATGCACGCGGGCTGCTCGTAGAAACAATAGCTAGGCCGTCGTGCGAGGAGGAAGCTGATGAGTGCGAGCTCCCTCGCTCCACAGGGCGCCCCTCCCCGCCGGGGGGCCTCCGGCGTCCCCCAGCCTCCCAGCAGACCCACCCCCGTCGCTTTTCTCCCCCTGGCCCCCTCTCCTACCAACCCCCACCCACCTCCAACCGGTGTTCGCGCCGCTCGGCGCCACCGTCCCCTTCCCTGCCGCTGACCTGCGTGGAACCCGCCGCTACCTCGACTCGACGTCTCGGGCGAAGAAGAGTAGAGCCCCTCGCTCCTGCTCTCTGCCGGGGGCCCGTTCGCTGCCTGGTGCCACCGCCCCTCCGCAGGACTCGACCGAGCGCCCGGAGATACGACCTCTGGCTGGTGCCGCCCCAGGTGTGCTGTTCCGCGACCTCATCCTCTCTAACTTCTACTCCCCTCCCCTGCCGCTAAATCTTTGGATGCCTCTGGAGCCGCCCCTTCTGGGTCACTCACCCCGGCCACCAGAAGCCGGTCTCCCGCTCTATGGTCAAGAATGCACTTAACTTCTCCTTCTCCGCTCCCCCTGCTCAGTTCATCATGCTCGAAGTCAAGACTGGAATCTTCCAGTCCGCGGCTTCTAACGGCAACGTCGCAAACTTCATTGTGGCCCAGGGGCTGTGCAAGCTTGGGGACCTCCGCCTTTCTCTGTTCGCTGATCTCTCATCCGCCGAAGCCTCCCTCAGCCTCACCGGCGTTGGGGGCGATGACCCTGCTTCGCGTTTGAATTCTATGGGCGCGCCCCGTGGTAGTGAGCGAGCTGGGCTCTCCGCTCCCCTTAGGCCCACTTCGGCCCATGCTGAGCCGTCGCCTCCCCAATGCACCAACTCTCTGGCTCCTGCCTCCTTGGGCCGGCCCGATGGCCTCTGCCACGCCGGGTTTTTGGCGCCACCTGTGTCCAACGACGGCCCCATCCCTGCGTTTAAATGCCCGTCCCCTCCGGTGGCGGGGACTATTGGTGCCCAGTGCAACGCCACCCCGCCTCGCCCCATGCCGCCGCAGAGCACTGGCGCAGTCCTCGGTGCCCCCTGCCTTTATCTTCCGCTCGGCAGTTCACTGGAGCTGTCCTTGTCGGGTGCTCGGGGGCGGATCCTAGCTCTCAATCGACGCCCCCTTCGCATCCGGCAACTGTGCAAGAGCCGCCTGGAGACCCCGCTCCGTCCTTGGCTCACTGCTCAAGTCCGGCTGAGCCATGCCTTGAGGCCATCCCCTACGCCTTCAATCCTCCCCTCCTCCTTGATAACCATGCCGCGCCGCACGTCGCCCGACCGGCGCGCTCCTACTTGGAAATGCTGGCGACCCCAAGCTCGCCCGCGCCTATTTATGCCCCAGCAGTCCGGCGGCCCCAACGCAGTCGCTCGCTCCCACCTTCAAACACCCAGTGCTTCCGCTGCCTCTCCACCGATCACCTTGTTGTCGACTGCCGTGACCCGGTGACGTGCAGGGTGTGCCTTCGCACCGGCCACCGAAGCTTCCGCTGCACCATGGCTAGCTCGCCCCGTGCCCTCTGGGATCGCCTCGCTGGGCGGTCCACGTCCCCTCGTCGTCCGTCTGCTCCCGCCCTCTCTGCCCGCTGGACTGGCTCGCCCAGAGGTGCCTAAGCGCTCCCCCCTTGTTGACCGTCGCTCGAGAGCCCGTGCTCCCTCCCCCCTCCCCAGCGGCTCCCGGTCGCGATCTCCCCGCCCGGCGTGAGCAGCGGCCGTTCCCCGGCGTTCACTTCTTCGACGACAGCCGTGCTGGGATGGGCATCCCTCACCCCCGCGTCGAGCGTGATGCCACTCCCTTCCACTTCGGAGGGGGGCCGTCTCCCCTGCTGGCGGCTAGCTCGCCGTCCGTCGACAGCTTCACCGAGGTCCACATGCCTTTCGTGGACATGGAGCCGAGCCGCTGCTTTGCGTACGCCTACGTTGAGCCTGCCGTGGCTGATCCAGGGCTCTTCATCCGCCTCGCCCTGAAGCGCCGTGGTGGTGACCCCCTTGCCAGCTAGCTGCCTCCTCGCGCGGGGCCTTGATCGTCGCCTTCCGCCACTCCTACTTCAGGGAGGCCACCGTCCGCCGCTCTCCTATCAGGCTGGGGGACCGCCTCCTCGTCCTCGAGCGACGTCCTCGAGCGACATGAGGAGTCAGACTTCCGCTACACCTGCCAGTACCGCCTGCTCGTTGAGGTGGCGGCCTTTGACTTCCCCCTGGAGCACTGGACCCTCGAGCACATCCGGCTCGCCTTCTGCTGCGTGGGCAATGTTTGCTGTGTCGACCCCGACTGCTTCCTCGGGAATGACTTCTCCACTGTCCGCGTCCTCCTCCTGGTGGACGACCTTGAGGACATCCCTGACCGCCTGCATCTGCGCAACTTCGGCACTGGCCTTGCTGCTGTGGTGCGGCTCCGGATCGTCGACTTCTGGGCCCACCCGGAGGATGCTCCCCCACCAACGGCGCACGTCTTCCGTAGACCGGGTGCCGGGGAGCATGGCCCGGCTCCCCCCGAACAGCTCCCCTACCAGCCTGGTGGGGCATCGCTTCAGCAGTGGTGGTGCGTCCACGGCCACTCGTCGCCTGTTCCATGGCTCTTCCTATGGCGGCGGTCGTCAGCGAGCCTCGACCTGCCTCGGCCCACTCCTGTACCCGCCGGTCCCCCCTGCAGGAACGTCTTTGCTGCCGGTTGTGCGGGGCTGTCCCGCGCCCCCAGCGCTACCCGTCCCTCCGGGGCCCCTCGCGTCGTCATCCGGGACCTGCCCACTCGGTTAGATCTGCGGCGCGCCCCCCCGCTCCGTGCCTATTCTAGCCCTTGAGATCGAGGCTGGAGCCTTCCGTTCCACGGCAATCCACGCTCCAACATCCCCTCCCTTGATGATCTCCTTGCTCGGGATGAGCACGAGGTCGGCTTCCGTCGCCGCGCCAGCGGTCGGCGCCAAAGCCGTGGTGGCTGACCAGCGTCAAGCTCCGTCGCGGCCGCCGTCTCACCGCAAAAGGAGAACCCCTTCTATGAAGACGTCACCGCCAAGGCCTCTCGTGTTCAGGCGGCCAAGCTTGACCTGTCCAAGGCGTCCACCGGGATGGTCGGCCTTATTTGGGCGCTCCGGGATCTGGGCGTCCGCCCCGGCCGACGCATCTCCTCGTCGCGCATCCATCGCCTGGCTCGCATCTGCGGCATCGTCCTCCCGGCTGACAAGGACTCCGCAGTGTCCTCTGTCGTGTGATGTGCTCCTCCTGCCTGTTGCCGCAGCAGCGTCCAGCCCGCTGCTGGCCAGCGGCCTTTAGCTCGTTCTTTTTCTTTTCCGTGGTTGCGTCCGGGCTTGAAGATGGCCCCTGTATCCTGTTCATCTTCCTATCCTGTGTTCTTGTGTTGATGTCTGGGCTTCGAGGTGGCCCATGTAACCTGTATCCTCACCTATTTGTGCCGTCAATGGAGTCCTGTTTGTGTTACTGCTTGGTGTTCCTCTACTTTGATGCATAAATCTTTCTCCCTGCTCTCGTGGAATGTCCGCGGCCTCGGCCAAAACGACAAATGCGATGATGTGCTTGCTGAGCTTCTCAACGCCGTGCCCTCCATTGTCGGCCTGCAAGAAACCAAGCTTTCCGCCCCTACTCCCTCAAAAATCCGAACCTTCCTTCCTGCGCGGCTTTCTGCTCATATCGTTCAAGATGCAACCGGTGCCTCTGGTGGCGTTCTTCTGGCCTGCGACGCTAACACCTTCAGTCTTTGTCACTCCCACCTTACCTCACACACCCTCTCTGCCACTCTCATGATCTTGGCGGATGGGAGCACCTTTACCTGCACTAATGTTTATGCTTCCACCGCCCATGCCGAAAAGCAGGCCTTCCTTGAGGAGATTTCCCACCTTGCCCCCCCCCAACCACCCCCTGAATTATCTTCGGGGATTTCAACCTCACACGCTTTCCTGACGACAAGAACAATGAGCACTTCTCACCCACGAAAGCCGCTTGGTTCAACTCCACCATCAGTGACCTCGCGCTGATTGAAATCCCTCTGCTCGGGCGGCAGTTCACCTGGTCCAATCGCCGTGACTCCCCCACCTTGGTGCGCCTCGACAGGTTGTTTGTAAATGATGCCTGGGACTTGCTGTTCCCCAACACCACGCTTGCTTCTCAAACTCGAACAACCTCTGATCATGTCCCTCTCCTCGCCTCAATCTCCACCCGGCTGCCAAGGTCCCCTTGTTTCCGATTTGAAAAATTCTGGACGCACCAACCGGGGTTCTCACCCCTTGTCACAGCTGCTTGGGCTAGTTCTGTCACGAGCTCTAGGAGCTCCTCCATCTCCAGCAAGATCAAAACCTGCCGCCGCGAGTGTAGAGCCTGGGCTAAGCGCCTCAAATCCCCAGACCAACATGAATCTGACCTCCTTATCCTTATTGATGCTATTGATCTCCTTGAGGAATGCAGGCCTCTCCTTCCACATGAAGGCACGCTGCATTCGTGTCTTTGCAACGTCTCTTCGGGATGCCTGCGTGACAAGCTTTCCTACTGGAGGCAGCGCTTCGCCGTCAGATTGGCCTTCGATTGGGATGAAAACTCCAGGTTCTTCCATGCTTCCGCTTCCGGTCGCAGGAGGAAGAATTACATTCAGGTGCTGCAGGACGATGGGGTCCTTCACTCATCTCATGCTAGCAAAGCCACTATCCTCTATAACTTCTACTCCTCCCTCCTCGGACAGACCGTCAGTACCAGTTGGGACTTCTCTCTCTCTGAAATCTACCCATCACCCGCGGTCGACGAGCAGTCCCTCACCAGACCTTTCTCCCTTGACGAAGTGGCTTCGGCGCTCTTCTCCATGGACACCAACTCCAGCCCCGGACCAGATGGGTTCAGGCCTGCCTTTTACCGCGCGTTCTGGCAGCAGACTAGGCATGATCTCCTCTCTTTCCTCGACTCCTTCCATGCCGGCTCGGTCGATCAAGATGGCATCAACTGTGCTCATCTAGTGCTCGTCCCCAAGAAAGAAGGGGCCAACACTGCAGATGCTTTTAGGCCTATCTCCTTGCAAAATTGCCCTATGAAGCTCATCACTAAAATCCTCACTAACCGTTTGCGGCCTTTCATCCCCAACCTGATTGATCCCGACCAAACTGGTTTCATTCATGGCAGGAACATTGTTGAAAATTTTGTCTATGCTGCCGATCTTCTTAGCTGCTGCCACAAGCGCAAAGCCCCCACTGCTGTTCTCAAGCTCGATTTCAGGAAAGCTTTTGACTCCGTCTCCTAGGACAGCCTCACCCGTATTATGCAAGCCCGTGGGTTCGGCAGCACCTGGTGCAGTTGGATCTCGCGCACTCTTCAAACTGGGAAGACCGCGATCCTCCTGAATGGCACCCCTGGACGCTGGTTTCAATGTCGGCGTGGCCTTCGCCAAGGCGACCCCATCTCACCTTACTTGTTCATCATTGTCGCTGACGTTCTCCAAAAGCTCATTCAGAAAGCATCTATGGCTAGGGAGCTAAGCCACCCTATTGACCCCAGCATCCCCTGCCCTGTCCTCCAATATGCTGATGACACCCTCATTCTGCTCAAAGGGGACTTGGCTGCGGTGACCAGGCTCCGGCAGATTCTCAACGCCTTCTCCCTTGCCACCGGCCTCCACATAAACTTCCACAAGTCCACGTTCATTCCGATGAACATGGATGCCCGATCTAGCGTCAAATGGTCGGCGCCCTTGGTCTTATGTCCTCCTCCTTCCCTCAGACTTACCTCGGGCTCCCTCTGTCTCCCCACAAACTTAAGGTCAGTGACTACCAGCCCCTAATCTCGTCCTTCGATCGGTACCTGTCAGGCTGGAAAGCTAAGCTTCTAAGCTCTGGTGGACGGGTCATCCTTGTGAACGCTGTGCTCAGCAGTCTCCCTATCCACTACATGCTCGCTCTCCTTCTTCCCAAAACTGTGTGCGAGCAGATCGATAGTCGCCGGCGCTCCTTCCTCTGGACGGGTGGCGAGAAGTGCCATGGCTCGCAATGCCTCATTGCTTGGGACCGTGTTTGCCTCGCCAAGAATGCTGGCGGGCTTGGCGTAAGAAACCTGGAAGACCAAAATCACTGCTTGCTAATGAAGTTCGTTCACAAGCTGCTTGGGCCGAAAATCCTCCCCTGGAAAACCTGGTTCCAGCTCCACTCCCCCCCTGACCTTGGGGCTGGGGTCCCGGACACCTTCCTGGGCTGTATCATCCACGAAGAGCTGCCCCGTTTCCGTCGCATCACCTCTATCCTCCTTGGCGATGGCCGCAACGCCTCCTTTTGGCTCGACCAGTGGTGCGGTAGCAACACCCTTGCTGCCTCCTTCCCCGCTCTTTTCTCTCATTGTCACAGACCCCTGGCCAGTGTCCATGACACTCTTTCTATCGGGGTCAGAAATGTCCTTCGGCCTCGACTTTCTCGGCACGCCGCGGGCGAACTCAGTTCTCTCCAAGGCGTCTTAGCCACCTTTCAGCTCCTGGACTCCCCCGACCAAAGGCACCTGGACCGTCCTGGCTTGCCTCCATTCTCGAGTCGAGGTGCATATATGCTCCTTCACGCGAATGATGCTGTGTTGCCTGGCCCCCAGCGCATTTGGGAGTGCAAACTCCCCGGCAAAGTCAAGTTCTTCGGCTGGCTTCTCCACTTTGACAGTTGAACTCATGGCGAACCTGTGCAACAAGCACATCAAGCCGCTCGATGAGTCCTATTGCCCTCGCTTGCAACGGGCGTTCGAGACCAGCGATCACATCTTTGCGTCTTGCCCTAGAGCTCAGAGGGTTTGGCGCTGCCTCCACATCGCTGTCTCAGATGGCCAGCAGATGCAGCCCTGGGACATTGGGCGGGGGCTGGACCTCCCCTGTGAAGTCAGACTCGACGTCCTGCTCGTCATTCTCTGGCACATTTGGAAGGCCAGGAACGCGATGATCTTCAGCGCCGACGATCTCCCAACGATGGCCGTGCTCCGTAATGCCATCAAAGACCTCGAAACGTGGGCTTGTCGTTTCAAGGGTCGCAAGCACGGATCTCGCCTCGTGCGTGTACTTCCGTGATTGCCTTGGTTCGCTGTAATTTCGACTCCCTCTTCCTCCCCACCCCCCTCTCCCCCTCTTGTAAATCCCTCCCCCTGGGTATGCCGGGCGTAAACTTCCCTGTGCCTTGGGGTGGCGTTTTTCCGCCCATCTCGATCAATGGAAGTAAGTGGAGCGTCGCTCCCCTGAATTGTTCAAACTAATAGGAAAAATAACAGACTTACCACACTTGTTAATGGTCAGCATAATCTGAAAATTTTGCAATGGCACTTTGCAGTTGAATACCATTTTTATCAGGACAACATACTGTCCCAAATTAGATGTGGTAGAGTGAGATTATCCACCTGAATCATATCAACGATAACCGGATCTGTTAAACGAAAATTTAGAGGGCTATATAGAGTCGACATTGACATCCAATTGCACATACAGTCAGTCACCTGTACATTAACATTTGAGGGAAAAAAAGGAGAAAAGGCTAGCATACCTGAGCCTTTCCCTAGGGTTTTTGGCTCTAGGGAAACAGGAGGATTCCAAAGTGTGAGGAGATGGCCGGGCGCTGGTCGCTGGTCGATGCTCGGCAAGCCGGGGCGGCTTGGTCGCACTTGCCGCTGGTGCAGGGCCGCGAAAGGGAGATGGCAGCTTCGTGAAGTCGCGTGAGGAGGAGGCTATTGGGCGAATCGAAGTCGACGTTGCGCCCAGCTCCAGCGGCGACAAATGGGAGCGCCCGAGGCGCCGAGCACGCGAGGACGACCAGTGCCATAGCTGCCGGGGAATTTTTTTTCCTTCTCTTATTCTATCGGAGGGAGGCGGGCACTGATCCGGTGGCATAGGCCGACGCGACCAGGGCTCGGGCCATCATGCTGGGGCTGGCGCGCGTCGGTGTCGACCATGCGGGCTGCGGCCCGGGGGGGGGAGGTAGGGCGGGCGTCCGCATTGGGGGCGCCGGAGGTGGAGGGAGGTGCGATGGAGAGAGACGGGGAGAAGCGGATCCGCCTCACCGACCTTGATCCGCTAGTGGAGCTGTACACACGAGTGCAGCCCACCCATGAGGGTCGACCCAACGTTGGAGGAGCTCGCTACCTCGCTCGTCATGGATCCCTCAACAGGAACATCAACACCGAGTGCTCGGATGCTCTAGTGGTCCTCGCTCCGGAAGACGCATTGCTGGTCACGCCGCCACGTGGGGGACAGCCTGTCGTCGTGGATGTCGAGGTCACCCCGGCAGACGCGATGATGCGGGCTGCCTCGGACGACATCAGTCACACGGTCACACCCCATCTCCTCAGACGACCTCCACCAACAGACGCCTCAAGCGCTTCATCGAGCGAATCACGAGGCCGAACAGCCGCCACTTCTGAAGCTACCTCGAGATGATGCTACTCACGGCGGACGGACACCGCCCGTGCTGCCCAAGAGGAGCAGGCGAATAGCGGCACAAAGCCTGTCTCGTATTCCGGTGTCCAAGCGAGAACAGCACCTTGGCCTTGTTTAGTTCAAGCGCAAGTTGCAAGTTTTTCCACTCTCTCTCTCCATCACATCAATTTCTACCCGTATGAATGGAGCATTAAATGTTAGTGGAAAAATAACTAATTATACAGTTTTATTGTAAACCACAAGACGAATCTTTTGAGCCTAGTTGGTCACAATTAGACAATATTTGCCAAATACAAACGAAAGTGCTACAGTTACTCAGATTGCAGAAACTTTCAAAGCGGGATGTCACCTCCGTTCACCTCGGCCTTGAAGGCGTACGACGAAATCTTCAGCGGTCACCCCAGCAGCACGCAAGCGCTTCGTGAGCTATTCCCGCCGGTCGGCGACGTGGGTCCACACAAGCGGCGCCATCGCCGCTCAGCATCCCGTGCTTAGGTCTCCTAGCCGCCTTGCCGCTTCGGGTGATCAGTTTGCAATGTAACGACATATTACTCAGTACACTAGGATGAGTCTGAGCATCCCATATATAATTCTTCTGACCCCTAGGGCGCCGCTACGGCGTGTTGTATTAAATTTTTTCTCTATCTTAATGCAAAGACGTGCAAACCTTTTGCGTGATCGAGAAAAAAAATAAAGCAAAATTCATAATATTTAGCATGTTCAAACTTATATATTCTATTGATGTTTTGAGATTTTTTATTGCCATTTTAATACCCTAAAAATTCATAGAATATATAAGTTTAACCATTTTTTGAAATACAATAATTTAAATTTCACTTAAAAAATTTAGCATGTTCTATGGCATTATCATACTTGTTATTTACTCTACCAACCTATAAAATATCAAGGTGTTTAGTGCTCTCTAGGTATACCCCTTCCTTGCTTCTTAATTCAGATTTCTAAAAAAAATTAGGAAAAATATCAAAAGTTACTGTTCATAAATATGTGGTATATCACTTAACTAGTTTAGGGGCTAGAAATGCATTTTTAAAGTTCAGGAAGCCTGTGTTGTACCACTTAACAAGTTTAGAGGCCCAAAAATATATTTTAAAAGTTCAAGGGCCTATATAACACACGCTTACAAGTTTAAGGGGCCTGGTGCGTTTAACTTTTTTTACGCAAAAAACTATAGAGGAGATCCCCATAGTGGTTTTAAAATGTATTAGTTGACTTTGCTCTCATTGTTGCTAGAGTTAGTACCATAGTATTGCTTCGACTTGGAAAATGTGTGCAAAGTTCTTTTTGACATTTTGAACTTGAAAAATAACAATACCAACTTCTCAATCTATGATTCAAATAATCAATCCCTAAACAAATTATTCATCAAATCATAGAATAACAACTCGGACAATTTAAAAAGTAGCCGGTTTGGTCATTTCTATCGGTCAAGCACTGCTTTAGTGCTGCCCACCGGTGTCACATGGGTTGGTAGTTAATAGCCTTAAAGTACCGGTGTCACCCTCATGAATAATCCTATGCTACACTTGCATGTGAGAACTAAATGAACCAACCAAAACCAACACACTTGCTAGAGAATCAAAAGTAATCTAACGAAGCAAACTAGCTAAAAATTGAATGGGTCCATAGGTATTAAGCTTAAATTATTGATACCATACGGATTCAACAAGCATGTCAATAAAAAGCAACCTAACCAACAAAATAAGCTAAAAATTCAAAGTATTTCTAGTTACCCACCTTAAAATAAGAAGTTAGTGCCTGTCATTTCAAAAACAAACCCTTACATGAACACTTTGGTGAAAAATGGTTGCAGCAATGGAGAGAGATGGGGAAAACACCTCCTTGGATGAGTGTACATGGGTGGGAGGAAGAAGGAAGAATGGGTGTACTACCGGGTTAATCGATAATCCAACAGTGATATCATGATGCTACTGTTGGGTCAATCCATGACCCAGTATTGGTATATCACTGTCAGGTTATGGCATGGCTCGGCAGTGATATATATTCCCCATATAACTATTGGTTTGTTGTTTTACCCAACAGTATGGCTCAGCAGTGATATATATTCCTCATATCACTATCGGTTTGTTGCTTTGCCCAGCAGTGATATATCACTATTAGGGTCAATAGGATCTCAATCGTCATCTAGATTCTAGGCTTATGATCTAGCCGCGAAGCTGGATCCTTGTCAGCTCTAGCACACCCAATGATGTGCCGGAAGTGGTTGTGTGTTCTACAGTAGTGAACAATACAAGGATATATTTATATGTCTAGAAGGTTCTAGAAATATAAGTTGGAGAAGTTTGAAATAGAGGGGTTCGAAGTAGGTAGGAATTGTTGTAGTGGTGTTTGTGAACATTTGGATGCCCTCTTGTTGATTCTGGTATTGGCGTATATATTGTTCCCACTTTATTCATTCTGGTACTGCCTTTGTACTCCAATCTAGCTGCTTGGACTACATCAGCCCATGGCCCATAAGTGTTCCTGCAATAATTGGTTCCTAACATCAAGCTAATCTCCCATCTGAGGCCTACCCAATGAGTCTCAAGTACCATAGTTGCAACCAAACCTAACTTCAAATCATAATTTTTAAATTTGCACCTTTACATCATTATGTGATATCACTATATAACTTCTCTAAAACAATAAGCTACTAATGCACTACTACAAATCTGTTCCAGAAACGGACATATAAACAACTATCGTCCCTCTAACACCGTTATAAGGCTCATGTTATTCGTAGAACTGCTTCTATTTTCTTCAATCCCATGGGTTGTCCCTCGGTATGAGAAATACACTGGCTGTATTGGTTCCGGAAGTGGTGTAGTTTCATTCTCAATCATGGTCACCACCGCTGACATAAGTGGCCTATTATTTGGATTGTCTTGCACACACAATAGTCCAATCTGGATACACCGTAAAGCTTCACTGCAGGGACAACTCTTAGCCAGGGATGAGTCGAGAAGATCCATCGCTCTATCGTTTATCCATAAACTCCATGCCTAAGCCAATGGGATCAAATCTCACAGAATTAGAAAGCTTTCATTTAAATTGTGAGGAAAAATTAAGCATAACACCACACACTTACATAAGCTAGTAGGTTAGGGAAGTCCTTGCAATGAGTTAAACTAATCTTCAAGCCACTTATAATTTCCAAAACTATGACACCGAAGCTATATGTATCTGACTTGACAGAAAATGCGCCATCCATTGCATATTCAGGAGACATGTAACCACTGCTCAAAAAGAGATAAACAGTCTGAGCAAGCATACAGGGAAATATGATTCGTTTTAAAAAGTGAAGGCAATGATTACTCACTATGTCCCAACAACTCGATTAGTATTTGCTTCATGCTGGTTTCCACCAAAGATTCGTGCCATATCAAAATCTGATATCTTGGGGCTCATTTCCGCATCCAACAGTATGTTGCTCGTTTTAAGGTCTCTGTGAATTATAGTCAACCTTGAATCCTGGTGGAGATAAACGAGTCCTCTAGATACTCCTTGGATTATCTTGAAGCGTGTTGGCCAATCAAGGAGATACTTACTTGCAGCATCTAAATTAAGCAATTCCAAAGGTAACCATGTGACATGTTTCTTTTATTTTGCGAAAAGCATAATTTTTTGTGAAAAATCACAAAAATATAAGTTCAGACATACCAAAAATAATGGAATCCAAGCTTCTGTTTGATAAGTATTCGTAAATTAGCAACTTCTCATCTCCATCGATGCAGCATCCAAGAAGTCTAACGAGGTTTCTGTGCTGCAATTTTGCAATCAGGACAACTTCATTTCTGAATTCCTCTACACCTTGTCCTGAACTTTGACCGAGCCTTTTGATTGCAACTTCTATGTTCTGTCCCAGCGTACCCTGCATTGCTTCACCATTACTATTAAATTGAACAAACAGTGCCATAATTCCACATTTCTACAGTTTATTTAAAAGATGTATTTTTTTCTAACCTTATAAACCTTCCCAAAGCCACCTTGCCCGAGCAAATTGTCCTCAGAAAAATTGTTTGTTGCTGCTGCAATATCTCCAAAGCTGACAAATGGAAGCTCTACATTTTCATCACCGAGTTCATTTGGCGCAGTCGAGTATCCTAGGATCGCTTTCCTGAAATTATCCTTGTTCCGACGTTTGGCTGACAGGAAAAAACAATTCCAACTGTTATTAATAAACCTTACACTATAGAAACCCATTGGTTCCAGAATTTTTCTTCGTGGTGAAGTGGCTGTCTCTGATTGTACCTCTGAGCTTGCATATCCAAACAAGGTACATGCCAGCGGCTGCGAGTACAAGCACAGACGCCATCACTGGAATCAAGATTTTTGCCACACGCCCCCTCTTCCTTGTATCTGCAGAAATGTATTACAGGAAGTATTAATCGTAGCTGGTAAGATGATAGATTTTGCCTCAGAATCTTGACTACGATTGTAGGCTATTGCTTCAGTTTTGCCTCACCTGATTCAGACTTTGCCAACCTCAGATAGAGATCCTGCCCATTTTCTATGTACCTGACATCAACGATGCTATCCTTCCACATGATGCAGCCACTGCCATCACCGCCTCCTCGGATGTCGGCAGGCGCATAGGCCACGCACGAGCAGTTGGCAAGGCACCTCGCCCTGCACTGCTCCAGCGTCGCGCCCATGTCCACCGTCGCGTTGTCCGTGTCAGGCAGCTTCACGCCGTGCACAGGCGTGAACCGGTCCGTCGTCACCGTGCCATTGCCGCACTCCAGCGGCACGTCCCTCCGGCACCCGCCGGAGGATTCCTTCCTGGACCACTCCGACGGGTTCACGGGGCTGAACCCCTCGGCGCAGCTGCAGGACGGCGCCGACGCGGCGTCGACGTTGCACAGGCCGAACGCACCGCACGACGCGTAGTTGTCGCAGGTGTCGCGAGGCAACCATGGGAACCTTCTCCACAGCCGGCTGGCCGGGATCCACACCATCACGAGCACCTTGCCGACCTCGTCCAGCACGACGCGGGTGAAGAGCGTGCCGGCCGTGTTGTTGAGGACGTAGGTGACCTCGTCGGGGCCGTCCACCATCTGCACGGAGAACAGCTTGTACTCTGAATCCATCTCCGGCACGCCGCTGAACCAGCGACCGTTCCACGGGCCGGCGCGGTACTTCTTGGCGCTGCCGTGCCAAGTGACGATGTCCGGCAGGCCCCTCGTGTCCATGACCCGACGGTAGTCCCCGGTCGCCGGGTCATCCTTCGCCCGCCACGACGTGAGGGACCATTCCAGGCCCGTCTTTAGGTTCTTGCCGAACCTCATGCCGGCGATCATGGTGTTCGACGGGTGGTCGAACGACTGCCACTGGAAGCCGGCGCTGGCGCCGCTGCTCTGCTCGCGCACGACGAGGTTGCCGGACTCGAGCAGCTGCGCCACGGAAGAGGCAGAGGCACCGGTCATGTTCGAGGACCAGGCGGTCCTGCCGGAGCTGTCGAGAAGGCGAAGGCCCACCCGGCTACTCATCACTAGGACGCCGGATTTGCTGTTTAGCGGGGTGTCGCGGTTGGCCACCCACAAGACGGCGTCCGTACCAGACGCCGTGAACCAGATCCCGAGGTACCTCTTGGTTGGCACCGTGGTCGACTGGGAGAAGAAACCCAAGGTGAATAAGCCACCGGCGGAGAGCAGCGTCTCGCCATCGGTGATGTTGCCCCCGTTGTCGAGCGTGTCCTGCGAAACGACGGCGCCAGAGGCTCTAAGCAGAAGTAGTGGTAGCGTAACAAAGAGCAGGGCGAGGAGGTTGAGAATCGCCATGTGCGATATATCTTCGTCCGATCGAAATCGGGCTGCTAGCTATATATGAAAACGTTGGACGATTGCTTACATGTTTGCAATTAACAACACCTACTACTAGAGCAGTCACGTAGTATCTAAGGCCTTGTTCTCTTCCATGCAAGTTTCACCTAAAGGTTCAAGTTTTTCCACTCTCTCTCCATCACATCAATTTCTACCCATATATATGGAGCATTAAATGTTAGTGAAAAAAATAACTAATTACACAGTTTTATTGTAAATCACGAGACGAATCTTTTAATCCTAGTTGGGCCACGATTAGACAATATTTGTCAAATACAAACGAAATGCTACAGTTACAACTTTTTCTAACCGTTTGCATCTAAACAAGGCCTAACCTCCTCTGGCCAGCAGGCAGCAGCCATGGCTGAAAAAGGATTGAAACTGTGACTGGGCCCCCGCCGACGCCGAGCATTAATAGATCCTCACCTGCAAACTCCACTATTATTAATTGCAACCTGCCATGCATGATGCTACATGGGCCGGGCCGGGTGACGACGTGACGGCCCCTTCTGTACCGCGGCACGCGTTGACCTTGACCCGTTATTTATTGACCGACTCGTCCGTCCGTCCGTCTTGATCGGAAACGCGGGACTACATGTTTCAGCAGCTGAGACAAGGCACGCGCTGACGCACGCCACACCACGCGTCAATCCATGCTCCCCATCGTGAGATGCCGAGATGCGAGCTCTTATCAGATTACATACAGCGTAGTACAGCACATCACACATGGCGTTATTATTTTATTTTGGACAATAACACGATCTCCAAAATATAATTTTAATTTTATATTTTTATAAAAATACTCATCATAAAATGATATATTTATACTTTTATAAAATTATTTTTCAAGATAAATTTATTTATATGGTTTTTATATTTCTAAACTTAATGATTTAAAAGTTATTCATGATTTATGTTCTTAATATTTCACTGAAATCTTGTCCAAAACGATACGAAGTGAGTAGTTCTCGGCTTCTCATGTGTATGTACTGCACTACACTTTGTTGATCTGTATATACTCCAATATAGATGTAGTCGCAGCTTCACCCACCGGTCGCTCGGTGCTGAAGAAAAACACAACTAGCAGCACCAGACTCCGATCCATTGTGTTCTGATCCATAGCTCCGTCGAACATCTGACTTCGTCCCAATAAGTGCCTGCGCTTTGCTGGGGCCGGCCCTCTGGCTGCCTCTCCATCCCTTTGTGCCTTCTTGCTCCTTGTTGCCCCTCTTCTGCACAAATTCTAACCAGCAAACTACGCTGCCAGTGTCCTTGCTTTGCCATTTTCTATGATCCTTGATTGCCTTGTCTCATCAGATGCCGGTAACGAGACCATGATCCCCTCTCTTGGATCTCCTCGCGCCTCTTTTGTCGGTCCTCCCTCCATTGTTCTTTCCGTGGACGGCGTTGAATGGTGGTATGTGGTCCCGGATGTGTTGGAGGATGTCACCATTAATCTTTGATGGTGCCAGAATATCAAATGTCGGTCCGGATGTACTGGAGGATGTCACCATTCCTTGATGGTGCCAGAATATCAAATGCCGGGTGGTTTCCCACTGCTGCCGCCATTCCCCTCCAAGGTTTGCCAATAGGCGTTGGAAGGTGTCAACTGGGGCCTAGATGTGCTTCAGAGACTTTGTAATCACGGCTGTCGTCTGTCAGTTGACTCAAAGCTTCACAGTCGCCGTGGGAGTGGAGGTCGCCGGAGCTCAATCGTTGGTGGTGTTGTTTGGTGTACAACTACTTGTGTCATGGGAGTTCTTTGTCTCCTCTTTGTGTTTTCTGTTTGTGGTTTCTCATTTTCGTCAGGCAGCGCGATGTATGCGCAAAGCTAAGCCTGGAAACATGTATTTGTACTATCAGGCTTCAAGAGCCACTGATCAATGAAATTCAGGTGGGGACTCTCTCCCTCCTGTTGACCGATCAAAAAAAAAAGAAGCTTAAAATCAAACAGCCACATCTCTGTCTAATCTAAAAATTGAGAAAATGCTGGGCGATACTACATTTTTTTTGCTTGTTAGGCATTGGTTGCTGCGCCCTGTTTTTAGGATCATCCAGGTGTAGAACAGCGGGTGATTTTACTTGCATTTGAGATAAACAGATAGATTTAAAGGGAGAAATAAAGGAGAGGATGAGAGAGGGGGAGGAGATACCGACCATCGCAGGACATGGTGGAGGAGCTCGAGGCGGCCATAGCGTTGGTGTTGAGGTCGGTGATGGAGTAGCTATTGGTGGTACAGTGGCGTGCCGACGGAGTTGTGGGCAACGACGACGCGAGGTCAAGGCAGCAGTGAGACTTCTCATCGCTGGCAGTGGCCCCTAGATCAATTAAAGTTGTAAGTGGGGTGACTAGTGGAGTGGTGAACCTTTTGACTCGAGGACTGCCCCCACCTCCTTAATATAATGATACGCGACGGGGATCCACCAACCATGTATGAGTTGGACATCCAAAATCAAGGTACGGATCAAGGCCCAAGTCCGCCATTGGGCCAACCTTGCAAGAGATCAACCTAACACGTCCGACTTGAGTAGGGGTAGTGATCTTCATATGGATTGTCTCGTCGTCCCTCGCCATCTCCGTTTCACCACTGAATCTGAATTGAACGGATCACCGCCAGATCCGCAGTTCTTCGCGTTGGCTCATCACGTACGGCTCACCAATACACCGTGCATGCATGAGCAAATATACCTTGTCATCCGCGCGCGCGCCGCCCGGCTCCTGGCCGTGACCGTGCGGTCACGACGACGCGGCGAGACCGACGCTGACCAAGTCGTCTGGTGCCGCCTAGCTAGGGCTAGGCCTAGCAATCTTATCTGTTGTAGTACGTGCTGTAAGCTTGCTTGTGAACGCCTCAACGACAGACGATGGGGACGGCCTAGCTGTAGCTCCCCGACCCAATTGTCGTCCTCCTGTTCTCTTTGAGCTAAAGGTATCGGGGAATTCGGTCCTCGGAAAGACAATGCCGCTCGTCAACGTCAACGGGATGAAGCTAAAGGTGCATCCTTGTTCGTGCTGTTTTCGTGGGAGCTGTGGAAACACCGGAACAGATGCTTTCGCGACAGAGCAGACCCTCTAGTCCTCTTCTATCTACACGACAAAGCATGATCGCCTGAAGCTGAGCAGTAGTGCCCAGCTGCTGATGAGCTGCCCGAGTTGTAATGATGACCAGCTAAACTTCCTAGTAAAACGCTTGGTCTCTGCCAAAGTGCGTTGTTGTAATCCAAGACTACCCGTACCTTAATGGTGTAGAATGAACGATGGCGTGCCAATTTTGTGGGTACTCAAGAAGAAGAAGAAGAAGAAGAAGAAGAAGAAGAGTATGTTCGACTTTGACGTTTTCGAGTGTTTTCGGTCCAGCCTAGCTTCCCAAGAGGCAGCATATAGAGAGTAGAGACCAAGAGCCCAACTTTTCAGAAGCGGAAGCAACTCGCGGCTGAAGACCATCGCGCAAATAGCCAACTCGTCTGTCCAACAGGCGCCGAGCCATTGGACAAATTTCGTCACGTTCAGATAAACCAGAGTCACTACGTCGGGCAAAAAAACTCTCGAAAATTACTCATAGAAGGGTGCATTGGCCATATGGCAGATCTGCAGGCTGTAACCTGTGAGGCAGCTTCTTCGCTGGCATAATCCATGTCGTGACATGGATTATGCCAGCGAAGAAGCTGCCTGAGCTTTGTTTATAAATCCTAAAATGTATATTGCATTTCCGTGCAACAACCACTACTACAGAAACTATTTGTAGCAACGCCTCTCTTTTTTTATAGGAGCGGCTCTATATTAAACTGCCCCTACAAATGGTGGCCAAACGAACCGTCCCTACAAATCCATTTGTAGGGGCGGTTGGTGTTATGAGCCGCCTCTACAAATGTCTAGATTTGTAAGGGCGGTTCTATATCCAACAGCCCCTACAAATTGGATTTGTAGGGGGCGGTTCTATATTGAGGCGCCCCTACAAATGAATGCCGAATATAAAAAATAAAGCACTAAAATTTAATTTTTTTAAAATGATCTCCGATGGAAAAATGACTAAAATAAAAGTTGTAGATCTCAAAAAGTTACGTAACTTTGCTATTTATAACTTTTTTATTCAAAATCATTTTTGTACTCCATAATTTACACTTTAAAAATATTGGTTGAAGTAGTTAAATTTTGAAATTCAAATTTTGAGTAAACTCACATGAAAAGATGACCAAAATAAAAGTTGTAGATCTAAAAAAAATTAAGCAACTTTGTAGTTAACAATATTTTCATTTGAATTTTTTTACATGGTAAATTGTGTATGAATGTCTTAGGTTTGAACTTTGAATTTTTGAAATGAACTTTTTTAAATAACCTCAGATAGAGAAACAACCAAAATAAAAGTAGTAGATCTCGAAAAGTTATGAAACTTTGTAGTTGACAACTTTTTGATTTGAACTCGTCTTGTTAAACAAAATTACATTGACTTTCTCAAATGTAAAATTTGACTTTTTTTTTTCAAATGACCTCGGATGGAGAAATGATCAACATGAAAGTTGTAGGTCTCGAAAAGTTATGAAACTTTATAGTTGACAACTTTTTGATTTGAACTCGTCTTGTTAAACAAAATTACATTGACTTTCTCAAATGTAAAATTTGACTTTTTTTTCAAATGACCTCGGATGGAGAAATGATCAACATGAAAGTTATAGGTCTCGAAAAGTTATGAAACTTGGTAGTTGACAACTTTTTGATTTGAAATCATCTTGTTAAACAAAATTACATTGACTTTCTCAAATGTAAAATTTGACTTTTTTTCAAATGACCTCGGATGGAGAAATGATCAACATGAAAGTTGTAGGTCTTAAAAAGTTATAAAACTTTGTAGTTGAAAACTTTTTGATTTGGATCCGTTTAGGGCCTCAAACAATCAATTTAATCTCAGTTTAGGATAATATGTAATGAAAGAAAATACAATATGGACACATGTGACAGTGAGGTGTAGTGGTAGAGGAGGGAGTGCACGAGGGTGAGGTTGTAAGTTCGAATCACGGCAAACGCAAAGTCTCTAAAAATCACGGAAAAAATGCTGGGGTGAGCCCCGGGTGGGGGCTGTCTAGTGGGGATTTTCTCGGATTAAAAAACTTTTACTATTTTTTTGATAATTTTTTCGTAATATCTAGAAATTGATTTGTAGGGGCGGTTGGATATAGAACCGCCCCTACAAATCGCCAACCGTCTCTACAAATCGATTTGTAGGGGCGTAGCCACGGTTGCGTAGGGGCGGTTGGCAAAGCCGCGGCTACAAATGCTCATGAACCGCCCCTACAAATCATTATTGTGGTAGTGAACGAGGTGTCCAAGATCCTACTAATTAATAACGAGGTAATGACTATTCTAAAAATATAACTTGCTATTAGTTGTACTCCAACTCTTGTCCCAGTGTATACACAAATGTAATCTACTAGCCACTTACCGTCCCTCCAACACTGAGACACTCACGTCATTTATGGTGCTGCTATTTGTTTTTTCGTTTGTTCCTTGGGCTTCTAAATACCATTGGGAGAAGTACATGGGCTGCTTTGGGACTGAATGTAATGTGGTTTCGTTCTCCAACATGAACACAACCGATGACATAAGTGGCCTATTGTTTGGGTTGTCTTGCACTCACAAGAGTCCTATGTGGATACATCGCAAAGCTTCAACTGGCGAACAAGTCCCAAAAATTGATGAGTCCACGAGATCAATTGCATTACCATCTTTCCATAAGCTCCATGCTTGCACCAATTCAAACATGTTGATAAGATAGCAACACGTTTTTATTGTAACTATGGACATTTCACGAATAGCACAATACTCACATAAGCTAATAAGCTAGGAAAGCAGGTGAACTTAGTCGAAGTGATCTTTAAACCACTTATAATCTCCAAGAGTATGACACCGAAGCTATATGTATCTGACTTGACCGAAAAGGCGCCATCCATTGCATATTCAGGAGACATGTAACCGCTACATAAAAAATTAACAAAGTATAAACAAATTAAAAGAATGAAAAAAATAATAAAATCATATCAAGCGTGATGCATGGATTACTCACTATGTCCCGACAACTCGATTAGTATTTGCTTCTTGTTGGTCTCCACCAAAGATTCTTGCCATACCGAAATCCGATATCTTTGGGCTCATATCTGTGTCCAATAGGATGTTGCTTGTTTTGATATCTCTGTGAAATATAGTCAACCTTGAATCCCGTTGGAGATAAAGAAGTCCTCTAGATATTCCTTTGATTATCTTGAATCTTGTTGGCCAATCGAGGGCTTTTTTACTTGCAGGATCTATATAAGTAAGCAAACAGAATCACTAGCAAACATTTATTATATTTCTCGAATATATATATGAGATTAACTACCAAAAATGAAGCAATCCAAGCTTTTATTTGGTAAATACTCATAAGTCAGCAGCCTCTCGTCTCCATGAACGCAGCAACCAAGAAGTCTGACAAGATTTCTGTGTTGCAGTTTGGCAATTAGAACAACTTCATTTCTGAATTCCTCTGCCCCTTGTCTAGAACCCTTAGCAAGTCTTTTGATTGCAACTTCTTTGTTATCAGGCAGCATACCCTGCATGATTTTAGTAATCAGGAAATGTCGAAAGTTTTGTACTACTGCACTTGTGTTGTGTAGGAATTTCATCGTGTAGTTACCTTATAAACCTTCCCAAATCCTCCTCGTCCAAGCATGTTACCCTCAGAGAAGTTGTTTGTTGCAGAGACAATATCTCTAAAGCTAAGAAATGGAAGCTCGAGATCTTCTTCATCGCCAAGTTGATTTGTCGTGCTCTCAGTACCTAGCATTTCTCTTTTCCTGCTACCATTGTTTCGACGTGGGCCTTGCAAGAACATTAGCGTAGTCTGTTAACAAATGCACTCCAAGAAAAAAAGGTTGACTAGGGGAGAGCGAGAGAGAGACCTCCACTGCACTAGTCAATCTCAGGGAGATTCTCTAATATATGCACTCTGAATTATACTGAGTAGCAAAGTGTCTCTACCTCTAAGCTTGCATATCCAAACAAGGTACATGACGGCAGCCGTGGCTGCTAGCAGAGATGCTGTGACTAGAAGCACGACCTTTGCCACACCCCTCCTCTTCCTTTTAGCTGCAGAAATTTGTTGAAGAACAGATGATGAAACTCTTTTCGTGATACTGACTTCATTTTTAAGAGAAGTGAACAGTTGTGCTGATAGGAAGTGGCGGAGCGAGGAACTTTTAGGAGGCTCAACGATTCTTATATCATGTAATATAATATTTACCTAGAAAAACATAGGATTTCTCTTTAATTAATACTGAGTACAAACGAAATTGGTGCTTACCTATGTCTAGTTCAGACTTGGCCAACCTCAGGTAGAGACGATCCTGCCCCTTGTCTACGTACCGGACGTCAACAGTGTAATTTGTCCACATGACGCAGCCACTGCCAACACCCCCTCCTCGGATGTCGGTGGCGGCATAGGCCACGCATGCACAGTTGGCAAGGCACCTCGCCCTGCACTGCTCCAGCGTCGCACCCATGTCCACCGTCGCGTTGTCCGTGTCAGGGAGCTTCACTCCCGGCACCACCATAAACCCGTCCGTCGTCGTCCTGTTGGCGTGGCATTCCAGCGGCACGTTCCTCCGGCATCCGCCTCCGTATTGCCTCAGGGACCACTGCGAGGGGTTCACGGGGCTGAACCCCACGACGCAGCTGCAGAACAGCGTGGGCGCCGTGTTCACGTTGCACAGGCCAAAGGCGCCGCACTTGGCGTACTCGTCGCAGATGTCCTTTGGCGAATGCGCGAAGACGTTCCACACCAGGTTGGTCGGATCCCACGCCAGTTGCTGCAGCACGCCGACCTCATTCAGCACAAAGCGGGAGAAGGGCGCGTCGCTCCTGGCGTTGAAGATGTATGCGATCTCGTTGGGGCGGACGACGACCTGGTTAGAGTATGGATCCGTGTTCGACACCCTCGCCATCTCCGGGACGCCGCTGAACCATAGGCCGTTCCAGGGTCCCGATCGGTACTTCTTGGCGTTTCCTTGCCAGGAGACGATGTCCGGGAGCCCCCGGGTGTCCATCACACGCATGCAATCCCCGGTCGTCGGGTCGTTCGATGCACTCCACGACGTGAGAGACCATTCTTCGCCAGTCTGCGAGTCCTTGCCGATTCTCATGCCGGCGAGCAAGGTGTTCGACGGGTGATCGAACGACTGACAGAGCACGTCACCGCTGCTCTGCTCGCGCACGATAAGGTTGCCGGAGTCAAGCAACTGCGCCACGGCTGGAGCGGAACTACTCGTCGTCGTGTTGTTGGAAGACCACGCCCACGCGGTGTGGCCATAGCCATCGAGAAGGCGAAGGCTCCTGATGCTACCAACCACCAGTACGCCCGAGGTGTTGTTGAGGGGCGTGTCGCGGTTGGCCACCCAACAGACCGCATCCGGGGACGCGGTGAACCAGATGCCAAGGTATCTCTTGGCTGGCACGCCGGTAGGGGAGAAGAAGCCCAGGGTGAAGATTGTAACAGAACCGCCCGAATTATTGGGCCCACGTGCACCTGTCATTGCTCTAAAGGCCTCCGACGGTTATGCACGGGAATCCGATAACTCCGGTGTTCTGCTGGATGACTTCAGGGAATCACCCTTTCTCCAGGATCAATACAGGAGAAACCACAATATTACAACCATTGTTACAACATAATTGAATCAGAGTGCGGAAGATTTATAACATTAGTTTACAAAACATGATCAAGATTTGATTAAATAAACTTAACTTGTTTATGGAAGCGGGAAAGGGTTGAAGAACATCTGCGGGAACGGCAACCAGGTCATGTCGAGCCCACTGACATGACCTAGCTCTGCAA
Source organism: Chrysopogon serrulatus (assembly GCA_015844335.1). NCBI lineage: Eukaryota > Viridiplantae > Streptophyta > Magnoliopsida > Poales > Poaceae > Chrysopogon > Chrysopogon serrulatus. The sequence goes on along the minus strand of JADLZL010005606.1, from coordinate 292,629 downwards.
CTCAAGTTAGTACCTGCAACAGGGGTTTAACAAACCCTGAGTACTTGAGGGTACTCAGTAAGGCTTCCCCGTCAAAAGGAAAAGACACCAAGGACATGCTGGCTTAGAGGTTTTCTGGGCCACAAACCAGAGACTTTTACAGAATAGCATTTCTACAGTTGATCCTTAATTTTAAGTTTTTAATTAGGATTCACCCTTAATCTATGTCACACACTTATTATTAAAACAAACAACATATTTCATATCATTTTTGAGAACCATCATCTTCCATTGATTCAATTACGATGAGTGGTCAGCGAGTCGAGTCTCCATAACCGAGGAGCAACGATGATTCGAACCGATTCAAACCCAGCTGGGGATTCCCAACCACACGACATATGTAGGTTTAAACCTTGCATATGTCAACCCTTTCTTCTGGATCCTCCAAATGGGACTGGGTCTGCGCTATCCGAGAGTACAGTACACCACCGCCGTATGCCATCCCCTCCTGGACTCACATGCCATCTCTTCAGGACTCATGTGCCATCCCTACCTTTGGACTCATAGGGTGGGTACACGCTACTCTCGCCATCTCTCCACTCCCAGTGCGCAGGGATCCATTCCTAAACTAGAATAGCCAGAGTACACAGGCTTTCCGGAGTATGTGGCCAGTACTGCAAAGTCTCAACCACACAGGCCTACATTGGAACGGTCCTTAATCGACACAGGCGGAGCACTACACCAAGACTTCTGTAACACCCTCAGTGTTACGCGCCAAATCATTTGCTAAAACATCTCATGAGCGTCATCATTTCATGTTATTGCATGTTATGTTGTCTTGGTTAAGCTTGTTGTCTTTAATTAATGTTATGCTCGAACACTAGAAAATGAATATCTAGTGTTTAGTAGTTAATATTTCATCTTAGCAAGGTGGTTTAATTGAGCTTAAATAATATAAAATTGGCTTGAATGTTAATATCCAATTTAGAATATTTTGTAAATGAGTATATATTGCAAAGTGTTGTGTTAAAAAAAAAGGAAAATAAGATGGAAAGCAAGAACACCCACCACACACTCACGCATACATTCATCCGGAAACATACACTCTCTCTCACGTATACTCAACACCAGAGCCACACACGCACACCAGCTAGCAGCTTTACGACACCAGGTGTGCTGCCTTGTCTTTTGGCTAATTAAGAGAACTGCAGTACGGAGATGAGCACATGTGCGTGGGCAGGAACAGCCCCGCTGCTCGTGTGCACAGGGACGCTGTACTCATGTATGCCTGCCCTGTCAATTTCGTTGTGCGCTGCTGCTGTCCGGCGGCCGAGCCACGCAAGGCCATGAGCGCTACGCTGCGTCGTCGCGGCTACTCTCCATCGTTGCCAACTGGCCGCCGTTGTCTCTTCCTGCTCGTTGCACAAGTGGCCGTGCTTGCCGTCGTCTTGCCATTCATGGCACCGCGGCCGCACGAGCAGTGCTCCCAATTACTCGTTCGAGCGCACATTGTCCTTGGTGCTCTAAATCATGCACTAGGCTAAGCACTAGAAGCCATGCCACTCTCCGTTAATTAAGCAAGGACGAGCCGAGCAGCTTGCTTCTCCTTTTCTTCTCTGCCACCATGGTCGCAGCTACGGCTTCATTCAATTCGACATGGATGAGTCGACTCAGCTCGATTCGTCGCGTCCACAGCTTCTCCATTAAGTGCTCGTCGCGACACCCACAGCTGTTCCTGCCGCTAGCAGCCAGCCGTGTCTCATCCAGGTGATACAGAGCTCCCACGAGCTGCATGCTACGGCAAGTGGCTGCTGGACTCTCTTGCACCCCGTGTGTGGTCTGCCATCTTAATTTCTTCGTTTTGTCTTCTCCTATTAAATGGCTACCGACACCACCGAGCTGTCATTGCATTTGAAGGCAGCCGGCGGCGGCGACAGCGTCGTACCAAAAAACAAATCGCAGAGCCTGGTCGACTTCAGTGTAATTGCGCGCGCCAGGCAAGAGTTAAGGAGCCTAGCTACACGCCAAACCCACACCTGAGCCGCTTCATTAATTTCGGCAGGGAAAGATGACGTCTTACACTTCGCCATCAATGAACTGAGTCACCAGTACCCTCTCGCCTTAACTCATGCCGTGTCAAGCTTCTTTTAGGAGTCTTCCTGGCCGACGGTTCATTTGAGGCCGAGAGCGCCGCGCTTAAAGACACTAGCAGCTACCCAGGGCCCTCTGCATCCAATTCCATGGCACCTCCAGTTTTCCCTCGATCCTATCTCTACCTTGCACACCCTCGCTGAGCTGCTGCCGCCGTTCCTCAGTATCGCTTTGGCCGTGCTCACCGTGGAGTGCCGCCGAGCCATTCGGTCATACGCGGCCATCATTGCTCAATCCCTCTCCGTCTCAATCAACGCCGTATCTGAGTTGGGTATGCCTGTCATGCTCCATATTTGTAGGTCTCAATAAATAAATAACAAATAGGCTTCACGTAATTGTTCTTGCTTTAGCTGTGCATTAGCATCGGTATGAGACCAATAGTTTATTAAATAGTCCCTATCCTGGTGCTAATATTCTATTAGTCCAGCCGTTAGATGGTTAGGATCATTTACTTGCTGGTTGGTATGCTAGTTAGCTTTAGTATTTTATTATGTGCTGTCTATATAAAATTGCCGTAGCTCCAAGATGATTAGTTAGGTAGGTAACTAAAATACGCACCTTACTTAAATTATATAGTAAATAAACAAGAAAGCTAATTATAATTGTTTGACTTGAGATGATAATACTTAGCCTTTTGTTAGTCTTTAGAGCTAGCTGTTAGCTTAGTATATGTGTGTTTATTTTAAGAGTTGTTGTTGCCTTTGTTCATTGCATTATTATCGCATGCATGTAGAGAACGAGTCCGCGCTGTTGCTCGACGACGCCGAGTACGAGGAGGTGATCGAGGAGTACGAGGAGATACTGCATCGGGGGAAATCCAAGAGTCTCGGGAGTTCCGGGAGCGTGGGTAATCGACTCTACTAACCCGCCTGCCCAAAGCAAGCCCCGGTGCATAACCTATATTTTATGAATTTATGAATATCTATATGTTATGCATTTACGTTACAGGAATTGTTATGAAACCCACATGCATATATTTATCTATCCTATGAGTCTTACTAGTATGATAGGTCTAGTAGATGCTATGCTTAGGATGTCGGTAGCGTAAGTAACCTGCCGTTACTCACAATTAGGAGGACACTTTACTCACATGATAAAGTGGTGGAAAAAGGAACATGTGACCGGGCAGGGATATGGTATGGTTATTGGTGGTGTGTAACAAGTTATGTCCTATGGCCAACGGGGGCTTAATTTGGTTACATGGTTTCCCCTGTCCGCGTCGGTTAAGGACCGATCGTTGCTAAGGGTTGAAGGTTAAGTCACGGATCTCCTTATCCCGAACACATACTTGGGTATGGGCTCTTGGAAGGCTTGCTCTCTCTTGTCTTGGGTTCCGGCTTCATCCGGACCGGCTGTATGGGGGCGGGGATGGTGGAGGTCCTTGCATCACCACTTACGGCGGGGTCGTAAGTGCTGGGGGCTTGGAGTCCAAGTTAGGACGGGGATCTGGAGCCCCGGGCAAAAGATAGCAAGCTGTTCTCGTCCATTGTCTAGGATGCAGGCGGGGAAGTGTGTTTTTGGGGTACCAATTGGGGCGCATTGATTCGCGAATCGCCGTTCTTGAACGGTAACGACGAGAGCCTTATTCTTATTAATGGTAGTAAGAAATGGAAGATGAAAGATGGATAAAAAGGAATCCCGATTGCTTACCACTTGCTTGAAAGTAGTACAGTGCTTACATAGCATGGATAGCTAATCTACTAAAATACGGCTAATAATATGGAAATAAGGACTCATGCTTAGCAATGCTTTTCTGCAAATAAACTAAACCGGCAAGCCATAAAGCCTATGCGTATCCTTGAGAGTCGGGATATATATTTCCCATTCGGGTAAGTCTTGCGAGTACATTGTGTACTCAGGGTTTATTTCCCCACATTGCGTGTTCAGCTTGAGGAGTAGCACTTGTGTGGAGGATTCATCTCGGTGGGCACAGGCACGGAATCCTTGTATCGCTTTCCGTTAGATGTTTATTTCAGTTCATTTGTTTTTATTTCCGCACTCTGAACTCGGGTATTGTAATGAATAAATTTATGAACTCTTGTTGTATGAAATGGACTAAGTGATGTAAGTTCCGTACTCAATTGTATTCTGGTTAAATTTGTGGTTTATCGAGTTCTCCCGTTGGGTGTGCTCGACAGAATCGATTAAATTAGTGCACTCCCTTGAGTACTTAGTGTCTAATGGAAGACAAGTACTCTGGCGAGTGTAATAATTTAGGCGGTTTTGCCACAGGTGGTATCAGAGCATAATTGAGTATTCGGAGCTTAAGAACCTATTTCTAAAATCTAAAACTTGACCAACAAAAGTCTTTTCAAAAGGTTAGGGCGTGGTTCTTTGCGTATATAAGTATAAGCCCTAGAAATATGGTTATGTATCTAGGATAGTGGCACTGTTTTAACTAATTATTTTCTGCAGGTACACTAACTTGCGTAACGTAAGAATCGATTAGCGTCCGGCAAGTGAGTGTGCGATGTGCCAAAATTTTGCGTGCCACTATATTTCTGGCTTGAGCGAGCGAATAGGTCGAGCATGCATCATTAAAGATAAAACTTCATATGATTAAGCCTCCCCTCACGTGAATCTCAATAATTGATAATTCACTAAAAATCATTGCTCTCATCCAAGTAGAAATCTAGATTCTAAAAAATGTTGTTTCAGTCTTGTCAGTTTCCTCAGTCGCTGGTTTCGAGTTGGAAGACCTGGTTGCTGATTTTGGATGGTCTGCTTGCAGATGAGGGTTAACTCCGAGCGCGGTAGCTACAGCGGTGGAAACGTGCAAGGCGATGGTGGCCACGAGGAGGTTCAGGGTGGTGGTCCGGGTGCCGAAGGGAATGCCGCAGACCCAGCCCGTCAGCCACCACCACCACCACCAGTTCCCCCGACCATCGCGGAGATGATGGTGGAGATGGCAGCCGCTCGCCGAGACTCAGCCCGTGCCCTGGAGTTGATGGCACAGGCTGTTGGAGGATTTGCTCGCTGTGGCAATGGTGGGAATAGAGGCGGTGGTCAAGACCAGGAGAAGTCCTGCACCTACAAGGACTTCGTGGGGGACTCACCCGCCTACTTTCACCCCAACGGCAGAGCCTCTTGACGCGAGCATTGGCTTCGTGGTGCGGAACAAGTTCTTGCCGCTCACCGGGATCACCAAGACCAGAAAGTGCACTTTGCCGCCGCAAAGAATTGCGGGGGGGTCCACGATCGCTTGGTGGGACACTTTTGCCGCCATGCAGCCTACGGGTCACCAGGTGACTTGGGACGAGTTCTGCACTGCCTTCCGTCAACACTTTGTTCCTGCTGGCCATCTGAGCAGGAAGCTGAAGGAGTTCATAGATCTGAAGCAAGGGAACATGTCCGTGATGGATTATGTTCACAAGTTCAACGACTTTGCCCCAAGATGCGGGCACTCGTGTGGACACCGATGAGAATAAGATGGATTGTTTCAACCGTGGTCTTTCCAAAATTTTCTGCAGAGAAGTCAGTATCTTGGAGGTTATCGTACTTTTAGGGAGCTGATGAATGCTGCCATCACTATGGAGGGATTGCAGCGTGACACACAGGCAGAATGGAGCAGGAAGAGAGCAGCTATGGGTTCTTCTAGTCATCAGCAATCTCGGAAGGTCCAGATGGTCCGGAGAGTGCCTCACAACTCTCCTGGGGGACAGCATTCGTACCAGTCTCAGCAGGCCCGTCCAGTGTACCAGCCTCAGTACCGTGCACCCACCCGGCCCGACCACAGGCCGGACCCGGTGAGACTCAGCAGCCCTAGAGACAGCAGTTTCCACCTCGTCAGGGTCAGGAAAGCAGCAAGGCGGTCCCACCCAATGCTTGTTTCAAGTGTGGCAAGGAAGGTCACTACATTCGGAATTGTCCGCGAGAACCAGCCTTCTCGGTCTTCGCCTAACTCCCGTTTGGTCGGGGAGGACCTTTATTAAGAAGAAGATGCACCCGCGACCACACTTTGGACAAGTTAACTACACCGAGGCGGATGAGATCCTGCGTGGAGAGCCCGTGATGGCTGGTATGTTCTCCATCAACTCCCATCCAAAGATTCGTGTTGTTCGATTTTGGTGCATCACATTCATTTATGAGCATGGGATATGCACTAAGGAACAGATATTCCCACGATGGAAATGTCTTGCCTATAAGATATTGACACCGGGGAGCACATCTGTGCATTAATACCCGACAGAGACAGTCCGTGTAGTGCTAGCCACTCACACCTATTGTGTCCGATTTTTGATACTTTGCTCGGTCGGGGGTTAGATGTGATTCTTGGGATGAACTGGATGCAAAAAATAGGGTAGTCCTAAACCTTGATCGGAGAGCGGTTGAGATGAAGCTTCCTTCTTCTCGAGGATAGGATGTCTCTTCTTATGCCACCGGTTCCAGTCTCGTCAGTGGTTGCCCATGTGGAAGCCTTGGCCGATCTTGCTTCTATTCCCGTGGTATGTGAGTTTCCCGGACGTTTTTCCCGATAAACTTCCGGGTTTGCCACCGATAGAGAGATAGAGTTCACCATAGAGTTGGAGCCTGAGACTGTTCCCGTGTCGCAGCGTCCTTACCGCATGGCTCCACCAGAATTAGCTGAGATGAAAAATTAGTTAGAAGAGTTGCAAAAAGATCGTTTCATCCGTCCAAGCTCATCACCTTGGGGTTGTCCAGCCATTTTTGTAAAGAAGAAGGATGGTACTCTTCGTATGTGTGTGGATTACTGCCCTCTTAATGCGGTAACCATTAAGAACAAGTACCTCTTGCCTCATATTGACCTCTTGTTCGATCAGTTAGCTGGTGCCAAAGTGTTCTCAAAATTGATCTCCGTTCTGGGTACCATCAGATCAAAATCCGCCCCGAAGATATTCCCAAAACAGCCTTCTCTACTAGGTACGGTCTTTATGAGTACCTGGTTATGTCCTTTGGCCTCACCAATGCTCCTGCCTTCTTCATGTATCTCATGAATTCAGTCTTCATGCCGGAGTTAGACAAGTTTGTGGTGGTCTTCATTGATGATATCCTGATATATTCCAAGAATGAGCAAGAGCATGCGCAGCATCTCCGAGTAGTGTTGACCCGACTGCGTGAACACCAGTTGTATGCCAAGTTTAGTAAGTGTGCATTTTGGTTAGATCAAGTGCAATTTTTGGGGCATGTCTTGACTCCTGAGGGTATCTCTGTAGATCCTAGCAAGGTGCAAGATGTCTTAAATTGGCAGTCTCCCGAATCAGCTCATCAAGTTCGTCAATTCTTGGGTTTAGCTGGTTATTATCGTCGCTTCATTCCAGACTTCTCTAAACTAGCCCAACCCATGACCAATCTGCTTCGTAAGGATTCCAAGTTTGTGTGGACTCCTGCTTGTGAGGAAGCCTTTCAAACTCTGAAGAAATTACTCACCTCAGCCCCAGTCCTTGCTCAACCGAATATTGAGAGGCCTTTTGATGTGTATTGTGATGCATCCAAGATGGGACTCGGTTGTGTGCTCATGCAAGAAGGAAGGGTGATAGCCTATGCTTCCCGTCAGCTAAAGAAGCATGAGGTGAATTATCCCACCCATGATTTAGAGCTTGCTGCAGTTGTGCATTCCTTAAAGATTTGGAGACACTATCTGTTGGGAAATAAGGTACACATTTATACGGACCACAAGAGCCTCAAATATATTTTTACTCAACCTGAGTTAAATATGAGGCAGCGTAGATGGCTTGAATTGATCAAGGATTATAACTTTGGAAGTTCATTACCATCCTGGAAAAGCTAATGTGGTAGCTGATGCTTTGAGTAGGAAGCCATATAGAACCAAGGAGTCCTGGCCTCAGTCTCATCCTGAAATTCTAGCCCATATTTCCTTGGTCTCTAACTTACATGAGAAGATTATTATGGAGCAGAGACAAGATGCTGAAGAAATCCCTCATATCAAGAAGTTAATGGCTGAAAACCGTGGTCCCCATTTTAGCATTGATGATATGGGTGTGTTAAGGTTCAAAAATCGTTTGGTGGTTCCTGCAAACGAAGACCTTAGGAGGACAATTTTGGATGAGTCCCATAATTCCAAATTGTCTATACATCCAGGAAGTAACAAAATGTATCATGATCTACGCACCTTGTATTGGTGGCCCAATATGAAGCAAGATATTACCAGATATATTGCGGAGTGTGACACTTGCAGAAGGGTTAAGGCAGATCACCTCCGTACCCTTGGTTATTTGCAGCCTCTGCCTATCCCAGCTTGGAAGTGGGAAGATATTTCTATGGATTTTATCAGTGGTCTACCTCGTACTGCCAAGGGGCATGACTCCATTTGGGTCATAGTAGATCGTCTCACTAAATCTGCTCATTTTCTTTCGGTGAAGACAAAGCATACAGCCACTGATTATGCTAAGTTGTATTTTGAGAAGATTGTATGTTTGCATGGAGTACCGTTGACCATTATTTCTGATCGAGGGTCGGTGTTTGTTTCTCAATTCTGCAAGCGATTCTACGTAAAATGTTTGGACACTCAACTTCTCGCTAGTACAGCCTATCACCCACAAACAGATGGTCAGACTGAGAGAGTCAATCAAATCTTGGAAGATATGTTGAGAGCTTGTCTCATTTCGTTTCCCGAGAAGTGGGATGTGATGGGGACGTGATTCCCGATCTTCCGTTAGGTCCTGGATAACTCTCGTTTTGAGTGGAACGCGACACACCGATCCGGCTTCAGATCAAAAGACCCAAACCTTGCAACCTTAGCACCACGATTCCTCGGGTTATCAACCGTGTCACCAACCGGTTGACCTCGCCAAGAAGGCTAATCCGTGCCTGCGAAACGAAGAACACAAGCAAGAACTCGAAAGAACACAGCTCGAAAAGTTGGGACAAACTGCAGATGAATGATTAAGTTCTCAAGTTGGGGTTCCACAAACCGATGAACGGCGATCAATGGACAGATTAATCTTAAGCAAAACCCAAACCCTAACTTGGGCGATGGCTACTGATTATAAAGAGTCTAAGGTCGTGCAAGACCCCCTAGACGCACCCCTAATGGGTTCCAACACGATACAAGGCCCATAGACCAAAATACGACGTCGCAGCGTCGGGGCAGATTCTGGACGTCAAATTGTTCGGACGATTCCCGATGACTCCGGATGAATTTGGGCCTCCAAAAAGACTCATTGGAAAGCTCTTCTCGTTATCTTTCTTTAGAGTCTAAGAACGTCCAATTCCGAGTCCGGACGCATCCTGGGCATCCAAATTAGTACAGACTGCTCCTAGACTTCGAAACGGATTCGAAATCGACTTGGTCTAGGCTTCCACCTTGACTTGAGCGCCCTTGCTGGCCTTCAACGCCTCCAAGCCCTCTTCTATGTATCTCCCGGTCCTCTCCATGATTCCTAATCATAATATAATCATTAGGTAGTAATATATTCTCCAAATCATATAAAGAGTGGCTTAGGAACGAGCTCACCAGAATTTAATTGTCGCGCGAGCTCTTGTGATTGGACCTTGAATATTCAGCGGAGGATCATTGAGTGTATCTGAAGGAGTGATGTCCTCATCATCCTCCCCCTCTTGAATCGGAGTCGTCCTCGACTCAAGCTCATCTTCTTCTCCCAAGTATGGTGTCAAATCTGCAATGTTAAAAGAAGGACTAACCCCGAACTCGGGTGGCAACTCAAGTTTGTATGCATTATCATTTATTTTCTCAATTACTTTATAAGGACCAGCAGCTCTTGGCATTAATTTAGACTTACGCAGCTCTGGAAACCTATCCTTTCTCAAATGTAACCATACCAAATCGCCTTGGTTCAAGTTTAATTTCTTTCCTACTTTCACTTCCAGCAGTTCTATACTTTTCATTCATCTTTTTCGATATTTTCTTTAGTTGTTTCATGCAACTTGCGAATAAATTCAGCACGTGCACTAGCATCACTATGTGTTCTTTCAGGTGGTAGGTAAAGGCAAAAGATCAATGGGAGCACGAGGGTTAAAACCATACACCACCTGAAAAGGACTTACCTTAGTAGTAGAATGTATCGCCCGATTGTAAGCAAACTCCATATGAGGCAAACATTCCTCCCACATCTTTAAATTTTTCTTCAAAATAGCTCTCAACATGGTACCCAAGGTGCGGTTTACTACCTCTGTTTGGCCATCAGTTTGTGGGTGACAAGTTGTAGAAAACAACAATTTCGTACCCAACTTATTCCAAAGAGTGCGCCAAAAATGACTCAAGAATTTTGCATCGCGATCTGAAACAATAGTACAAGGCATACCATGCAAGCGAACAATCTCTTTGAAAAAGAGGTCAGCAATAAGAACAAAGATCATCACTTTTATGACAAGGTATAAAATGAGCCATCTTAGAAAATCGATCCACAACAACAAAAAATGCTATCCCTCCCCTCTTAGTTCTAGGCAATCCTAAAACAAAGTCCATCGAAATATCCGCCCAAGGAATAGAAGGAACAGGAAGAGGCATGTACAAACCATGTGGATTCAAGCAAGACTTAGCTTTTTGACATGTGGGGCAGCGTGCCACGAACCGCTCAACATCTCTCCTCATCCTTGGCCAAAAGAAGTGTGTGGCCAGCATATCCTCCGTCTTTTTAGCACCAAAATGTCCCATCAAACCTCCTCCATGTGCTTCCTGCAACAACATGAGACGAACGGAACCAACTGGAATGCATAGACGGTTAGCTCTAAACACAAAACCATCATTGATCACAAACTTGTTCCAAGTACGTCCCTCTTTACAATTCAGCAGCACATCTTTAAAAAGAAGGATCAAGCAAATATTGTTCTTTTATTGATTCTAGTCCAAAAAATTCTACAATCAAGTTGGGACAAGAAAGCATAGCGTCGAGACAAGGCATCAGCAATCACATTATCCTTTCCCTTCTTATGTTTAATAATATAAGGAAAAGATTCAATAAATTCAACCCACTTAGCATGCCTACGATTCAGATTATTTTGAGAACGAAGATACTTAAGCGATTCATGATCTGAATGTATAACAAATTCTTTAGGCCACAAATAATGACGCCACGTCTCTAAAGAACGCATACAAGTGCATACAATTCTTTATCATACGTAGAGTAATTAAGAACAGGACCATGCAATTTTTTTCGCTAAAGTATGCAACAGGCTTACCTTCTTGCATCAAAATACCTCCAATGCCAACTCCACTAGCATCACATTCGAGCTCAAAAGTCTTACCAAAGTTAGGAAGTTGCAGCAATGGCGCGTGTGTAAGCTTGTCCTTCAAAGTGTCAAAGGACGCCTCTTGTGCCTTACCCCAATGAAACACCACACCTTTCTTTGTCAACTCATGCAATGGGGCAGCAAGGGCGCTGAAATCCTTGACAAAGCGACGATAGAAACCTGCAAGACCAAGAAAACTTCTCACCTGTGTGATGCTTGTAGGTAGTGGCCAACTCCTTATGGCTTCAATTTTCGTCTCATCCACTTGAATTCCCTGTGGAGTAACAACATAGCCAAGAAAAGAGACTCGATCCGTGCAGAAGATGCACTTCTCAAGGTTACCAAATAAACGTGCATCGCGCAAAGCATTAAAAACAGCACGTAAGTGTTCCATATGTTCATCCAAAGACTTGCTGAAAATCAGTATATCATCAAAGTAAACTACCACAAATCGACCAATGAAAGCTCTTAAAACCTCATTCATTAAGCGCATAAAAGTACTAGGTGCATTAGTCAAACCGAAAGGCATTACTAACCACTCATACAACCCGAATTTAGTTTTGAAAGCCGTTTTCCATTCATCGCCAAGTTTCATTCTAATTTGGTGGTAGCCACTACGCAAGTCAATCTTTGTGAAAATTACAGAGCCACACAACTCATCAAGCATGTCATCAAGCCTAGGAATAGGGTGACGATATCTAATAGTAATATTATTAATGGCTCTACAATCAACACACATACGCCAAGAACCATCTTTCTTAGGAACCAAAATAATCGAACAAAGACAAGGACTAAGGCTCTCACGTACATACCCGCGGTCCAAAAGATCTTGGACTTGGCGCTGAATCTCCTTAGTCTCCTCAGGATTGGCACGATAGGCAGCTCGGTTTGGTAGACTCGCTCCAGAATTAAGTCAATCTGGTGCTCGATCCCTCGAATGGGTGGAAGTCCCGGAGGTACCTCAAAGGAAAAATGTCCTCGTACTCCCCGCAAAAGGTTAGTGACAGAGGGTGGCAAAGCGCTAGCTATATCATCAATTGAAAATAAAGCGTCTTTGCATACCAAAGCATAACATATATCATCGATTTGAGCAAGATCAGATTTATTTGCAAGCATAACAGGATGTTTCAATTTAGCTACTTGTCTTATCTTATCGTGTAGAGGCTTGTTTATTTATATTTTCAAAGAACTCGCTCTCTATCGGCTTGAACAATTTGAGCAGGGGTCATAGGTACCAAAGTAATATTTTTACCCTTATGCATAAAAGTATATTTATTACTTCTTCCATGGTGGATCGCATCATTATCAAATTCCCAAGGCCTACCCAATAAGAGAGAACAAGCTTGCATAGGGACCACATCACAATCTACAAAATCGAAATATGTACCAAGGGAGAAGTGTACGCGTCTTTGTTTCTGTTACCTTGGCCTTACCTGAGTCGTTTAGCCACTGAATATGGTAAGGATGTCGATGTGGACGAGTTGGCAATGCAAGCTTATGTACTAAATCAGAACTCACCAGATTGTTGCTGCTCCCTCCATCAATGATGACCCGTGCACGCCGGTCCTTGATGACGAATAGAGTCTGAAACAAATTATGGCGCTGGAACTGTTCTCCCTTCTCCAACTGTGTACTAAGAACCCGCTGCACAATGATTGTGCGCTGCTGACCAAAGATCTTCAATGCTCAAAGACAGTTCGCTTCGGAGGTGGGCTGTTCTTCAATTTCATCCTCCACATCGAAGTGCTCACATAGCCTCCATCTTCTCGTAGCAATATATGTCCGCTTGCTAGGGCAGTCCCTGGCGACATGACCAATCCCATGGCAGCGATGGCACTGAATGGATGAAGAGCGTCCGGTGGAAGCTATCGAAGAAGCACTCTTGGGCGGTTCCTGCAAACGAGATTTACCAGCGGCTGAAGGAGAAGACGCGGATGGAGTTGTTCGCGCGCTCGCTGCTGGAGTTGTTGGAGATGCTCCTGAAGATTTGGGGGCCTGAAACGTTGTCGTCTTGGGCGTGAAGGGGCTTGTGTAGTTTCTACCCTTCTGAAGCTGTTGTCGTCCCTCGCAATTCTTTCTCTCGCAAGCATAGCAAGCAAGCCGAACAACCGGTTGGTAGTATTAAAATCTTTATAATCAACGATATCCTGAATTTCACGTCTCAAACCACCATAAAAACGACAAATTTTATCCTCGAATCCTCCTCTATCCCACAACGCAAATACCCTTTTGAAGCTCAAAGAAAATATTCTTGAACAGACATATCTCCCCTGCTCTAAACGTTGCAATTTTTTTTTAAGTAAATCACGTTTGTAAGAAGGAGGAACAAATCTATCACGCATTGCTTTGTTTTTAACCCGTCCCATGATAAAGGTTTTGGATCTAAAGTTTGCCACCGGATTATAGCAAAATCTTTAAATTCGCTAGTGGCATGTCTAACCTTATAGCAACCGGGCACTCCATGGGACTCAAATTTTTGTTCTACTGTCATCTCCCAATCAAGATACTCCTCAGCGTCATATTTACCATGAAAAGGAGGTATGGTAAATTTTACCTTAGCAAAAGGATCATCTTTACCTTCATTGCGTCGCCCTCGAGGTCCTCCTCCCATACCTGTTCTGTTAAATTCTAGCCGTCGACGCAGTTTATTCTCATTTGTGGACCTTTCATCAAGACTACCATCAGGTTTGTAGACTTTATCTTCCTCAAGCACTTGGCCGAAATCGAAATCCTCGTTGGCATTGGTCTCGAGCTCTTGAACCTTCCCCTCGATAGTGTGGACAGGCGCTTGTCCACACCCTCAAAAAAGAGTAGTTGAGTTCTTTAACTTCCTTCACTAGCTTTTCCATCTGGCCAAGCATCATATCCTTGAATTCCTCGCAACCGACTAGACAAAACAGAACGTCGCCGTTCGGCATGGTTAGTTGTCAAAGAAAATCCCTAACAACTATTTATGGGTTACTTGGTGGAATCACACCCTCACTAGACGCCTTACCAAGTTCTTACCGACGTTCTTACAATTGCAAGCAAATGGATGGTAACACACGGTGGACGGTTGTGATACCTGTGGAGATGTGACACCGCGATTGCAAGGGTCCTTTTTCTGTACTGATCCAAGAATATGTGGAGCTTGGAAGGCACAAAAAGGAGAGTAATATGTATATCCGGCACACAAGTCGTAATGTATAGTAATGCTGAATTATAGTCCTAAGTACTCCTTCTCGTTCTTTGGTGTCTAGTGCTTTTGCAAGTCCCGGATGTGTGAGGAGAAACAAATATGATGAACAAATATGATGGATGACAAAGCAGGTAAAGATACTAGAGAGCACACGCTGACTCTGCCGAGGGCTCGGATTTTTCCTTTTTCTGAATTTTCCCCGGATTTTCTCAAAAGGCACTAGTAGAAATCAAATTTTTTTATTTTTCACTATTTTTTTTTATATTTTTCTCTGAACAAGGATCACAAAAAGATGTAACCACAAAAATTGGTACCTCCAAATGAGATGAAATATGGTCTACAGAAATTCAAAGACGTTCTCTGAAAAGCGTCTGTAACCCTTGACAATTTTTTTTTTTTATTTTCCTGAATTTTTTGGCAATTTTAACGAAACCAAACAGGCCGTAGGCAGTTTGGGTCACCTCCAAATGGTGTCAAGAATCTGCTCAATTTTTTTTTCAGATTTTTTTTCGATAACCGAGCGAAAAGTTATGCCTGTTTTTTTAAGGAAGGTACCTCAAGTTATGTTTTCCCGAAAAGGCACAACACGGCGGCGGCGCAGGGGGCAAAGCGTCCCTAAACTCCAACACCGATCACGGTATTCGCCAGATGATGTAAGGAGAGCTGCGATGCGAGGCGAAATAACAAATACGGCAACCTATCTAGGGTTAGCGCGGGCGAGAGATCACACAAGACGGCTAGCGGGGGGCAAGTCGAGTAATGTGGTGGCTTCGACTTGTGTTTGGGGATGGTGGATAGGGTAGATACGATTGACAAAAACACACACAATGAACTCTAACACAACCTAACCAGCAACAAGATCTCGACCGACACAAAGTCAATACTACGAACTCAAAACCGAAATATGCAAAGGCTATGGCGCGGAGAGGTTGTAGGACAGGAAACAAATATGGCTGTGGACTATAGGATGAAAAACAAACACGAACTAAGGGATAATTTTGAACCTGACGGTATACCTTAAGCTTTGATACCACTTGATGGGGACGTGATTCCCGATCTTCCGTTAGGTCCTGGATAACTCTCGTTTTGAGTGGAACGCGACACACCGATCCGGCTTCAGATCAAAAGACCCAAACCCCGCAACCTTAGCACCACGATTCCTCGGGTTATCAACCGTGTCACCAACCGGTTGACCTCGCCAAGAAGGCTAATCCGTGCCTGCGAAACGAAGAACACAAGCAAGAACTCGAAAGAACACAGCTCAGAAAGTTGGGACAAACTGCAGATGAATGATTAAGTTCTCAAGTTGGGGTTCCACAAACCGATGAACGGCGACTGTCAGTGGACAGATTAATCTTAAGCAAAACCCAAACCCTAACTTGGGCGATGGCTACGATTATAAAGAAGTCTAAGGTCGTGCAAGACCCCTAGACGCACCCCTAATGGGTTCCAACACGATACAAGGCCCATAGACCAAAAAATACGACGTCGCAGCGTCGGGGCAGATTCTGGACGTCAAATTGTTCGGACGATTCCCGATGACTCCGGATGAATTTGGGCCTCCAACAAGACTCATTAGAAAGCTCTTCTCGTTATCTTTCTTTAGAGTCTAAGAACGTCCAATTCCGAGTCCGGACGCATCCTGGGCATCCAAATTAGTACAGACCGCTCCTGGACTCCGAAACGGATTCGAAGTCGACTTGGTCTAGGCCTCCACCTTGACTTGAGCGCCCTTGCTGGCCTTCAACGCCTCCAAGCCCTCTTCTATGTATCTCCCGGTCCTCTCCATGATTCCTAATCATAATATAATCATTAGGTAGTAATATATTCTCCAAATCATATAAAGAGTGGCTTAGGAACGAGCTCACCTGTAAATTTAATTGTCGCGCGCGAGCTCTTGTGATTGGACCTTGAATATTCAGCGGAGGATCATTGAGTGTATCTGAAGGAGTGATGTCCTCATCAGGATGACTGCTTGCCTTTTGCTGAGTTTTCGTATAATAACAGTTATCAAGAAAGTATTAAGATGGCACCGTTTGAAGCTCTTTATGGCAAGAAGTGTAGAACCCCACTAAACTGGGTTGAAGTGGGAGATCGTGGTCACTTTGGACCCGATATTGTCAAGAATGCAAGAGAGCAAGTTCATGTGATCCAAAGTCATTTAAAAGCCGCACAAGCTCGCCAAAAGAGTTACGCAGATAAGAGAAGGAGACCGTTGGAGTTTGAAGAGGGCGATTATGTTTATATCAAGGTGTCTCCTATGAGAGGTGTTCATCGGTTTGGAGTATAAGGAAAATTGGCTCCCCGATATGTTGGACCTTACAAGATCTTAGAGCGATGCGGTCCTGTTGCTTATCGCATCCAGCTTCCAGATATCTTGTCGGCAGTCCACAATGTTTTCCATGTTTCCCAGTTAAAGAAGTGTTTGAGAGTTCCAACAGAAGTAGTGGAGATCGAAGGATTATCTCTCCAACCTGATCTCACATATATTGAGCATCCTATCAAGGTTCTAGATGAGAAGGAACGAGCGACGAGAAACAAAATAATAAAGTTCTATAAAGTCCAAAGGGCAAAATCATTCGGAGGAAGAAGCAACTTGGGAACAAGAAGATTATCTTTTGGAAAACTACCCTCACCTCCTACCTAACGTGCCAAGGTAATCAAATTAAAATGTTTAGAATACCCTACCTTTCCCACACTAGGCACACACATGAAATCTCGAGGACGAGATTTTTGTTAGGGGGAGGAGCTGTAACACCCTCGGTGTTACGCGCCAAATCATTTGCTAAAACATCTCATGAGCGTCATCATTTCATGTTATTGCATGTTATGTTGTCTTGGTTAAGCTTGTTGTCTTTAATTAATGTTATGCTCGAACACTAGAAAATGAATATCTAGTGTTTAGTAGTTAATATTTCATCTTAGCAAGGTGGTTTAATTGAGCTTAAATAATATAAAATTGGCTTGAATGTTAATATCCAATTTAGAATATTTTGTAAATGAGTATATATTGCAAAGTGTTGTGTTAAAAAAAAAGGAAAATAAGATGGAAAGCAAGAACACCCACCACACACTCACGCATACATTCATCCGGAAACATACACTCTCTCTCACGTATACTCAACACCAGAGCCACACACGCACACCAGCTAGCAGCTTTACGACACCAGGTGTGCTGCCTTGTCTTTTGGCTAATTAAGAGAGAACTGCAGTACGGAGATGAGCACATGTGTGTGGGCAGGAACCGCCCCGCTGCTCGTGTGCACAGGGACGCTGTACTCATGTATGCCTGCCCTGTCAATTTCGTTGTGCGCTGCTGCTGTCCGGCGGCCGAGTCACGCAAGGCCATGAGCGCGCTGCGCTGCGTCGTCACGGCTACTCTCCATCGTTGCCAACTGGCCGCCGTTGTCTCTTCCTGCTCGTTGCACAAGTGGTCGTGCTTGCCGTCGTCTTGCCATTCATGGCACCGCGGCCGCACGAGCAGTGCTCCCAATTACTCGTTCGAGCGCACATTGTCCTTGGTGCTCTAAATCATGCACTAGGCTAAGCACTAGAAGCCATGCCACTCTCCGTTAATTAAGCAAGGACGAGCCGAGCAGCTTGCCTCTCCTTTTCTTCTCTGCCACCATGGTCGCAGCTACGGCTTCATTCAATTCGACATGGATGAGTCGACTCAGCTCGATTCGTCGCGTCCACAGCTTCTCCATTAAGTGCTCGTCGCGACACCCACAGCTGTTCCTGCCGCTAGCAGCCAGCCGCGTCTCATCCAGGTGATACAGAGCTCCCACGAGCTGCATGCTACGGCAAGTGGCTGCTGGACTCTCTTGCACCCCATGTGTGGTCTGCCATCTTAATTTCTTCGTTTTGTCTTCTCCTATTAAATGGCTACCGACACCACCGAGCTGTCATTGCATTTGAAGGCAGCCGGCAGACGACGACAGCGTCGTACCAAAACCAAATCGCAGAGCCTGGTCGACTTCAGTGTAATTGCGCGCGCCAGGCAAGAGTTAAGGAGCCTAGCTACACGCCAAACCCACACCTGAGCCGCTTCATTAATTTCGGCAGGGAAAGATGACGTCTTACACTTCGCCATCAATGAACTGAGTCACCAGTACCCTCTCGCCTTAACTCATGCCGTGTCAAGCTTCTTTTAGGAGTCTTCCTGGCCGACGGTTCATTTGAGGCCGAGAGCGCCGCGCTTAAAGACACTAGCAGCTACCCAGGGCCCTCTGCATCCAATTCCATGGCACCTCCAGTTTTCCCTCGATCCTATCTCTACCTTGCACACCCTCGCTGAGCTGCTGCCGCCGTTCCTCAGTATCGCTGTGGCCGTGCTCACCGTGGAGTGCCGCCGAGCCATTCGGTCGTACGCGGCCATCATTGCTCAATCCCTCTCCGTCTCAATCAACGCCGTATTTGAGTTGGGTATGCCTGTCATGCTCCATATTTGTAGGTCTCAATAAATAAATAACAAATAGGCTTCACGTAATTGTTCTTGCTTTAGCTGTGCATTAGCATCGGTATGAGACCAATAGTTTATTAAATAGTCCCTATCCTGGTGCTAATATTCTATTAGTCCAGCCGTTAGATGGTTAGGATCATTTACTTGCTGGTTGGTATGCTAGTTAGCTTTAGTATTTGATTATGTGCTGTCTATATAAAATTGCCGTAGCTCCAAGATGATTAGTTAGGTAGGTAACTAAAATACGCACCTTACTCGAATTATATAGTAAATAAACAAGAAAGCTAATTATAATTGTTTGACTTGAGATGATAATACTTAGCCTTTTGTTAGTCTTTAGAGCTAGCTGTTAGCTTAGTATATGTGTGTTTATTTTAAGAGTTGTTGTTGCCTTTGTTCATTGCATTATTATCGCATGCATGTAGAGAACGAGTCCGCGCTGTTGCTCGACGACGCCGAGTACGAGGAGGTGATCGAGGAGTACGAGGAGATACTCGTACCGGGGGAAATCCAAGAGTCTCAGGAGTTCCAGGAGCTGTGGGTGACTGACTCTACTGACCCGCCTGCCCAAGGCAAGCCCCGGTGCATAACCTATATTTTATGAATTTATGAATATCTATATGTTATGCATTTACGTTACAGGAATTGTTATGAAACCCACATGCATATATTTATCTATCCTATGAGTCTTACTAGTATGATAGGTCAAGTAGATGCTATGCTTAGGATGTCGGTAGCGTGAGTAACCTGCCGTTACTCACAATTAGGAGGACACTTTACTCACATGATAAAGTGGTGGAAAAAAGGAACATGTGACCGGGCAGGGATATGGTATGGTTATTGGTGGTGTGTAACAAGTTATGTCCTGCGGCCAACAGGGCTTAATTTGGTTACATGGTTTCCCTGTCCGCGTCGGTTAAGGACTGATCGTTGCTAAGGGTTGAAGGTTAAGTCACAGATCTCCTTATCCCGAACACATACTTGGGTATGGGCTCTTGGAAGGCTTGCTCTCTCTTGTCTTGGGTTCCGGCTTCATCCGACCGGCTGTATGGGGGGGGGGGATGGTGGAGGTCCTTGCACCACCACTTACGGCGGGGTCGTAAGTCTTTGGGGCTTGAGTCCAAGTTAGGGACGGGGATCTGGAGCCCCGGGCAAAAGATAGCAAGCTGTTCTCGTCTGTGTCTAGGATGCAGACGGGGAGTGTGTTTTGGGGTACCCAACTGGGCGCATTGATTCGCGAATCACCGTTCTTGAACGGTAACGACGAGAGCCTTATTCTGGCAGCGTAGTAAGAAATGGAAGATGAAAGATGGATAAAAAGGAATCCTGATTGCTTACCACTTGCTTGAAAGTAGTACAAAAGTTACATAGCATGGATAGCTAATCTACTAAAATACGGCTAATAATATGGAAATAAGGACTCATGCTTAGCAATGCTTTTCTGCAAATAAACTAAACCGGCAAGCCATAAAGCCTATGCATATCCTTGAGAGTCGGGATATATATTTCCCATTCGGGTAAGTCTTGCGAGTACATTGTGTACTCAGGGTTTATTTCCCCTGTTGCAGGTTCAGCTTGAGGAGTAGCACTTGTGTGGAGGATTCATCTGGTGGGCATAGACGGAATCCTTGTATCGCTTTCCGTTAGATGTTTATTTCAGTTCCGCTGTTTTTATTTTCGCACTCTGAACTCTGGTATTGTAATGAATAAATTTATGAACTCTTGTTGTATGAAATGGACTAAGTGATGTAAGTTCCGTACTCAATTGTATCCTGGTTAAATTTGTGGTTTATCGAGTTCTCCCGTTGGGTGTGCTCGACAGAATCGATTAAATTAGCGCACTCCCTTGAGTACTTAGTGTCTAATGGAAGATAAGTACTCTGGCGAGTGTAATAATTTAGGCGGTTCTGCCACAACTTCATTCTTGTGCAAGCTGACCGCCCGGTCTCAATTTATCATATCCATCATCATTAGGGTTCTCACGATCCATGAACCAAATCGTGGAGAACAAAAGATAACCATATATCTCGCAAACGATGAAATCATCACTCGACTTCTACCGGTCTAAGCATGGCTCAACATTTAAGGAAAACGTTATACACATGATAATAGGATAAGATCTCGATATAATTGTGGATCAAGGTAATCATGCAGCAACGGTATCAAACAAAGCCTATAACCTAATGCACATTACACTAGACTTAATTAAAGTGTAATAAAGCTTTTTGTAAAACAGAGAGAGTGGGTTATGCTTCGGGGCTTGCCTGCGTTGCAGAGAAGGTCAATTGTTAGTCTTGACATCAATTCCTTCGGTGGAACCACCTCGTCGGGGTTGGATCACCTGGACCTTCTCTGAAGCTTGATCAACATGAACCTTTGCTCTCACGTGAACTATACGTAAATGAAATGATGTATGCTTAATGACATGCTTGACATGATGCATGAAATATGCATGACAATGCATTGGTGAAAACATAATAAGATTAATTAACTTGAGTACAACTTTCCTTCATGGTGAAGTTGTAACTAGAGTTTCATTATTAAGGTTTGGTGGTTACCATTAAGCAAGTGAGTATGATATCATGATCATGCATAAGCAACACAGGTACATAACAGTCATACATGCTTAAGCAAAGAAGTATCAAAATCATTTATTTAAGCTACTTAAGAAAATATCACTTAACAAGGTTAAACAACCAGTTAACATGATAAGTGAAATTGCATTAGGATTGATTAACTAATTACATGGTGATCATGATCACAATTAACTATACTCTTGTAATTAATTATCTACTCCTTAGTTACACATGTGGCTAGCATAATTATTAAATAGCATTAATCAATTATTAACATGGGGAGGAGATCATAACAAGATCAACATTCTATTGACATGGAGCAAGATTTAACATATTCCAAAGTGTCTCCAATCAATGTCCAAATTCACTCATATGAAATTAACTTCTTTCTTTATTTAACAAATTTTATTATTACATAAGACTAGTATCATTATATCTCTCAACAAATCACTGCCATGGACCAGCAAGGGTGAAAGTGTTCCATGGTCTTTATCCAATTCCAAAAGCACTCAAGTCATCACATGATTTATATTAATCACTTAGGCAATTATTACTTAATTATTAAGGCATATAATAAGGATAAAATTAAACTTTATCAAATTAACCTCAAACTTTTTGTGGAGGTCGGTTACATCATGAAACAGTGGCAAAACAAATTTCATAAATTTTTTATATTTATTTTAGCCTACAAAAATCATGGAAGCTCATTTCTTAATTAAAAGAGGTAATTCAAAATCCTGCCAAAACTATTCAAAATCTAGGTTTCGTATTTTTCCTAGGTAAATATCATTACAGAGAAGCTACACAGAAAGTTTCATAATTTTTGGAGCTATATTTATTTTATTATGAAAAAGACAATTTCTAGTACTATTCAAGTATTTTTGGAAAAAAAAAAAGGGCAAAAGCCTGTTAGTACTGCCGGCCTGCTAGACTTGGGCCGCGGGCAGCGGCCCAGCGGCCCAACATCGGCCTGGCCTCACCTCCCGTTCAAAACAGGGGGAGGCAGCGGCGCTGGCCGCTGCTTGCCGGCTCTAGCCGGCGTTTCCTTGCCGGTGGCGAGCTCGCTGCGAGCACCCCAGAAGGATGAACCTAGTCTAGCGGACCTTACTGAGGGAGTGGGTTGCCCTGATTAATGCTCCGAGCCACGCGGCGGCGGCGCATGGCGGCTCGGCCGAGCAAGGCACGGCGGCGGCGCAGCGGTGAAACCACCGCTGCAGGACGCGATTGGCTGCGCTAGAGATCCAGGGAGAACAAGAGTGCTCACCACGACTTGCTGCGCGCGGCGGGATGAAGTAGTGGCGGAGCAGAAAGGCTTGACCGCGGCGAAGACGAGCTCGGCGGCGCGTTCCGGCGGTGATGGTGCGTTCCCGCGCGTCCGCGGCACGACCGGGAAAACGGGGAAGCCGAAGATGATCCATAGCTCAAGATGAACCCAGGGCGCTTTTTGGGTTTGACTGGAGACGTTCCGAGGCGTCCTGGCCACGGCGAGCAGCCTGCGGCGGCGCCCGGCCGGCCGCAAAGAAGAAAGAGCTCGCGTGAGCATTTCCGGTGGTTACAGCTTGCGATTGGTGGTTCGGGAGAGAGGTGAGGAAGTGGCGGAGGCATGCGCAAGCTCTTGCTAGTGATAGAGGAGCGAGGCACGGGAATTTCGTTAGCGGCCGGAACTCACGGCGGCGGGACAGAAAGAAGAAAATGAAGATGACGACGGCCAGTGATGCACCTATATAGGGCATGGCGGTTCCGAGATATGGCCAGGGCCTTCGCGACCTTGGACAGATGGTTGGGCTCGCGGATTTCGCGGCGAAGGCGCGGGAGCGGCCACGACACCAGCGACAGCGCGGCAAGGCAGAGGAGAAAGGGGAATTCCCCTTTTCGGGTTACTGTAGCAACCAGCACAGCATTTTCTTTTTTCAAAATTACTCCCAATTTTATTAGGTAACATGAAAATCTTCCAAAATAAAAGTTGCTCAAAATTTTAAAAATTACAACTTTGCTTTTGGGTTCACCCCAAAATTCCAATTATTTTTGGAAGGTTTTTAGAAAACCTTTTGTTGATTCAATTTTTATGCAATTAATTAAAGATTAAACAGTGATCAAACATTGCAACCAATGGCACCATTACACAGTACAAACTTCACACCAACCAATGAAACAGGAATTGTACAATTTCACTCATGAAAATTGATTTAATTAAATCCCCAAAACTGAAGTTGATTACTGTTTTCAAGGACTTAGCCAAAAATGGCTGTGTGGATTTCAGTTTCAAATTCAAATTTGAAGATCATAATTGAGCATGTTTGACTTGAAAATACAATCGAATTTTTATCCCATGCCAAGTCATATACATTGTACACCAAAGTTTATTTTAGCAAAATTTTATTTGTTTAATGAATTTTCATTTTATTAAATCACAAAGAACCTTAATCACTATTATTGTTGGCATTCCATGCAACATATCAATCATCAAATATGCAACATATGGATGCTATGTCTGAAATAAAATGCATTTATGTCATAATGCTCAATGTTCATGCACGATGATGATATGATCAAATTGTGAATCAAAATAGTAACACCAGGGGTGTTACAAAGGTGCTGCCGGATGAGACCAGTGTTGCACCATCGGTGATGTTGCCGCCGTTGTTGAGCGTGTCAGATGCAATGCCGGCAGCGGATGTTGTGAAGCACAGGAGCATGGAGGTCAGGGCTTGAAGGTACAGAAGTAGTCCTGTCATTGCTGTCGCCACTAGTGATGAAGTTTGTTGTGGTAGCTCAAGAAATTTCATGGTGTAGTACGTGTGATGGACTACTCGATGTCATGGAGGTAGCTAAGCTAACCACCCGGGGATAAATATCCACTGCACTCCGTGTGCTACTTACTACTAAAACAGCAAAAGCACTAGTGACACAGGCCAGCAGAACACAGGTTACTTGTTGTTTCAAGACTGTCGAATAACACAACAAGACAATACCTAGACCAGTGGCGGAGCTAGAGTAATTCTGAGAGGGGTGTACTTGCCTTTGTGGGTGCAGAGGTTTTTAATTTGTGGGTGCATATATGGTGAAAATTTAGTTCTTAACACAGTTTTTAAATTTTTTTTATGGATGCAGCCGCAACCACTCAAATGCATGTGGCTCCGCCCCTGCCTAGGTCCGCGAAGACGAGCAGCAACCACGGCGTGCAGTTCCTCTCGTCCCCGTGTCCACTGCGCCAGCCCTTCTCTTTCCTTTTAAATTCTAGATTTTTTCACTCTCTCTCCATCACATCAATTTTTAGCCGCATGCATAGAGCATTAAATGTAAGTAAAAAATAACTAATTACACAGTTTGGTTATAAATCATGAGATGCATCTTTTGAGCCTAGTTAGTCCATGATTGGACAATAATTGTCAAATACAAACGAAATGCTACAGTTCTAATTTTTTTCTAACTTTAGCAAAAAGAACAAGGAGTAGTTTATTGAGCGTGTTTTTTTTTCTTTTTTTATTTCAACACAGGATGGCTGGACTACAGGTAAGTATTGTACAGAAGTTGGAACTAGCGCAATACTATTTGGTAGGGCTCCTCTGGAGAAGCCAGAACTGAGGAGTCCTACCAAATAGGCCTAAAGTGACTCCTCAAATTATGTTTGATATGGCTCCTACGACTCCTCTGGAACCATCATTGCGGGAGCTGTATAAGATTGCCTTTATCCAACATTGGCAGGGTAGAGCACCCATACAAACCCGGGTGAACCTTCACAAGGGGAGCAAGGTGCCAATCGATTATCATCAGTAATTTTTAGTTGTAGAGACATATACACAGAAGTAACATGTACACCAAATATTCTATTTGTTTCCTCGAGGAAGGAAAACTAGGATTAACAACAAACAAATAATATGCTTAGTTATGCACTCACAAGGTAAAAGTTTTTTATGCAAAATACTGTGAGGGAGGTCCTATAGTTGGGTACTTAACTTAAATTAGCAAAGTTCACAAGAGTACAAGTTGATGCGAGAAAACCTAAGATTCGGTTATAACATGTAAAATTAGACAATTGCTTAATAATAAACCAACAGTGATTTCTAAAACACTAAGACGATTGGGCTTATGAGTCCGCCTATCAACCATTCCAACAGTACTTTTTTATCGAAAAATCAGCCGTTCTAATTTATCACCTGGCTAGATTGGAGAGTCTCCCTACGCCCCTACCTGGCTGCGCCGCTCCCATGTGAAAGGGCCAGAATTCCGAACGAGCGAACACCAAAAAGTCTTGCATTGTTCTGTGCTGATCCTGTCAAAATTCACACAGTCGACCACAAACCAAATTTGGCCAGGCAGTGATGCTGCTGCTAAGCCTTTTTTCCACGTCTGCATACACACACCAATCCGGCTTCCCACGCGCGCTGAAAAGAAAGGTCTAAGCGGAGGAAATTAACTGGATGTAAAATTATCATAAATCGATTGCACTGAAAATCAGCGAAATTATCCTGAAAGGGAAACAAGCACGTACCTTAGCTTCCGACCGTCCGTAGAAGATGGCAGAAATCTTCCGTGACATTAATGGCAGAAGATGTTTTCCGCGGGACGGTGGCAGCGACGATAGCCATGGGTATTGACGTGTTCTTCATGGCTACACTGCCGTGTGACGGAAGTTAGAGACCCGTTTGATAGGAAAAGCTGAGACAGAAGCTGTACTAGAACACAAACGTGCTGCGTGCTGGAGTATATATTAAAAAGTATTCAGCCAAGCACAGCAAATTATAGTTTTCATGTTTGAATTGTATCTGTTTTTTTTTTTTTTGAACGAACAGGAGGGGTTTGCACCCCTACTGAAATTATATTAATAAAAGACGGGAAAGAAAAGGTACAGTTTAAACTAGAGACTAGAGAACTAGAGAGTTTGAATTGTATCTGTTGTTACGCAGAGCAAAGAATAGCCCCACGTTTCTTTTGTAACTTTCCTCATTTTCTTTGTTTTTTGAATTTCCACTCGGTGCTAAACTCTGTTATAACCAGTATGATCATTCAAAGATACTCATAGGATGTGTGCATGCGTGCGTTTAATAAATGATGGGTATGTGCGTAACATGTAAATGTCTGCATTTATACTGAAGTTTCGGGGGGGGGGGAGGGAAATCAGGCTATTGTCTTGATCCCGGTGACCTGTTGACGCAATAAGCAAGGCCGTACATTGAGGCCGGTGCTTGGCTGTGATTACTGTGACAGCCACAAGCAGCGATACCACACCGAACGATGTAACACAAGCAAATAAGGGTGACGTCGTCTCTTGACCTCTTCCTTTCCATAGCTGGAACCTGGAAGCGCAGCTGTGAATCTGTGGCTGCCTCCTCCGCCACTTGTGGTCCTGCATCGCTTTCAGCGACTCGGCCAACTGCCGTCTCCGCAGCAGCGAAGGGCACCGCGAGGCAAAGCCGTGTGCTGACTGCTGAGCGCCCAAGTCGCCGATCCCTTTGGCATTCGTTTCAGTTTCATCCCTAAACCAGGGATTGAGGGGGACTCGAGGCGATTGAGAAGAATTTTGAATAGGGGATTTATAATCCTCCTCAACCCCTTCTAATTTCCTTGGTTGAGCAAAACGAATATGACATGATAGGGATCTATTCTCTTTGCACGATTAGTTAAGCTAGGTCCTTTATAGTCCAATATTTGTATGTGGGCGGACCAATGGCACGGCACTAGCAATATGTTGTATAACATTATTAGATACGATCTCTATCTGTGTTGTGCCATGCAATATCCCAGTATTGGTGTCTCACCCTAGGCACAGGCCTCTTGTCCATGCCATGCCGACACTGTGGGCATGGCGGGCTAGGCACCTAGTCTGCCCATGCTAGACCGGGCACTACACCTTTGTGTGAGGAACATCATCATTATAATCACTGTTCTCGTGTCCCCCCTTGCTGAGAGAGCGAGAGAGAGAGAGAGGGAGAGTCACGGCATCGGCCTTCTGGAGGAAGGATCGGGGCGGTGGTGATGGCCTCTCTTGAGGGAGGAAGAGAGAGAGGGCGTCAATGATTGGGAGGCGTGATTTCATATCTATTAGGGCTTGTTCGGTTGGAAGGGATTAGAAGGGGATTGAAGGGGATTGAAGGGGATTTTAATTTGTACGAGATTAAATCCTCCTCAATTCCCTTGGTTTGGGGTGTAACCGAACAAGTCCTAAGGGGTTTACTCATCGGATACATCCAACGATCGAGAAAGAATACAAGATATCTTATGCCATGCCGGAAATAGAAAGTTTCATGGCTTGGACTCGACCAACCTCACGTTCAGACAAACCAATGTCACTGCGCATCCAGTAAAAAAAAAGGAAAATCGACAAAATTACTGATAGGAGGGTGCGTTTGATCATGGAGATGTAGGCTGTAGCCTGTACTTCAATCACCGGGCAGAACAGAACAGGTTCGCACGGCAAAGAAGACCCGGCGGTGGACACAGCTGAACAGTTCCAAGAGACATCCTTGTGCCACTATGCCAGCGAACAAGGAGCGGACGTTTGGATGAGTGCTGGGTTTCGTAGCCTGTCTGTGCTGTTTGCGCAGGGGACGTAGCTTGGGCTTGGCCCCCGTAGTCACTTGATTCTGCTTTGTAAATCAGTATCGATCGTGCTAGTTGGTTGGTGTTGAGTGTGGCGTTCCTCAGGCTACCTACCTCTTGGCATCTCGCCGTGAGCTTTGTGGGGGTTTGTACTTTGTTACGTCATTTCCTTCTTAATAAAATACGTGCAGTGCACGTTCTCAAAAAAAAAAAAAAGAGAGCAGCCCTTAGCTTTGTTTAAACATTATTAAGTACACTGTTCCATTTCCGTGCAATAAGGAGGTGTCCTAAATCATAACAACAATGTAATGACTGTTTAAAAAATATAACCTACTATCAGTTGGTACTCCAACTCTTGTCCTAATGTATAAATAAATGTAACCTAGCCACTAAACACTTATCGTCCCTCTAACACTGAGACACTCACGTCATTTATGGTGCTGCTATTTGTTTTGTCTCCTGTTCCTTGGGCTTGTAAATACCATTGGGAGAAGTACATGGGCTGCTTTGGGACTGAATGTAATGTGGTTTCGTTCTCCAACATGAACACAACCGATGACATAAGCGGTCTACTGTTTGGGTTGTCTTGCACACACAAGAGTCCTATGTGGATACATCGCAAAGCTTCAACTGGTGAACAAGTCCCAACAATTGATGAGTCCACGAGATCAATTGCATTACCATCTTTCCATAAGCTCCATGCCTGAACCAATTCAATCAAGTTCATAAGATATCAACACGTTTTTATTGTAACTATGGACATTTCACAAATAGCACAATACTCACATAAGCTAGTAAGCTAGGAAAGCTGGTGAACTGAGTCGAAGTGATCTTTAAACCACTTATAATCTCCAAGAGTATGACACCGAAGCTATATGTATCTGACTTGACCGAAAAGGCACCATCCATTGCATATTCAGGAGACATGTAACCACTACATAAAAAGTCAACACTAAGTATAAACAAATTGAAAGAATGAAAGAAATAACAAAATCACATCAAGCGTGAAGCATGGATTACTCACTATGTCCCGACAACTCGATTAGTATTTGCTTCTTGTTGGTCTCCACCAAAGATTCTTGCCGTACCAAAATCCGATATCTTTGGGCTCATATCTGCATCCAACAGGATGTTGCTTGTTTTGATATCTCTATGAATTATAGTCAACCTTGAATCCTGTTGAAGATAAAGAAGTCCTCTAGATATTCCTTTGATTATCTTGAATCTTGTTGGCCAATCGAGGGCTCTTTTACTTGCAGGATCTATATGTACAGTAGTACTATATAAGTAAGCTGACAAATTTTATATATGGTAACCATAGCAAACATTTATTTATTTCTAAAAAATATGAGACTAACTACCAAAAATGAAGCAATCCAAACTTTTGTTTGGTAAATACTAAATAAATCAGCAGCCTCTACGTCTCCATGAATGCGGCAACCAAGAAGTCTGACAAGGTTTCTGTGTTGCAGTTTGGCAATTAGAACAACTTCATTTCTGAATTCCTCTACACCTTGTCTAGAACCCTTGCCAAGTCTTTTGATTGCAACTTCTCTGTTGTCGGGAAGCATACCCTGCATGATTTCATCACTCAGTAAATGTCGAAAGCTACCTATACTACACTTGTGTGCTGTATACGAATTTCATTATTGTAGTTACCTTATAAACCTTCCCGAAGCCTCCTTGTCCAAGCATGTTACCCTCAGAAAAGTTGTTTGTTGCAGAGACAATATCTCGAAAGCTAAAGAATGGAAGCTCGAGATCTTCGACTACCATTGTTTCGACTACCATTGTTTCATCTGACATGCTCTCTGAACCTATCATTACTTTCTTCCCGCTACCATTGTTTCGACTTGGGCCTTGCAAGAAAGTCGTATTAGCATAGTCTGTTCTAAGAAAGACTTGCAAACCCATGTTCTAAAGAACCTTTGCAAGAAGAAAACACCAAAAAAACTAAAGACTTGACTTCTTGTAGTAAAGTGTATTTACCTTTAAGCTTGCATATCCAAACAAGGTACATGGCAGTGACCATGAGTGCAAGTACAAACGCCACAACAGGAGCCAAGATTTTCACCACACCCCACCTCCTTTTCCTTGTAGCTGCAGAAGTGTATTACAGGAGATATTAACGCTGTAGCTGATGAAATGATGAATTTTGCCAAACTAGTGAAGTTTTATACTTACCAAATTCAGACTTTGCCAATCTCACGTAGAGATCCTGCCCTCTGTCTACGTAACGAACGTCCATGATGTCATCCGTCCACATGACGCAACCATCGCCACCGCCTCCGCCTCGGATGTCGGGCGGGCGGTGTAGGCCACGCAGAGCGCTTGGCGAGGCACCTCGCCCTACACCGCTTTAGCGTCGCGCTCATGTCCACCGTGGCGTTGTGCGTGTCAGGGAGTTTCACTCCACCCAACACCATGAACCCATCCGTTGTCGTCCCGTTGCCGCACTCTAGCGGCGTGTGCCGACGGCAACCACCGGAGGTCTCCCTCATGGACCACTGTGACGGTGATGCCGGGATGAACCCATCTATGCAGCTACAGAACTGCGTGGACGCGGCAGCGGAGTTGCACAGGCCGAACGCGCCGCACTCGGCGTAGTTGTCGCAAAGGTCCCTTGGTGATCGCAGCCAGGTGTTCCAGATCCGGTTGGCCGAATCCCATGCCAAACGCTGCACCGATCCGTCGCCGTTCAGTACGAGGCGGGTGAAGGGCGCACCGGGCATAGGGTTGACAACGTAGAAGACCTCGTCGGGGCTAACAACAAGCTGCACGGAGAACATCCAAGAGTAGGACGCTATCTCGGTGATGCCGCTGAACCAGCGACCGTTCCATGGGCCGGCGCGGTAATTCTTAGTGCTGCCTTGCCATGTGAAGATGTCCGGCAGGCCCCTTGTGTCCATGACCCGACGGTAGTCCCCCGTCGCAGGGTCGTCCTTGGCCCGCCACGACGTGAGGGTCCACTCCACGCCGGTCTTTAGGTTCCTGCCGAACTTCATGCCAGGGAGCAAGGTGTTCGACGGGTGGTCGAATGACTGCCACAGGCTGGCGTTGCTGCTCTCCTCGCGCACGACAAGGTTGCCGGACTCGAGCAGCTGCGCCACCCAAGAGGCAGAGGTGCCCGTACCTGTCGTGTTCGAGGACCAGACGGGCTGGCCAGAGCCGTCGAGAAGGCGAAGGCCCACCTGGCTGCTCATCACCAGGACGCCGGAGGTGCTGTTCAGCGGCGTGTCGCGGTTGGCCACCCACAAGACGGCGTCCTTATTACCAGACGCCATGAACCAGATCCCGAGGTACCTCTTGGTTGGCACCGTGGTCGATGGGGAGAAGAAGCCCAGGGTGAATAAGCCACCGGCGGAGAGCAGCGTCTCGCCATCGGTGATGTTGGCCCCATTGCTGAGCGTGTCTGACGAAATGCCGGCGCCGGAGGCTCTAAGGAAAAGGAGTAGTAGCATGGCAAATACCATGGTGAGGAGGTTGAGAGCCACCATGTGGCAATGTAAGCCTGAATGTGATGGTGCCTAACTCTCATGATTTAGAAGTTCTAATACAAGCTTCATACCCCAGCTCCACGTTTCTTTCTTTATGGAGGTTTTTGTCACTATGTTGGTTGATTTGGTCAATAAGAAATGATGCCATCTTTAACAATCTGCCTCCATCGCTGTAGCGTTGCAAGACAGTCGGAAGGAGGAATTATCCTGACTGGCCCACGGCCGAGCCTCTCCTGCACGCTCCCTGCCCCTCATCCCCGGCCGGTTAATTGCAAGCTGACATGCATGACCCTACGGTTTTGTTTAGCTGCATTCAAATACACTTCAATTCGTACGGTTTTGACAGAGATTAAAGTATATATTTTTTTGACGGCAAAAGACGATTGAAGTATATTTTAGTTTAAATTCCATCTCAATCTCTCTTAAACCATATGAATTGAAATATATTTTAGTGCAACCTACGTGGGCCGGGTGATGACATGACGGTCCCTTCTCAAGACGGTCCCTTCTCAACGGCTGTACCACGGCGTGTTGACGCATCTATTGACACTCATCCGTGCGTCTTTTTCTGCACCCTACTATAATTTGCGTGCTTGACACTTCGCGAATACAGTAGTGTGAGTGGGAAGCCGGGAAGGCGTATCGGGTGGGCTAGTGCAACTCAAGATCGGTGTGCAGTGATTGGTGCTATTGCAGAAGTGAAGACTTTAGCAGCAGCGTCACTGTCTGGGCTGGCTTGTGTTCCACGGTGTGAATTTACAGTACAGGACGTCCTATATTTCCTAGCACAATGCAAGACTTTTTGGTGTCTCGCTCGTTCGTAATTCTAAGAAGGTAGCTGGCCCTTTCACATGGGAGTGGTGCAGCCAAGGGTAGGGGACAGACTCAGTACTGGTGTGGTTGTTTTTAGGCTTCTACGAATTCAATCGCCCAATTGTTTTAGGAATCACTGTTGTTTTATTATTAAAATTGTCTACTTTTATATGTTAACCGAATCTTTGGTTTTCTTGCATCAACCGGTACCTTGTGAGTGCATAACTAAGCACATTTGTTTGCTTGTTAGTTTGCTTGCTTCGAGAAAACAAACATAAGTACTGTTAGATTGGTTATAGAACATATTTTTATAACAAATTATTTAGAGACCGGTGCTAATATTATTTATTTACTATAAACTTGATTAAAGTTGAGCTAGTTTGACCGAGTATTCTTTTGCAGATGGAGGGAGTGCTACTCGTAAACAAGCAGGAGGAGACGAAGACTACATCGGATCGGATAAGATAATACTCTTGTACGCAGCCAGCGTGTCACATAACTCGTAGGTTGACAATCACCTGCGTTGCGTACTACTACTTACATGGGCCGGGTGATACCTTTGACAAAACGTGTCGCTGGTAGCCTGGTACCACCGATCCCCTCTTCCCCGGTCCCGCCGAAAGGGGCGAGGAAGAGAACGCGGAATCTTATTCCCCCTATGACGCTGTCACCACCGCCCCACCGGCGTCACTAGGAAGAGGAAGCCATAGAGAAGCCATGCCTTCCCGAAAAACCCTAGACTTAGATATAAAATTACCTAGTCTATATACAACCGCACGACGATTTAGCGGTCCTCTTCAATCTCCGACGCCTTTCCGACCGTCGGAGAGGAGGGGAGCCGGCAAAATCTCTGCCGGAAACTTGCTCCGCCTCCTTTTGGCCCCCTGTACTATAGCAGTGTTGAAGAGAGGAGGGAGTAAGACAAACCAACCTCCCCTGGCCACGCCCTGAACTAACCCAAAAGGCCTACGTGTTGTGCGCTCCACCGCTTGTGAACACAGAGTAGTCTTGCCTGACACCGACACTCCCATGGCCATGGTCCAAGATAATTAGGTCTTGTTTCAATCCCTATAGATGATAGCTATCTGTTAATATTGGCTCTTTTGAAATTCAAATAGATGCAACTAATAAAATAGCTAATTTTGTAAACCTCTAGACAGTAAGTATATCACTAATTGGACCAAATTAGTTGTAAATCCCAACACTCTCCAGCTAATAGGTAGATAATATTAGATATGAGCTATTAGCCAGCTAATTATTAGCAGTGATCAATGCCTAAATTACATCATCCATCCAGTAGCGATGGCAGATGCCTCATGGTGCTTAGGCGATACTCCCTCTGCCCCTAAATAACTGTTGTTTTCGCTTCTCGAAAATCAACTTTGACTAGAATATATAAAAAAGTATCACTATTATTGTCGGGACCAAAATAAGGGCCCCTTTAGGAAAGCCCAACAAACGCAAAAAACTGGTCCAAAGAAGCCGCCCACTACTTTACCTCGCCCACGGCTCCGTGGCACCAAAGCAAGCGCATGGTCTCCAGCCCATCCGAGCCCGCCCGCAAAGGCCTCGGGTAAGCACCAATACTCCGCCTCGCCCCGAGCCCCCCAGCTGGGGCCTCGGACGAGTTCCCACCTTCCGCCTCGCCCGAGCCTTCAGCGTTGGGGCCTCGGACGAGCCTCCGATTTCCGTCCCGCCCGAGCCCCCGGCGACCAGGCCTCGGACGGGACGCGCCGCCCAGGGTCAAAGCCGTACCACCGATTTGACGCACATCTACCACTGCTCGCCCATGTCCCGTGTCAGGGGCGCTCCACGCCCTGGCAGGGGATGGACACTGTCCCGTCGCGACCCACACCGGCGTTCATGCTTTCGCAGTCTCCACAGTGAAGGCCTCGCTCGCCACTGTGGGACGCTGTGCTGCCTAACCTCTCTGATAGGTCCTGTCGCCGGGTGCTGGGGCACCGCCCGCTACGCTGAAGCAACGACAGCCGACGTCACCCTCCGTACGGGAGAAGACTGGACGCCCCCTCCGGTCAACCAACAGTCCACCCCGTGAGCCCTGAGCTCGGGATGGGCGATCACAGCGCCGACGATCATCCGCGGCTGTTCCAACCACTCCCCGTACGGCAACGAGCCCCGAGGCCCCCCGAGCCTCGGATCCTAGGCGGGTCAAAGCTACAGCAAGTTACAGGGCCCGTCATTCCGGCCAACAGGGCCAGGGAGGCAACGCAGCATGGCCCCGTCACGATCACGGACAACCTGCCCACTCCGAAGCCTCGGACGAGGACACACGGGAGCCCAAGACTCCGCTACGAGCACGACCACCTCTTGTAAGGCCCGGTCCTCCCCTTACGGCTATAAAAGGGGAAGACGGGCGCCCACACAGGGAGGGAGAACACCTCACACACGCCTGATATTGGCACTTCACTCAATCATCCACGAGACTTGGGACCCCGGTCCCTCTCTCATTGCTTGTACACCCTACCTAAGATCACTTCGGTGCAGGATAATACAAGAACTCCTCTCCCCCACTGGACGTAGGGCCTTCACTTGCCCGAACCAGTATAAATCCTTGTGTTCATCTTGCACACCATCCGGAAGTAGGGAGCACGCACCATAAATTCACTCGTCGGTGCTAGGGCCGCCAGTTCTTGCACCGACAGTTGGCGCGCCAGGTAGGGGGGGTCTGTGCGTGTTTCGCCTCTCTTCCCGCCAAACCTCCGA
This sequence comes from Chrysopogon serrulatus, assembly GCA_015844335.1. NCBI lineage: Eukaryota > Viridiplantae > Streptophyta > Magnoliopsida > Poales > Poaceae > Chrysopogon > Chrysopogon serrulatus. The sequence goes on along the minus strand of JADLZL010005606.1, from coordinate 257,538 downwards.
ATGGCCGGTAGTCGCGACGACGCCCACGAGGGGCCATTCAGCCCCAACTTTCCTCTCCCCCAGCCACTAGAGCCGGGGACCCTGATCCGGTTCGGAGGTCTCAAGTTCATGTCGACAGGCACCCGGTTCGACACGGAGCTCCCTTCCGACCGGAGGTCGGGGACCCCGACGAGGCTCGGGCGGACCATCGCCGGCCCGGGCTTGGAGGCACCCCGCAGTGCCCGCACCCGCCCGCGCCGCAGATTCGCCACGACGCCAGTGGCTTGGAGGAGGACTTGACGGCGCTTCAGCTGGGCGATGCCTCCCACAGCGGCGCTCAGCGGCCGCCCGTCACCACGTCGGCCGTTTGGCATGGCCAATGCCGCAGCCACGTGCGCATCGTTGGTCTCCACCATCATGGGAGTCCGAAGGAGGCGCCCGCGTCGCCGGCGGCACTCCACGGAGCGCCCCGACGCGGACATTCCCGATGGATCGATCCGTGCCTACGAGGAGTACCTGATCGGGCGGGCGCAGCGGTGTGACTCTGGCGCACGCTACGTTCACCCGATCCGGTGTCACCTCGAGGCTACGAAGCCTAGGGGGTTCATCCCGGAGCACGCCCTCGCCTTCGGCTACCCCGACTCCGATTCCCCGGACGACACGTACGACCCGACTCGCGAGTGCTTTCACGTGGAGATCGGCGACCTCGGCACCGGCGGCAACAACAGCGACGACGACGACCGAGATCGAGATCCTAGGCACACCGTCAGGCCCGCCCCGGTGGTTACGACCCCGGTGGATCCGGGCACCTCACGGCCACGGGGCCAGGAGCAGCGGACCCGCTGCTTGCAGTCCCGCCGAGGGCCGAGGCCTGGCGGCCACGCCTCGGGAGCCACGCCGACCCACCATCGAGCAGTTCGTGGCGCGAAGCTAAGCTCGAACACGACCGTCTTTGCTTCGGCGAGAAGATAGGCGCGTTCGAGCAAGGCCACCGCGCGGTGCGCAACCGGGCCCGGCGGCTCGGCAACGCGCCCGCAGCGTTCACCAGAGGATCGTCGGCGATGAGGGGGGGCGCCTTCCCGTCTTCCAACGTGCGAGCCAGAATGTCGCCGCCGCCGCCCTTCTCCTCCAGCGTGCGAAACCCTCTACCCCGGAGGGCGGCGCATCCGCGACGAGATGCGGGGCTACATCGAGACCGCCGCAGCCCGGCAGGCGAAAGCTCAGCCTCACGCCAAGCGCACGGGGGACGAGCCCGAGGGCGCCCCTCGGGAGCGAGAGGCCTCAGTCCCACCCGGACCCCTCGCGGAGATCAGTTCGCGAGCGCATCCAGACAACCGCGGCAGCCTCGGCGACGGGCGACGCGCGTAACGCTATCAACGGCGCCGCGAGGGGCAAAGCGCGCGGGCCGAACGCGACCGCCCGCCGTGCGAGGCGGCAGGCACGACAAATGATGAGGACCGCGACGACGCGGAACCCCGGGGCCTCGTTCCTTTATCCGGGAGATCCGCAACGCCCGCTTCCCCTTCCGGTTCTGTCAGCCGGCCAACCTCACCAAGTACTCGGGAGAAACGAACCCCGAGGTGTGGCTCAACGACTACCGCCTAGCATGCCAGCTGGGTGGCGCGGACGACGACTGTCTCATCATCCGCAACCTCCCGCTTCACTTGGGGGACTCGGCGTGAGCTTGGCTGGAGCACCTCCCCGCCCGCACGATCCACGACTGGTCTGATCTGGTCAAGGTTTTCGTGGGGAACTTCCAGGGCACATACGTGCGCCCTGGAAACTCATGGGACCTCCGCAGCTGCCGCCAGAAGTCGGACGAGCCGCTGCGTGACTTCATCCGCCGCTTCTCGAAGAAGTGCACCGAGCTACCCAATGTGGCCGGCACCGCCATTATCAGTGCGTTCCTAGACGGGACGACCTGTAAGGAGCTAGTCCACGAGTTGGGTCGGAAGATGCCCTCCACCGCCAACGAGCTATTCGAGATAGCCACAAACTTCGCCTCCGGCGAGGAAGCGGTGGGGGCGATCTTTCGCGGCGCCAATGACAAGGGCAAGCGGCAGGACGAAGGAGCCGAGGGAGCAGCAGCCCGCATCCCCAAGAAGAACAAAAGGGGCAAGCGGAGGGGGAAGCAAGGCAAGAAGGAGGAGGACTCCGAGGATGACCTCGTCGCTGCGGCCGACCGCAAGGCACCCCGAGGCCCCCCCCGCCCTGTATGCGTTCGACGACATGCTCAAGAAGCCTTGCCCCTTCCACAAGTTCCCCGTCAAGCACACCATGGGGGAGTGTGACTTGGCCTGCCGATTCTACCAGAAGCTCCCCCCGCCCGAGGACAAGAAGAAGAAAGAGAAGGCGGATGAAGGCAAGGGTGACGGATTCCCAGAGGTCCACGATGTCTTCATGATCATCGGCGGCCTCCCAGCGAACTTCTTCCCGCGCCAGATCAAGCGCGAGCGCCGAGAAGTGTTCTCGGTGCGCCCCGCCACGCCGCAATACCTGCCGTGGTCTGCCGATGCCATCACCTATGGCCTCGACGACCACCCGCTCTACGTGCCGAACCCAGGAAGCTATCCGCTTGTGGTGGACCCTGTCATCGGCAACGTCCAGCTCACCAAGGTGCTGATGGACGGCGGCAGCGCCCTCAACATCCTCTACTCCGAGACCCTCAGCCTATTGGGAATGGAGCGCCCGCATCTCCGACCCTCCAACTCCCCTTTTCAGGGCATCGTGCCGGGCAAACGTGCCTGGCCCCTCGGGCAGATCGACCTTCTGGTCGTTTTCGGGACGCCGTCGAACTACCGCAAGGAGGTCATCACCTTCGACGTGGTCGATTTCCGGGGGACCTACCACGGAATCCTCGGACGTCCCACGTACGCGAAGTTCATGGCGGTCCCGAACTACACGTATCTCCTCCTCAAGATGCCGGGTCCCAACGGCGTCATCACCGTCGGCTCCTCCTACGAGCACGCCTTCAACTGCGACGTGGAGGCTATCGAGCATGCCGAGGCGATGGCGCTGTCCGAGGCCCTCGACTCCAAGCGACACGGCGGCACCTTCGAGCCGTCAGACGGAGTGAAGGATGTCCCGCTCGACCCCTCCACCTCGTCCGGCAAGACGGTGAAGATCTGCGACTCCCTCGACCCTAAATAGGAAGCTGTGCTCGTTGACTTTCTCCGCGCGAACATCGACATTTTCGTGTGGAGTCCCTCGGACATGCCAGGCATTCCGAGGGATGTCGCCGAGCACTCCCTTGATATCCGGGCCGGGTCCAGACCGGTGAAGCAGTGCCTGCGTCGATTCGACGAGGAGAAGCGCAGGGCCATCGGCGAGGAGGTGAACAAGCTTTTGGCGGCCGGGTTCATCAAGGAGGTTTTCCACCCTGAGTGGTTGTCTAATCCTGTACTGGTTAGGAAAAAGAGTGGGAAATGGAGGATGTGTGTAGACTATACCAGTTTAAATAAAGCCTGTCCGAAAGTCCTTTTTCCCTTACCACGTATCGATCAGATAGTTGACTCCACTTCGGGGTGTGAACTCTTATCCTTCCTTGATGCTTACTCCGGCTACCACCAAATAAAGATGAAAGAGTCCGACCAGCTCGCGACGTCTTTCATCACCCCGTTCGGCATGTACTGCTACGTGACGATGCCCTTCGGACTCAGGAACGCAGGGGCCACGTACCAACGGTGCATGCTGAGCGTTTTTGGCGTCCACATCGGCGAAACCGTAGAGGCTTACGTCGACGACATCGTGGTCAAGACCAAAAGGGCTGACGACCTTATCTCTGACCTCAAGATCGCTTTCCAGTGTCTTAAGGCCAAGAGCGTCAGGCTCAACCCCGAGAAGTGCGTCTTCAGGGTCCCCCGAGGCATGCTCCTAGGGTTCATCGTCTCCGAACGCGGCATCGAGCCCAACCCGGAGAAGGTGACTGCGGTGACAAGCATAGGGCCGATCAAAGACCTGAAGGGCGTGCAGCGAGTCATGGGCTGCCTCGTGGCCCTCGGCCGCTTCATCTCACGGCTCGGCGAAAGAGCCTGCCCCTTATACCGCCTCCCGAGAAAGTCCGGCGCTTCTCACGGACCTCCGAGGCCCGGGAGGCCCTCGACAAGCTCAAAGCTGCCCTCACCGGCGCCCGATACTCGTCCCCGCCACCGATGGCGAGCCTCTCCCTCCTGCGACGTCGTGGACGACCCAAGTGGTCAGCGCGCCATCGTCGTCGAGAGGAACGAGGAGGGCCACACTCTGCCGGTCCAGAGGCCGGTCTACTTCATCAGCGAGGTGCTGTCTGAGACAAAGATTCGTTACCCGCAGATCCAGAATCTGCTCTACGCTGTGGTCCTAACTTGGCGCAAGCTCCGGCACTACTTCGACGCTCATCCTGTAGCAGTGGTCTCCTCCTTCCCGTTAGGAGAGATCCTCCAGAACCGGGAGGTCTCGGGGCGGGTCGCCAAGTGGTCCGTCGAGCTTATGGGAGAGACCCTCTCCTACGCCGAGGAAGGCCATCAAGTCTCAAGTCCTGGCGGATTTCCTCACGGAATGGACCGACACCCAGCTGCCACCGCCTCATCTCCAGTCGGAATGCTGGACCATGTACTTCGACGGGTCCTTGATGAAAACCGGGGCCGGCGCCGGCCTCCTCTTCGTCTCCCCCTCGGAGTGCATATGCGGTACGTAGTCCGTCTCCATTTCCCAGCGTCGAACAATATGGTGGAGTACGAGGGTCTGCTCAACGGCCTAAAGATTGCCGTCGAGCTCGGCGTCAAGCGCCTCGACGTCCGAGGAGACTCGCAGCTCGTCATCGACCAGGTCATGAAGGACTCGAGCTGCCACGACCCCAAGATGAACGCGTACTGCAAGGCGGTGCGTGCCTTGGAGGACAAGTTCGACGGCCTTGAGCTCAACCACGTCGTCCGGAGGCACAACGAAGCCGCCGACGAACTCGCTAAGATCGCCGCTGGGAGAGCCCCGGTTCCGCCCGACGTCTTCACCAAGGACCTCGCTGCCCCCTCAGTCAATCTCGAAGGGCGGGAGGAGGCCTCGGAGAATCGCCCCGACCCCCCCTCGGGGGCTGGAGAAACTCCCGAGGTCCCCTCTGAATCCGAGACCCCCTCGGTTCCCGAGGCACCCTCGGCGTCTAACGCCAAGGTCATGGAGATTGACGGAGGAGACCCAGAGCCCGAGCCCAAGCCGGACTGGAGGAAGCCATACCTCGACTGGATCGTCCGAGGAACGCTCCCCGAGGACTTCAACCATGCCCGGCGCATCGCGAGAAGAGCAAAGTCCTACGTCGTTATTGAGGACGACCTCTACAAGTGAAGCCCGTCGGGGATCTTGCAATGCTGCATCACGGTCGAGGAGGGCCTCGCGCTAGTCTGCAAGATCCACGCTGGCGTATGCGGTCATCACGCTGCCCCACGCTCCCTCGTAGGTAGCGCCTTCCGATAGGGGTTCTACTGGCCGACCGCGGTCGCTGGCGCCACCGAGGTAGTGCGCACCTGCGAAGGTTGCCAGTACTACGCTCGTCAGACACACCTGCCCATTTCGAGCGCTCAGCACCATCCCAATCACATGGCCTTTCGCCGTGTGGGGTTTGGACCTGGTAGGACCCCTCAAAAAAGCGCCCGGGGGCTTCACCCATCTGCTCATCGCCATCGACAAATTCTCCAAGTGGATCGAGGCGCACCCCGTCACCAACATTCGGTCCGAGCAAGCGGTGCTCTTCTTCACCGACATCATCCATCGTTTCGGAGTCCCGAACTCCATCATCACCGACCACGGCACCCAGTTCACGGGAGCGAAGTTCCGAGCCTTCTGCGACAAGCACCAGATACGAATAGTCTGGTCCTCGGTAGCCGCACCCCCAGACGAACGGGCAAGTGGAGCGGGCCAACGGGATGATACTGCAAGGGCTCAAGCCTCGGATCTTCAACAAGCTCGACAAGTTCGACAAAAGGTGGCTCGAGGAGCTCCCCTCGGTCCTCTGGAGCCTCAGAACAACGACGAGCCGAGCGACGGGGTTCACACCCTTCTTTCTGGTGTACGGCGCCGAAGCCATCCTGCCTACCGACTTGGAGTTCGGATCCCCGAGGCTCAAAGCTTACGATGAGGCACGCAATCAAGTGGCTCAGGAGGATTCGCTGGACATGCTGGAGGAAGCGAGGGACGCTGCCCTCCTACACTCAGCAAGATACCAGCAATCCCTCTGACGCTACCACGACCGACGAGTTCGGACCCGAGACCTCAAGGAAGGCAATCTGGTGCTTCGTCTCCGCCAGGACAATCGAGGCCGCCACAAGCTTACGCCACCTTGGGAGGGACCCTTCATCATCGCCAAAGTACTCAAGCCTGGTACCTATAAGCTCGCTAACGAGGATGGCGAGGTCCTCAACAACGCTTGGAACATCCAACAGCTACGTCGCTTCTACCCTTAAAAATTTCAACACTTGTACATACGACTTGTACCGTACTTTTTCTGCTAAGGAAAACCAAGCCCTTAGGCGTTTGCCTAAGTTGTAATATTTTGTCCTCAATTGGACTCAGTGAGACTTGGTTTTGGCTTACCAAAACCAAGTCTCCCTCGGGGACTAGAAAGGGGGGGACCCCCTCCTACAAAGCACCCCTCGAAAAAATTTTGCGCTTTTTTCGGTTATCTTTCATAGACTCTACGTTCTCAAAGGTCTCGCGTACTTAGGAAAAGGCACGACGTGATGTCATCCCAAGGCCAAGGACGGCCGAGCCACGAGGCCACCTACGCCCATGCGCTACGGTGCCTCCGCTTGCCGCCCTCAGCCAAAGGAGGACTCCGAGCGCCGCGGAGAGGTCGCTCATTACGAAAAGGCAACGGGGCCGTGACAACTATTCACGCAGTCCTTACCCTCGGTTAAAGAGCAACCCTCGGCTGCAAAGCATCCTCGCGAAACTAAGTAACGAGCACAACTGAAAGGAAAACGCGAGAGATAACGAAAAAACCATCACAAGAGCATAGGGCCTCGACGGGCCGACTAACACAAACTGTTCCGCGAACAAAAACCAACATAAGTTTCTATTTACATGGGCACTCGAGCCCAGCTTGCAGGATCTACTGGGGGCGTCCGGGTCACCAGCGCCTTAGACAACAGCGTCCACGACTTCGACATCCGCAGCCTCGGCATCGCTAGCCTCCTCCGCAGGAGTGGAAACAACGGCAGGTGCGAAGATGTTCGCCAGCGCGCTTGCAGCCCCGCTTCGCCTCGGCCTCCTCGGGACGAGTTGGGCGAGCACCTCGCTCATGTCCCATCTCCTCCTCGGCCTATAACGAGCCCCTCGGCGATCCGGGGAGGTCGAGCCGGTAGTGAGACATGGTCGCGGGCGTATGTGACACGCCGACTCAAGTGAGGGCCTCCAGGCGCCGCCTCCATCCGGCGTGGCACGCGCCAGCCCGCGTCACCAAGTTGCTTCGCCCGGCGTTCTCCGCCTCCACTCGGCCGTGGCCTCCCGCGTCGTCGAGTCGAGCCTCGCCTGCTTGGCCCGAGGTGTGGCGGTGCGGCAACGGCCGAGTTCCCCTCGGCTCCGTCACCCTTCCCTGCCGGGCCTGCAACGACCCGAGAGTCAGACTCTCGCGTAATATAACGCAGGCATGATGGACAATCACGGTGCATACCTTGTAGCTCGCTGCGGAGGGTCGCGGCCTTGGAGATCCCACGCATGAGCTCGTCCTTCAGCTTGTTGTACTCGCCGGCAAGGACGTTGTTCTCATCCTCCGCGGTCTTCAGCTTCTCGGACAAAGCCTTGATGGAGTCTGCCGAACGCGAGGCTTCGGCGAGCATCACCTCCTTCTCGGCTCGGAGCCGGTCGAGGCTCGTGGCGTGACCAGCCGCCACCTCTTTGGAAAGAGCGGCGTCCTCACGCGCCGTCGGCGCCTCGGCCTTCAGCTCCGAGACAAGGAGACAGAGCTTCTCGAGCTCGGTGTCCTTCTCCGACAGCGTCGTCGTCACCGGGCCACGGACCCTTCTACCGAAGGAGCTGGTTGTTGAGGCCGGCCGACGCACGGAGGAACTCCGACTTCCCGCTCAATGTCCTCGCCAGTTCCTGCGACGAGCGAGTCCTAGCCGTTTAGTCATGGGAAAGAAGTCTCTGGGGGGACAAAGGGCCGCGTGAGGTCGCCTACACAGGCCGGGGGCGGGAGCTCTGGCCCGGCCCGACACAATGGTCCGGGCAGCCTCCTCGTACGGGTCGGCCTTGCGACACACGCACCGCACGAGCTTCCCCTCTTTGGCGTCGTCAACGCGAAGACCTCCCGCTGCTCCGGGGTCTGGCGATCCTTCCAGGCGAGCCGGCCCGCCATCTCGGTGCTTAGCGGCGTCACCGGCCTCGGAGCGGGGGCGACCCTCCCGGCCTCGGCGGGCTCCTTGCAGGCAGCCCACCGAGTGCCCCGCCTGAAGCTGCTTGGCGCCCACACGGGCGGATGCCTCCCCGCACCTGCGCCTGCCATGGCCTCTTCCGCGACCGAGGCGACCACCGCCTCGGTGGCCACGACGCTTGGCGCTGAGATGGGGCGGCGCCCTGGTCGGCCGTGCCCGCGTCAGCAGTAGCGGCCACCGCGGGCTCCTCGACCATACCCTCGGCCGACACCAAGGACTCCACCCCGGCCGACGCCGCCAGGATCGCCACTTCGGCCCCCTTGAGGGACGCCTCCGCCGTGCGGGCAAGTGCCACCGGATCGGCCCTTCGACCAGATGGCACCACGGTAGCACCCTCGGTCCCTCCGGCCCACGCCTGCGTCGTCTCTTCCTCCATCGCCGAGGGCTGCTCCTCGGCGCAGCACCTCGGCGGCCTTCTCCTTCTCCTTCTCCTCGGTCCCGCCGCCGCTTCAACGGCGGGAACCGAGGCTCAAGCCCTCAGCCCCCGCCTCGCCTGCTTCCGGGGCGAAGGTGCCACATCCGCCCGCGGCCTTGCGCTTTTAGGCTGCAGATGGAGAGGAGGCAAAGTCAGCAAGTGGAGAAGAGGCGAACACCGAAACCAGCAATAAGGCGTGAACGCCACTTACCCGGGCACCTTAATCTTGGCGCCGGACCGGCTCCTCCCGAGGGCGAGCCTCAGGCGCCCGCTGTCCGTGCCCCCTCCGGGGCGTCCCGATCTGCGGTTCTCCGACCCGCTCTAGCCGTCGTGGGGGCATCGGGGGGCCGGGCCTCGGTGGGGGAGGGGCTCGGCGACCTCTTTCCCCCCGCGACGTCGCACCTCCCACTTCGGGAGCGCCCGCCGCTAGAAGCGTCGTGCGGCCCCAACTCCGGCGAAACCGGAGACGAGCCTCTCCCAGCGGCCCTTCCGGCGCTGCGCCTCCGGCGAGCCGCCGCCCTCACAGGCACCCGGCGTCACTTCCGGCGGGTCGGCCCGGTAGCGGCTCGGCTTCGTCGTCCACCCATCCCTCCTCGTCGTCGCCGTCGTCGCCGTGACCGGTGGTGTCCGACGGCGTCTCCTCCCGGGGAGGCCCTCTCGCTCTGGCGCCGCCGCCAGCGCGTCCTCCTTCTCCCCTACGCTTTGCGGGCATTGCGCTCCGTGGCGCTCTCCTTCTCCCTCCTCCTCGCCTCCGCGTGGTCGCGGTTAGCCTTCTTCTCCGCGGCGATCGGGGGCTTCGACGCCCTCAGCTTCTCCGAGAGCCCCTGCCGACACGAAGGGGATCAGGATTGAGGGAGGAGAGTGGAGTATGCGCCGAGCGAAGGAGCGAGGCTTACCAGGCTAATGAACCCCTTCTCTGGCCGCATGACGACCTTGAAGAGCTGCGAGGAGTCCACCGACGCTGCCTGCTTCATTCGGTCGAGGACCTCGGCGTAGCCCAAGTCCTCGGCCGCCATCCGGGTGCCCTCCCAGGCGTTGCCGGACCGCATGTCGTACAACGCGTACCACCGTAGCATCAGCGTAGCACACGCCGCTTGTGGAAGGCGGCGATCACCGCCGAGGCGCCCCAACCCCGAAGGGGTCAAAGCGCCAAAAGCGGAGAACACCTTTTCAGCGGGCGCCACCTTCTCGGCGATCAACTCCTTCCGCCACGATGGTGGCTCGGAGTCGAACACCTTCCCGGTGTAAGCCGGGAGGTGGTCGTCGTCGTTGCGAAGGTAGAACCACTTGCTGTGCCGGCCATGGTTCGAGGAGGCGAAGCCAAGGGATGTATGCTCCATGGCTCTTGGACCGCCGGCTGCGGCGTGCGGTTCCCGCCCGGACGGCCACCGCTTCCCCTTCTCCTTCTCCTTCCCTTCTCCTTCTCCGTCCCCCGGGACTTCTGGAATGTGGGTGGCCTCGAAGAAGTAGAGCCACAAGTCCCGGTGGGCGTCGATGCCGAGGAATCCCTCGCCTGGCGCGCCACGAAAACCGCCGCGTGCGTGATGCGGTTGGGGGCGAGGTTGTGGAGCTCCCGGCCATAGTACTCCAGGAGCGCGCAGGAAGCGCCCCACCGGCATCCCGAACCCTTTTGCTCGTGGAAGGCCGTGAAGCTCACGACGTACCCCCTGGGGGACACGGGAACTCGACGCCCGGCGGCGGCACGATCCACTCCCGGCCGCTTCGGCGTTTGATCGGCAGCGCAGAGCCCCTTCTCCACTGGCGCCTCGGCTCCGCCTCCGTCACGGAGCACGACTCCCGATCCACCGTGCCGCGATGTCCACCACTGGGCGCCATCGGGAGGAAAGGCTAAGCGGACTAACGGCGCGGAAGTTCCTTCCTCTTTTCTCTCCGGCGAACTCGAGCTTTCTCTCCGGCGGCGGAAGGCAAAGGCGGAGAGTTGCGGCAAACGCGGGAGGAGCCAACGTGGCGCCGCATAGGTATTTATACCCGGCCAGCTCCACCGCTCCATCTCCCCCGCATTCAATGCGTATCGGCTTCCAATCGCCCCTTTCGATTGCGCCTTCGCACCGGCCCAAAGCGCCGGCGCCTGGCGGCCCGCCGCGGCCACTGCGGGCTCAGGCGCCACACTCGCGTCGCGGCGCGCACCCCAAAAGATCGAGGGTCACGGGCCGGGACCCCGCCACAGCGTGGCCTCGGCCCGAAGCCGCGGCGCCCGCACATCACGTCTACCACAGGACCCACAAACGCAGCGCGCGGCACGCCCACGGTGGGAAAGTGGGACCCGCCACCTCCCGCCCGCGCTCCGCGTCCGCCCAGGCCGCTGAAAGGCGCGCCCACGCCTCACGGCGGGGCAAAAGCGGGGTTTCTTTCTCTTCCCCTTAAAGGAACACGGGCGACGGCCCGTTTTTTATCCCGAGGTTCGTGGGCTGGCCCATCTCGGGGTTCGACAGCCACCTCGAGGGGCAACAGAGTCGGGGGCAGCTCGGACGGCCTCATACACGGCCTAGCCCCCTGCAGCAAGCAGGGCCATGCTAGCGACATCCGAGGCCAGCATGGCGGCCGAGTTGGGATAGGGGATCCCGCGTGGGAGAGCACCGAGCCCTCGGGACCCCCCCGGGGACGGGACCCGAGCCCCGCCTCGGGCATACCATGCGGGCTCTTATGAAACGCGCCTCCGGGCCAAATTTACCCCCAACGAGCGGGGCACGGGCGTTTCACTTGGATCTTCCCGTTAACGGCTCAACGGATCTAGTCGTGTTGTTCGACACTCGTCGGCGATAGCACGGCGAAATCCACCCTCCTCCTGCGGAAGGGACGCGGAGGTGCGTAAAAAAACTAGCGACTAAGTACCGATCGGATCCCCCTCGTCATCACGAGGGCTCGGGGGCTTCCCCAACACGAGGACCGACTCGCGAAAAACGTCGCAAAACCAAATTAACCCTCGGACGAGCCGACGGGCCCTGGGCTCGGCGCCACAAAATAACTTACTCACAAGAGCACGCACAAGCCCTCGGATGAGTGCACACACTCCTTCGAGGCCTCGGGGGCTACACCCGGCGGGTGGGCCAAGCCCCGCCGACACGAGCACGGCTCCAGAGACAGAAAAAGAACACGCCGCGCGAGCTAAAATGCAAGCCCTCGAAGGAGTCCCCAAAACTCCTCCGAGGCCTCGGGGGCTACACCCGCCGGGTGCGTTTGCGCGCACCCTGCGAAAAGTGTCGATAGCGACCGAGGGAGCGCAACCTCAGCCTCTAAACGAGTGCTCCCACTCCTTCAGAGGCTCGGGGGCTACTGTCGGGGACCAAAATAAGGGCCCCTTTAGGAAAGCCCAACAAACGCAAAAACTGGCCGAACAAGCCGCCCACTACTTTACCTGGGCCACGGCTCCAGGGCACCAAAGCAAGCGCATGGTCTCCAGCCCATCCGAGCCCGCCCCGCAAAGGCCTCAGGTAAGCACCAATACTCCGCCTCGCCCGAGCCCCCAGCGCTGGGGCCTCGGACGAGTTCCCACCTTCCGCCTCGCCCGAGCCTTCAGCGGTGGGGCCCTCGGGACCGAGCCTCCGATTTCCGTCCCGCCCGAGCCCCGGTGACCAGGCCTCGGGCGGGGCGCGCCGCCTGTGGTCAAAGCCGTACCACCGATTTGGCGCACATCTACCACTGTTCGCCCATGTCCCGTGTCAGGGGCGCTCCACGCCTTGGCAGTGGATGGACACTGTCCCGTCGCGACCCACACCGGCGTTCATGCTTTCGCAGTGTCCACAATGAAGGCCTCGCTCGCCACTGTGGGACGCCACTGGGGCTTGTTGCCTAACCTCTCTCGATAGGTCCTGTCGCCGGTGCTTTGGGCACCGCCCGCTACGCCGAAGCAACGACAAATGACGTCACCCTCCGTGCGGGAGAAGACTGGACGCCCCCTCCGGTCAACCAACAGTCCACCCCGTGAGCCCTGAGCCCGGGATGGGCGATCACAGCGCCGACGATCATCCGTGGCTGTTCCAACCACTCCCCGTACGGCAACGAGCCCCGAGGCCCCCCGAGCCTCGGATTCCAGGCGGGTCAAAGCTACAGCAAGCTACAGGGCCCGGGCACCCCCTCCATCATGCTCCACCAACTCCGAGCAGGGACGCCCGTCATTCCGGCCAACAGGGCCAGGGAGGCGACGCAGCATGGCCCCGTCACGATCACGGACAACCTGCCCACTCCGGAGCCTCGGACGAGGACACACGGGAGCCCAAGACTCCGCTGCGAGCACGACCACCTCTTGTAAGGCCCGGTCCTCCCCTTACGGCTATAAAAGGGGAAGATGGGCGCCCACACAGGGAGGGAGAACACCTCACACACGCCTGATATTGGCACTTCACTCAATCATCCACGAGACTTGGGACCCGGTCCCTCTCTCATTGCTTGTACACCCTACCTACGAGCACTTCGGTGCAGGATAATACAAGAACTCCTCTCCCCCACTGGACGTAGGGCCTTCACTTGCCCGAATCAGCATAAATCCTTGTGTTCATCTTGCACACCATCCGGAAGTTGGGAGCACGCACCATAAATTCACTCGTCGGTGCTAGGGCTGGCAGCTTCTTGCACCGACAATTAATTATAGTTAATATCATTGAAAAAAAATCTTTGAATCTATTTTTTTAATAAATTTATTTAATATACAAATGTCACATTATTTTATATAAATCGAGTTAAACTTGCATCATGCACACCAATAGTGATACTTATCTAAGGACGGGTGGAGTATATCGTTAGCCTCCTGTGAGCCTTGACGTCGATCAGCGTTGCTTTGGACCAGGTCGTCGATGTTTTAGCCCGTCTCTTTCCAAGTTGTTACTGTTCCACCCTTTAGCTTCAATGTGTTGTCGGCCCTGCCGAAAGTACTCCCTCCGTCCCAAAATAGATGTCATTCTCGCTTCCCCGGTAAGTCAACATTTTCAAAATACCGGCAATTATATATTAAAATATATAAATATTTATGCTAAGTAATTAGTATCATTGGAAAGATCTTTAAGTCTAGTTTTTTAACAAATTTATTTGGAGATGAAAATGTTGCACGTTTTTTTCTACAAATCTAGTCAAAGTTGAGAAAGTTTGACCGCACGCATCCCATAACGTCATCTAATATGGGACGGAGGGAGTACTGCACTTCATTTTTATATGACCGTCTGGGAAAGGTCTGAAGCGATGCCTTAGTGACGGAAGGCCTAGCTAGCTCCCCAATCCTATTGTCTTCCTCCTGCACTTCCCAATCCGTGGGTATTTAGATGCAGAGGAAAAAGTTTTATCTGTATCATATTGAATGTTATATAGGATGTCGGAAGGGTGTTCGGATACTAATAAAAGAATAAATTACAGAACTCGTCAGTAAACCGTGAGACGAATTTTTGAAGTGTCATTAATCCATCATTAGTACATGTTTATTATAGCACTAAATTATTAAATCATGGACTAATTAGGCTTAAAAGATTCATTTCGCTAAATAGTCGCAATCTGTGCAATTAGTTAATTTTTTAATTTATATTTAATGCTTCGTGCATGTGTCTAAACATTCAATGCGACAGATAGGGAGGCCTGGTTGTAGCTCCCCAATCCCATTGTCGTCCTTCTGTTCTCTGTTAGCTCTGATGGCCAATCCAGTGGCCAGGTCGACATAAGCAGAGGCATTATCGTATTCTGCTAATTCACTACCGGTATTGGCAGAAATCTGGTGGAACGTACTATCACTCGGTCCTCAGGAAGACAATGCCGTACGTCAGCGGGATGAAGGTAAGGTGTCCTTGACTAGCGGTGGCAGCGGCCGCGGGACCTCCGGACTGGAACGCAGCCACGCGGTCTCGACACCTTTGTTCGTGCTGGTTTCATGGAAGTTTTTTTAACCTCGACTCCTACGGTACAACTGTAGTATCTGAACGCACGCTCAAACACACACCCCACACGCACATAGACACACTCTAGAGCGCACGCTAGACCTACAAACTATACACACACCACGTGTCCTTCTAAACATCGACGAAGTCCTATGGGCTCCACAGACGACGGACACGTCGTTCTACCATTGTGGCTTCACGCGTACGTCCAAGACCTGCAAATTTATTTATAGGAATAAATCCTAGGTGCGACACCCGAGTTGCGTCCGCTGGGGATTGAACTCGGGTGGGTAGCGCTCCAACCGAGCTGCCCCACCGCCATGCTACGCACGCGTCTGCGTTTCATGGAAGTTGTGCAAACACCGGAACGCACATGCTTTCGCGACAGCGTAGACCCTCTAGTCCTCATCAGTCATCACTATAAAGCACGATTGCCTGAAGAGCCCAGCGGCTGAGCTGCCCGTGTGCCCGTGTTCTAAATTATAATGATGATCAGCTGGCCGTGTGCCCATGGCTAATAGTGTAGGGCGCTTAATCTATGCCAAAGTGCATTGTTGTAATCCGAGACTACCCCCTAAATAGTGTGCAGAGAAAGTACGATGGCGTGCAAATGTGGTGGATACTAAGAAGAAGAAGAGTCTGTTGGACTTGGACCTCCTCGAGTGTTTTCGGCCCAATCTAGCTACCTAGAGGAAAGCATATAGAGTAGACGTTAGTTAGGTTACTTGTGGTGAAATCTATCCACCTAGGTTCAAGTCCTTAACTTGCCATGGGTGATCGTATTTTCCTGGATTTAATCTAAGATTTACCGGCGTTATGTTTTAAGTGGTAGCGACATCCCCATCGGCGACGAGACGCCTGTGGTGACTTCGAGAATTTCCAAATCTGCCAGCTCAGTCCTTCAGAGGTGCTCATAGGGGTAGAGTTTGCATATGTGTATTCTAAGGGATGAGTGTGCGTGTGTATTATGAGCGTCTGCGTTGCACTGTACTTAAAAAAGGCATATAGAGTAGACCAACCTCACGTTCAGACAGACCTGTCACTGCGTCTGGTAAAAAAATCGACAAAATTACTCATAGTAGGGTGCGTTGATCATGGCAGATGTAGGCTGTTGTATGTAACCTGTACTTCAATTACCGGGCAGAACAGAATAGGTTCGCACGACAAAGAAGACCTGGCGGTGGCACAGCTGTACAGTGAACAGTTCCACAAGACGTCCTTGTGCCTTAACCTGGACAAAAATAACTGAGAACTGAGAACCGAACCGAAATAATCTGAACCGAAACCGAAATATTGGGTCCCAAATTCGGTTCTAGGTTCTGAGGAACCGAAATTATTACGGTTATTTCGGTTCTAGAGCTCGGTTAACCAATACCTGAAATAACCGAAGTTACAGAAAGGCCTTAATTAAGAATGCAGCCCAGCCCAATATGCTGTCTTGCGCGGCCCACCTCAACAAACCCTAGGCCCTCACTCGGTCTCCACACCCCACGGCCGCACCCGCACCTGCAGTCCCGACGGCGCACACGTACCTCGTTTCTCCTGGCTTTCGACTCTCTGATTCGGCGATTCCCCACCCCCCAGCCCCCAGCGAACAACACGCCATCACCGGCCGCCGGCCCTCTAACTGCCGCCGCCACTGCTCCCTACACCTAGCGCGTGTAGGAGTGCAGCAAGCCGCCACTGCTCCCTGCATCCTCCGTGGTCAGGTTTAGACTGTCCGCACTCATCATCCTCTAAATCCATCCTCTATCCATCCTAGTCATCAAGATTGTTTTCTCTATATACCTTTCTTCCGCACCCATCATCCTCTATATCTCTACTCTATATCAAATACCAACAGTGGAGCTCACTTGTCACTTTATCTAAATATATCCATGTGAGATCTTGTTTTGAAGTTTATTGAAACGGATTTAATGGTGTAATCATAATTTAATTTGGTTTTTTGGTTTGTAAGTTATAATATTTTTAGTTAGTTCAACAAGTGGGGCCCACATCACCTTTCTTCTGCGTTGCTGCGTGCTGTGCCTGCTGCGTTGCTGCTCCTCTCTGCGTGTCTGCGTGTGGACCCATGCCCTTGCATAGCGGACATCTAGTACAATGTTGGGAACAGCGGATGGCTGGCTCTTCCGGACTACATAGCGTGGAACGCTGCAGAGTTTTCTGTCCGCTAAATCGTTTAGCGTATCCGTCTACGGAACCGGCTGCGGATAGCCTTTAAGCGGTCAGCTGCCTGCAGGAGTGCAGCAAGCAGCGGCGCTGCACAGTTCTGCTTTGCTTCCCCCTCGGCGGTGCCATCTATTCTTGTCATGGGCGCATCCCAGCCAAACGGCCAGGCCCCGATGTGAAGCAAGGTCACCGGAACATGCTTATGCCTTTATCGATGTGTGGTGTGCTACTGCAGGTGATTTTTTGCTTATTTTTCTTTTTGCATTTGAGAGAACACATCTTTGGGCTGTTTCATTTTGATTGTTGTTTGAATTCTCCCTGTGATGCTGCTCCAAATTCAGTTAACATGCTGTTGAAGTTTGCTATTGGATCACTGTTTTTTCTGGTGCCTAGGGAATTTCAGTTACTTCGGGTAGAACCGAAACCGAACCGAATTATCCGAAATCAAAATTCCTCGGTTCTATGTTTCAGAACTAATCGATTAGTTCCTACATCTTAGATAACTGAATTTCCTCAAGAACCGAGGAACCGAACCGATCAGTTTCGATTAACCGAATGCCCAGGCTGACTTTTGGCACTATGCCAGCGAAGAAGGAGAGGACGTCTGGATGAGTGCCGGGTTTCGTAGCCTGTCTGTACTGTTTGCGCAGGGGACGTAGCTTGGGCTTGGCCCCCGTAGTCACTTGATTCTGCTTTGTAACTCAGTCTCGATCGTGCTAGTTGGTTGGCGTTGAGTGTGGCGTTCCTCAGGCTACCTAGCTCTTGGCATCTCGCCGTGAGCTTTGCAGGGGGTTTGTACTTATTTCCTTCTTAATAAAATACGTGCAGTGCATGTTCTCAAACAAAAAAAAGGAGAGCAGCCCTTAGCTTTGTTTAAACAATAAGTATACAGTTCCATTTCCATGCAATACGGAGGTGTCCTAAATCATAACAACAATGTAATGACTGTTCCAAAAAATATAACCTACTTTGTATAGATAAATGTAACCTAGCTACTAAACATTTATCGTCCCTCCAACACTGAGACACTCACGTCATTTATGGTGCTGCTATTTGTCTTTCCTCCTGTTCCTTGGGCTTGTAAATACCATTGGGAGAAGTACATGGGCTGCTTTGGGACTGAATGTAATGTGGTTTCGTTCTCCAACATGAACATAAGCGGCCTACTGTTTGGGTTGTCTTGCACACACAAGAGTCCTATGTGGATACATCGCAAAGCTTCAACTGGCGAACAAGTCCCAACAATTGATGAGTCCACGAGATCAATTGCCTTACCATCTTTCCATAAGCTCCATGCTTGAACCAATTCAACCAAGTTCATAAGATATCAACACGTTTTTATTATAACTATGGACATTTCATGAATAGCACAATACTCACATAAGCTAATAAGCTAGGCAAGCAGGTGAACTGAGTCGAAGTGATCTTTAAACCACTTATAATCTCCAAGAGTATGACACCAAAGCTATATGTATCTGACTTGACCGAAAAGGCACCATCCATTGCATATTCAGGAGACATGTAACCACTACATAAACATTAACACTAAGTATAAACATATTAATTAAAAGAATGAAAAGAAAAATGAAATCATATCAAGCGTGATGCATGGAGTACTCACTATGTCCCGACAACTCGATTAGTATTTGCTTGTTGTTGGTCTCCACCAAAGATTCTTGCCATTCCGAAATCCGATATCTTTGGGCTCATATCCGCATCCAACAGATGTTGCTTGTTTTGATATCTCTGTGAATTATAGTCAACCTTGAATCCTGTTGGAGGTAAAGAAGTCCTCTAGATATTCCTTTGATTATCTTGAATCTTGTTGGCCAATCGAGGGCTTTTTTACTTGCAGGATCTATATGTACAGTAGTACGATATAAGTAAGCTGACAAATTTTATATGGTAACCATAGCAAACATTTATTTATTTCTCGAAAATATGAGACTAATTACCAAAAATGAAGCAATCCAAACTTTTGTTTGGTAAATACTCAAAAATCAGCAACCTCTCGTCTCCATGAATGCAGCAACCAAAAAAGTCGACAAGGTTTCTGTGTTGCGGTTTGGCAATTAGAACAACTTCGTTTCTGAATTCCTCTGCACCTTGTCTAGAACCCTTACCAAGTCTTTTGATTGCACTTCTCTATTATCGGGAAGCATACCCTGCATGATTTCATCATTCAGTAAATATTCCTTCCGTTTCAAATTATAAGTCGTTTTGACTTTTTTGGTTTATCTATTTTGCTATGTATCTAGACATATTATTATATCAAGATACATAGTAAAATAGATGTACTAAAAAAGACTTATAATGTGGAACGAAGGAAGTATTACACTTGTGTGCTGTATAGGAATTTCATTATTGTAGTTACCTTATAAACCTTCCCGAAGCCTCCTCGTCCAAGCATGTTACCCTCAGAAAAGTTGTTTGTTGCAGAGACAATATATATCTCTAAAGCTAAAGAATGGAAGCTCGAGATCTTCTTCGTCTCCAAGTTCATCGGACGTGCTCTCTAAACCTATCATTACTTTCTTCCCGCTACCATTGTTTCGACTTGGGCCTTACAAGAAAGTCGTGTTAGCATAGTCTGTTCTAAGCAAGACTTGCAAACCCATGTTCTAAGAACTGTTGAAAAAAGAAAACGCCCAAAAAACAAAAAGACTTGACTTCTTGTAGTAAAGTAAGTGTGTTTACCTCTAAGCTTGCATATCCAAACAAAGGACATGGCAGTGACCATGAGTGCAAGCACAGACGCCACAACTGGAGCCAAGATTTTCACCACAACCCACCTCCTTTTCCTTGTAGCTGCAGAAGTGTATTACAGGAGATATTAACACCGTAGCTGACGAAATGATGAATTTTGCCTAACCGGTGAAGTTTTTTTGCTTACCAAATTCAAACTTTGCCAACCTCACGTAGAGATCCTGCCCTCTTTCTGCATAACGAACGTCCACGATATCATCCGTCCACATGACGCAACCACTGCCACCACCTCCGCCTCGGATGTCAGCGGCCGTGTAGGCCACGCAGGAGCAATTGGCCAGGCACCTCGCCCTACACTGCTCCAGCGTCGCGCTCATGTCCACCGTGGCGTTGTGCGTGTCAGGGAGTTTCACTCCTCCCAACACCATGAACCCGTCCGTCGTCGTCCCGTTGCCGCACTCCAGCGGCGCGTGTTGACGGCAACCACTGGAGGTGTCCCTCATGGACCACTGCGACGGTGATGCCGGGCTGAACCCATCTATGCAGCTGCAGAACTGCGTGGACGCAGTGGCCGCGTTGCATGGAGTCCGATCGTTCGGACGGAATCCTCCGTCCGATGGGTTCCCGCCCATAATTCCTCTGTCCTGTAATATCATATTTGGTGGAACATCATATTTCTTGTTACCGAACATCATATTTCTTGTTGCAGAACAATGTCTATTTTTAGCTAACAAATAGCAGGCTGGCTCACTCAACCCACACATGCAAATGACTTTTAACGAATTAAAAAGTCATAACTCCTAAACCAAACATCCAAATTAATTTCCGATTACACCATCAGATTTCTTGCAATAAATCCTTCAAAACAAGATCTCATATTAATATATTTAAGTAAAATTTTATTGATGAATATTTATCTTATAAAGGTAAAATATTTTTTATGAAGTGTACTGATGTTCTCAGGCCATGATATAATGTTCCGTCTTCATAAAACAAATGTTCTATTATCATAAAACAATTGTTCTAAGTTAAGGAGAACCAAACAAGATATAGATTCGTTGAATGGTATTATAATATGTTAAAATATGGGAAAATGAATGAAAAAATTTATAAAATATAGATAAATAGATTAATAATAATAAAAAAATTCAAAAATAATTAAGTTTATTACAACGAATCCTTTAAAAAATAAAATTCTATATGGATATATTTAGATAAAATTTATTAATAAATATTTATTTTATAAAAATATAATATTTTGTTTTAAAGCAAAGATAATGTTCTAGGTTTAGAGGACATGGTTTCGTCTTCGCAAGAAAAAAAATGTTCTTGGATTAGGAGAAAAAATATTCTTAGTTTAGAAAGACAATATTATAGTTTTAGGTTCATAAAACTAGTAATATAATATACATAAAAATAAATAAATATATAATAATAATAGTAAATAATAAAATCTAGAGCAAAGCATAAGAAAAAAAATAAAAAATATAATAGAAGAATTAAAAGAACATCACAAAGGATAATTTTCAAACAACCTAAAATATACTATAGAACATCGCACATGCACTAAATAAATATCACTATCATAGAACATCACTAAATACAGCTTTTATGTGAATAATATGGTAATCTGTGAAAAAGAAAATAAAAATAAATTATAAAATATATAGAGATACTTAAATAACATAACTTATCTAAATAGAAAAAATAATAAAAGGTAGAACGAGACAAGAAATAATAGAATGAAAAAACATGTGGAAATAGGAAAAATAGAAAGAACACCACACCAATAATACTTGAACAACTTGAAATAGATAAAAAATATCTCATATTATACGAATATAAAGATAATAATCAAATATCTTATTTACATGATACAAACACCATATGTATACTATGTGAGCATCAAATATATCATAAAATATTCTAAAGTACATCACAAAACATATAAATATATATACTATATAAACATCATAAAATATAAAATAATTAACTATAGTATAAGTAATAAATAAATAAAAATATGAACATAAAAATAATAATAAAAATAACATGAAATGGAAAGGTAAAACATTTGAAAAAAAGAAAATAGTTGTCATACTACATCTAAATAAATAAGAAAACATACTTGATTTAAGAAAAAACCTTCCACTCTCGGAAGTATAACATATCAAAAGTAGAAAAGAACATCAAAAACTATTACATAGACATTATAGAACATCAAAATATATACCATATAAACATCATAGAACATAATAAAAAATATTATCATGTAAACATCACAAAAAATATCATAGAGCATCGATGTATACTACACGAACATTACTAAATACATCTTAGAACATCAAATGTATGCCACGTGAACATAAAAAATCATAGAAAATTACATTATAACACGGAATATCACCAATAAAATCTATAATGAAGTGTAAGAAAAAAAACATAATAGAGAAATTAGTAAAAAATCACATGGACACTTTTCAAAAATCATAAATATACCATAGAATATCATTTGTATATTAAATGAACATTATTAAATATATAATAGAACATCACTGAATATACCATAGAACTTAGCATATATATACTTTCTCTATTCAAAATTTAAAAGTCGTTTTTGGACAAAGTGGCATGATCTGCAAAATTATAACTTTGCCTTCATATTTTTATAAAAATACTAATTACAAAGTGATATATTTATACTTTTATAAAAGTATTTTTAAGACATGTGTACTCATGAAAACACAAAAACATTATAGAACAAATATCATGACAAAATAACATGAAATTGGTATTTAATATATATAGAATAAATAAATAAATAAATAATATAAATAAAAAATAAAATTTAGAACAAAGCTTAAATAAAACATGTAATAGAGAAAATACGCCTAGTACTTCACGAACATAAAAAATATGTCTAGAACATCACATCTAGACCATATGAACAGGGATGAAAACGGACGGATAATTTTCGATCGTATTCAAACCCAATTCGTTTAGAGAGGTTTTTATCCATTCGTATCCGAGTCCCGACATTCAACATTCATGCATCAGTATCCGTATCCGAATATTTAAATTGCATATTTATGATGTCGATATCCAATTAGTATCCTATCCCAAGGCATAATTGATACTATCCGTATTTGAATTCGAATCCGGACAAAAATATGAAAACAAATATGATATGAGTGATATCCGTCCGTATCCGATCCGTTTTCATCCATACATATGAACATATGAAAAAAACATCAAAGAACATACTATTTATAACACGCAACGCATATCATAAAAATATCATAAAACATCATATGTATAATATATGAATATAAAAAATAACACGTAACATCACATCAATACTATAGTACAAATATCTCATAGAATATAGAAAATTAAAAAATTAGTAAGGTAAAATAGAAAATTAGAATAGAAAAATAAAAAAAAAAAAAATCACATGAAACAAAAAAAAAAAAAAATAAATTGAAGAAAGATAATAGAAAATTAATAAAAACATGAAGGAAAAAAGAAAAAATAAAAGAAACATGAAAATATAAAAACATGTTCTATACAATGTATCATAGAACATCATAAATATACTACACGAACATCGGATGTATATAACATGAACATTCTATTTATACAACTTGAAAATTCTTAAAATATATAGAAAATTATAAGTATACTATGCGAACATGATAGATATACCACTTGAATAAAAGAAATAATAAATAACATAAAGGAATAAAAAATATATTAGAATAATTATTAAAATAATGAATTAGAGTAAAATAATAACGGTGAAAAACACACATAAAACATGATTAATAAATGATAAATATATAGAACAAATAAAATAAGAATAGGGGAGAAAATTTAAAAAGAAAGATAAGATAAAATAAGAATGAAAAACATAAAAAATTAAAAATAAAAAAAAATGAATAAGAATTATACTATGTATTGATGATTTTATTTACATAGAATTTAAATTGTTGTTTGTGAGTTGAATCAAGTTTCGATGGTTTGCAAAGATCTTAAAATTTAAGTCGCAATAGAATGTTGTTATGTTGCTTTATTATTTAAGAATTATATTTTATTCATTATGAATCATTGAAAATTTGTCATGAAATTTTTTTGTGGATAATAATAATGAACTTGAACTATATAACATATACTTATACACTAGAACATGGGAAAATAAGCTGAGAACATCGGGATAAAGACTGAGAACATCGAGATAATTTTTGTGAATGTTGACCGCCACATACACTAGGGACATCGGAAACTAAGAAATTAAGAACATAGGAATAAAGGTAGGGAACATTGATATAAACTTGGTGGAACATTAGATGTCTTTATAACAATATTTAGAATTTAATTGGCTCTAAATTAGATAAAATTCTTGATGGTGTATGACAAGCATTTGTTTGATAAAATTTTAAGGGCGTAAAAAAAAACATTCTCGTTAAAAAATTATATCTCATGAATTATATTATGAGTTAAATTAAGCTTTTCAATATAAAAATTATAAAAATAAAAGATAAACTATGGAACATCTCTGTCCTCTCAAGTGAATATTGAAAACACAAAATCAACACACCTAGTATGTACTACATGAATATCGAAAAAATAAAAATAGAGACGTTAAGAACATTCTTATGAACTCATATAACATAAAAGAACATTCAGAACATGACATCAGTGTGTGGTTAAATTAAAATCTCAGGATGAAACATAATGAGAGTAATAACGGAAAATGAGAAAAGCTAGGCGCTGCGCTTAGTAAAGTATGGTGTATAGAAAATCGTAACATACATCATAGAACATAGCATGTATACTATATAAATATAATATTTTATAAAATATAGAAAATAAAAATTTAAACACAAAAAAAAGATTAAGTAAGGTAAAATAGAAAAATAAAAATCTATAAAAAACATAGGATAAAATAGAGAAGAAAAAAAGAAAGGAATTAAAAATAATTATAAAATAAAATAGACAAACTGATTAGTTATAATAAAAACAATAAACAATTAAATTGAATAGCAATATTAAAAATGAAAATAATAAAAAATCATATGAAATGTAAAAAGTAAGAAAAATAGAAAGTAAATTGAAGAAAGGAAATAAAAAAATAATATGAAAATGGAAAAGAAAATTAAAAAATAAAAAGAAAAATTAAAAATATAAAAAATGAGGAATAATAAAATTCAGATAGAAAAAGAAATAAAAACGAAGCATGAAAAGAAAAATGAGAAAGAACAAAGAACAAAAAGAAAAAAAAAAAAAAAGAAAAGAATAAGAAAACAAGAAAAATGAAAAAAATGAAAGCAACGTACATACCTAGGAGAGGTCGTTCGGCAGATGCATGGCTGGTCTGGTTTGGGCTGGTTGAGCTGCTTCGGGCTGGTTGAGCGGCTGGAAGCAGCTGGAGCTGGTACTCTATCAGATCAGCCGCACCAGGCAGCTTTGCTCCAGTTGAACGTCCAATGCTTCCTCGTTCCTCGCGCTGTTTTTACTCACCCACGCGCTGCACCCGCGTTCCCGCCTCCTGGCTTCCCGCGCGTCGTTCGGATGACGCATTGGGTCCGAATGTTCGGACCTGATGGTTTCCGGAACGCGCCGCACTCGGCGTAGTTGTCGTAGAGGTCCCTTGGCGATCGCACCCAGGTGTTCCAGATCCGATTGGCCGAATCCCATGCCAGACGCTGCACCGATCCGTCGCCGTTCAATACGAGGAGGGTGAAGGGAGCACCGGGCATGACGTTGACGACGTAGAAGACCTCGTCGGGGCTGACAACAACCTGCACAGAGAACATCGAAGAGTAGGACGCTGTCTCGGTGATGCCGCTGAACCAGCGACCGTTCCACGGGCCGGCGCGGTAATTCTTGGCACTGCGCCTTGCCATGTCAAGATGTCCGGCAGGCCCCTTATGTCCACGACCCGACGGTAGTCCCCTGTCGCCCGGTCGTCCTTCGCCCGCCACGACGTGAGGGACCACTCCAGGCCTGTCTTTAGGTTCTTGCCGAACTTCATGCTAGGGAGCAAGGTGTTGGATGGGTGGTCGAATGACTGCCACAGACTGGCGTTGCTGCTCTGCTCTTGCACGACAAGGTTGCCGGATTCGAGCAGCTGCGCCACCCAAGAGGCAGAGGCGCCGGTACCGGTCGTGTTTGAGGACCAGGCGGTCTGGCCAAAGTCGTCGAGAAGGCGAAGCCCCACCTGGCTGCTCATCACCAGGACGCCGGAGGTGCTGTTCAGCGGCGTGTCGCGGTTGGCCACCCACAAGATGGCGTCCTTATTACCAGACGTGAACCAGATCCCGAGGTACCTCTTGGTTGGCACCGTGGTCGACAGGGAGAAGAAGCCCAGGGTGACTGAGCCACCGGCAGAGATCAGCGTCTCGCCATCGGTGATGTTGGCCCCATTGCTGAGCGTGTCCGATGAAATTCCGGCATCGGAGGTTCTAAGGAAAAGGAGTAGTAGCATGGCAAATACAGTGGCGAGGAGGTTGAGAGCGGCCATGTGGGCTGTGGCGATGTACGATGTAGTATCTTCTTTGTTCTTTGACAAGGCAAATCACATCAGGGATGGGGACGCTGCTGAGTAATCGGGTTTCTTATATCACCTGAGATTCTACGTTTTGGAATCGTCGGATGCCTCGTAATGACGAGTAGGACCACCAAAATAATAAGCACAATCATGACGGAGGAAGACAAGGATGCACCAACAACCCGACCAGTAGGACGGAGTTGGCCGGCCGTGCCATGGTTTGACTTCACCTGTCGTTGTTCCGCATCCTCCACCCTGCGGGGGACGCAGGCCTGAACCCCTGGCGCAGCCGCAGAACGACGCGGACGCCGCGGCGGCGTCGCTGCTGCTCGGGTCACTCAGCACGACGAGCGTTAGTGTTAGCACATCCAGTATAAAACTCAATGCGCTAGTGTTACAACATCGAGTATCGCGAGTTCGCGACTCCTTACAAACCTTCTATGTCTGACATGTAGACATGTTTTCACCTTCGAGGGCTAATTAAATTCGCGACTTGGACATCAATTTGTCGCTCGGCCTGGCATTGAAGTCCTTGATTAAGCTCCCTGTTTGTCTTCATGTTTGGATGAATAACATAAAGTCCAAACCAAGTTAGAAATTTACTTACGAGTTAGATATCTTTGTATTGTTGTTATCAATTATAAAAAAGAGTGTAAAAATCTTAGTTTTATTTTGGACTAATGGGTATTACGTGAGATAAACAGGTGATTAGTTTACAAGGTAGGTTGAGCAAGACATGAAAGCATGGTAGAGAGATAGTCTAACGACCCGTCTCCTTGAGGCTGAGTCCACTTATATCTAGCAATTTTTTTAGGACATAGACTGCCCTCACAACTGCGTCACTCGTGCGCACCTGAAAAGAACTTTCTAGTCGGTCACCTATCTCTAAATTGCTCTAGACTAAGCATGCTTAGCTTCAGAGTTCTACTAAGCCCGGGGCCGGGATGTTACATCGTCACCCTCTTAAAAGACCGACATCCTCGTCGCCTCGTCGGTCAACCCCAAGCCAGAAACATCCTTTCTTAGCCACGTCCGTATTCCCAGCTCCCCGGTCCAAGTGCCATCTCCCGAGCTATACGTCCGTGAAACCCACGAGTTGGCTTTGAATACCATTTGTAACGACTCCGCCCCTTGAGGTCGGATCCGCTTACATCTGGCAACTTTTCTAAGACATAGACTGCCCTAACAGGGCAACACTAGTATTTTCTGTGCATTTTATCCTTATTCGTGCGCACCTAGGAAGAACTACCTCTGATCAGTCACCCATCCTTAGATTGCTCCAAGCCAAGCACACACACTCAATCTTAGAGTTTTTTGGAGATGGGTTTCTGGAAAAGAAGTTGTAACTTGTTAGTATGAGTATCCTATTAATCCTATTAAGCCCTGGGTTAAGATGTTACAGATAGCATGTATAGTGTTGAGAATGCCCAATTAGTAGATATTTGATGAGAATATCAATATTTGAGAAGGACTTCTTCCTATGGCGGCTAACAACGTCTAGTTGTTGGAGAAATAGATGTTTATCTTTTGTCTAACAGGTCAGCCACATCCATAGACTTCGAATAAGTTCGTTGCTTTCAACCACTAGACTGACTCGTGAGAAACTAGACTAATATATATAAGCTACTTACTCACATGCCGTGATTGACCACGGAATGTCACTAGTACACAGAGCATTTGTGTTGACGGTGCGTATCCATTTGTACAGGCGGTTGTAGTTTAGACACGCCACTGAAAATCAGGACAGGGTCCCAATCTTTATATCCGCCAGGTAGAAAAGGTTCAACATCGGCGGTTTCTAAAGTGAACCGCCAGTGTAAATTGTCACATTTACACTGGCGGTTCACTTTAGAAACGCCGATGTTAATCTGAAGTCACCACAGGCGGTTTAAGTAACCAGCCGCCTGTGAAAAGTGACACTATTTTCACAGGCGGTTTCCTTATGTAAACCGTCTGTGGTGACTTTGCCCTATATATACCCCCCTTCTTCTTCCCCACCAGAATGAATAGAACTGTAGCCCGAGCAGTGTGCCATAGGAGGAGCTTTGGAGGTCCAGATTTGACCCAATACAAGGGGGGAGGTTTTGATCCTGATTTCTTTAGAGGAGGTAGCTAAAAAAGGTTAGTTTATGTGTTTCTTGCCTCATTTCCTTCTTTTTTCCTCAATCCCCACCACTCTTGTGATCTAGGGTTTCACCTCAAGAGAGAGAAGAGTAGCTAGGTTTTTAATTTTTCAATAATTCTAGTCACTTCTTATGTAGGGTTTCACTTTTTTAGCTACGGTTTAAATTTTTAAGTTTTATTAGTTACTCTTAAAGAAATATTTAGTTATGTTTACTTAATTAGCTTGTAGTGATGCTTGCTAGGTTGTCATTAATGAATCTAGTTTAAGTTATTTGGAATTTTTCTAGATATTGGTGCATTAAATTAGTTTTTGTTTAATTATTTAGTTATGTTTTGTTAAATTGAGTAGTGGTGAGACTTCAAATAGGTTTTTAGTAACTATAGTTGCTTTAATTGATGCTTTAATCTAATTAATTGATGCTTTAATGATTTTTTTATTTTTTGTTTAATGAAGTATAGGTGAGAGAAGAGTAGCTAGGTTTTTGCTTTTTAGTATTTCTACTCACTTTTTCATTAATTTGTCTCTTTTTACTATATGTAATTTAGCTCGGATGTGTACTATTTCAGAAATATACAAGTGAGGAGTCATTTTCATCTATATATACTCTTTTGAACGAGTGTATTAATCATACAAAGGTTAGTTAATAATTAATATAAATAAACATCTATGTCTACTTTGTAGTGTTTACAATATATAAATCTACTAAACTTTTTTTAACAGTAACGATGGATAGAGCCTTACGGATGTATAACTTAGAAAGAGTAGATCCATCATACATACCGAGGTTCAAAGTTTATCGATGCCTTTGAAAAACCATACTTTGAGAACACAGAAGAAACACATATATTGCCCTTGCTCGGATTGCAGGAATATTGTTGTTTATGAAGACACAAAACCAATGTTAAATCATTTGGTCCGCCGAGGATTTATGTAAGATTACTTGATTTGGACAAAGCATGGAGAGGGTAGCTCTACGCCGTATACTGCTTGGAGACCCCCGCGAACCTCGAGGCGAATGGCCCGGATATGTTTGTTGATGATATTAGTCAGTTCCTACATGAGACTCATCACCATTGTCCCCAGCAGAACGAACATGTTGTGCCTGATGTTCATGATGATGCGAATGTTGGAGGAATCGAGGACAACAGAACTGAAATGATGGATGAAGATGCGGAATTGATGGCTGCACTATTGCGTCGTCATACAGATCTATCAATGTTTTTTATGAAAGGTATGGAGGCCTTGGAGAAGGCAGCAGCAGAGCCATTGTACGATGAGACTAAAGGTTGTACCAAAGAGTTCACAACTTTATGGTCTGTGCTGAAGCTGTTGATGTTGAAAGCAAGATATGGATGGTCCGATGCTAGCTTCGAAGCATTATTGAGTACTCTCGAGATATGCTTCCAAAGGAGAACAAAGTGCCCCCGCTAACACGTACTATGCAAAGAAGCTAATCAGTCCACTTACTATGAGTGTCCGGAAGATCCACGCTTGTCGAAATCACTGTATCCTATATCGAGGTGATTACAAAGACTTGGACAACTGTCTAAATTGTGGTGCAAGTCGATACAAGACGTAAAAAGACTATCTACAAGAAGAGAATGCAGCCTCCATTTCTAAAGGGAAAAAAGAGAAAGAAGACTCAACGAGTTCAAAACCCCGCACTAAAAAAAATGAAGAAGAAGACTACTACGCACGAGAGAAGGGTTCCCCGCTATGGTCATGTGGTACCTTCCAGTAGTAGATCGGTTGAGGTGTTTGTTCGCAAACCCTAAGGATGCAGAGCTTATGACTTGGCATGCTTCGATAAGCACAAAGTAGATGGAAAGCTTCGACATCCTGCGCAGATGGCAAGCAATGGCAAAAATTCAATGAGGACCACCCGAAATTTGCTAAGGAGACAAGAAATGTCGGGTTTCGCCTTTGTATACCGATGGAATGAATCCCTTTACTGAAAGGAGCAAAGTAAGCACAAGCACATGGCCGGTGATCCTCACCATCTACAATCTCCTCCACACTTGCTACAAAAGTGAAAATATCTTTTGCTAACCATTCTTATTTCTAAACCTACACAACCTGGTGTTGACATGGATGTATTCTTGGAGCCATTAATGGAGGAAATGAGAATATTATAGGATACTGAGGTGTCGCCATGTTGGACGAATACCGAAAGAGTCATTCACACTAAGAGCAATTATTTTTGTTACAATCAACGATTACCCAGCTCTCTTTGTATTGTCGGGGACAGTTCAAGGGCAAGGTTGGTTGTGTAGTATGCTTGGATGAAACATTTTATGTGTCCCTCGGTGCCTCCAACAAGATAGTGTACATGAGACACAGGCGTTTCTTATCACAAGGTCATAGGTACCGCTTGCGAAAGATGGATAAGTACTTTGACAATCATGATGAACTAAGGTCCACTACTCAATCAGGTAATAGTAAAGGTCACAGAGTATATGAGATAGTTAAGAACATCAATTTTGTATTTGGTAAGAAGACAAAAGATGGAAAAGTAAGAAAGGATATAAAGCCAACTCCTGTGGCTACATTCAAGAAGATGTCAATTTTCTTTAAGTACTTGCCATGTTAGAAAGAGCTTGACGTACGACACGCGGTTGATGGTATGCACATCCAAAAGAATGTGTTTGAAAGCATAATTGGTACCTTGCTAGACATAAAGGGCAAGACAAAGGAAGGATTGAGTTCACGTCAGGACCTGGTCAATTTGAATATAAAACCTGAACTTCACCCGGTATTGCTAGATAATGGAAAGTACCACCTCATAGCAGCAAGCTACAACTTGAGCACAGATGAGAAACATGCCATGTGCGTGTGGTTGAAGAAATTGAAAGTTCCAGCTGGATTCTGCTCCAACATTAAGAGCATTGTGTCAATGAAGGACCTTACACTCACCAACTACAACTCACATGATTATCATGTGATGCTGAAAACTTTCCTTCCTATTGTCATCAGGGCTATAAGTCCGGTGTTCTTAAAGATGGTAATCACACGGTTGTGCTTCTTTTTTAACGAGATATCACAAAAGGTAATTGATCAAGAGCAGTTGGAGTCTCTTCAGGAATTCGCAGTGGAGACATTGTCACAACTTGAGATATGCTTCCCGCCTTCTTTCTTCGATATAATGGTACACCTTGTCGTGCATTTGGTGCCACAAATACAGGCATTGGGTCCCATGTATTTGCATGAGATGTGGACATATGAGCGTTTCATGTCAGTTCTTAATGGGTACGTAGCCACTCATGCTCGTCCTGAGGCATCTATGATAGAGGGATACACTACCGAAGAGGCTATTGAGTCCGGAGGTCCATTCTGCAACACTTGCCTAAAAGACCAAATTGCAATAGGTTTGCCTCCATCTCGACATGAGGGTAGACTATATGGGTGTAGGAGGATGGGTCGAAAATCATTCATCCCGTCGGACTACAATATTGTCCTCGAGGCGCATCATAGCATCCTACATCAGCTCTCAATATCCTCTGATCAAACAACACATACAAGAGCTAAGCGATCAGAACCCTGGGCAAACAGAGGATTGGGTATCGAAGGAACATAAGCGTCGATTCACCACATGGCTAATGGAGCAGAACATTCCAAATGGAGACACAATTGAGCAACAAACTATCAAGAGGTTGGCAGCTGGACCATCTCGCCAGGTTACATCATGGCAGACCTTTGATATTAGTGGCTTCACATTTTGTACTACTTCTAGGGACAAAAAGAGCATGGCGCAAAAACAGTGGTGTTCGTTCTATGAGGCCATAGATGATTCAGATGAAACCGCTACATACTTTAGCTTCATTGAGGAGATATGGGAACTAGACTATGATTCATTTAAGATGCCTGTGTTTCGATGCCAATGGATTGATGACAACCATATCACCGTGGATAACTATGGCTTGAGAGTTCTTGATCTAAGTAAAGTAGGCTACAAGGATGATCCTTGGATCCTTGCTAACCGTCTTTGCCGCAGTCTTCTATGCCGAACAGATCCTTTGTAAAGAAGAGAAGAAAAGTAGCGACAAGACAAAGCATATAGTTCTTTCTGGAAAGCAGCAAG
Organism: Chrysopogon serrulatus; assembly: GCA_015844335.1. Lineage (NCBI taxonomy): Eukaryota > Viridiplantae > Streptophyta > Magnoliopsida > Poales > Poaceae > Chrysopogon > Chrysopogon serrulatus. The sequence continues at coordinate 225,244 of JADLZL010005606.1, read as the reverse complement.
CTATAGGAGTTGATGGTGTAATTGATCTAGATGACTTCAACCACTTCGGACACATGTCTCTCTTCAATGATCATCAAGTAAAGATTAGAAATGTTGAGCGAAATATCTCCAAGAATTCATTACCATGGGTGCGCCACGATGGAGAAGGAAGAATAGTAGTCTGGCTAGGTAGATTTTGTATTAGTCAATGCCTTATGTAACAATTTATCGGTTATAATTTGTACTCATAAATTGGTATCCTTTGGTATTGCTCTTCAACTTATTTAAGTCCTTTTGTTTCTACTTCTTTAAGTCCTTTTTATACTTTGTAAAAAGAAATATCCTAAAAGAAATAATACTAAAAGAAATTCTCTATATCCTAAAAGATTTAATCCTAAAAGAAATTCTCTATATCCTAAAAAGAAATAATCCTAAAAGAAATTCTCTATATCCTAAAAGAAATAATCCTAAAAAGAAATATTCTATATCCTAAAAAGAAATTCTCTATATCCTAAAAGATTTAATCCTAAAAAGAAATTCTCTATATCCTAAAAGAAATATTCTATACCCTAAAAAGAAATTCTCTATATCCTAAAAAAGATTTAATCCTAAAAGAAATTCTCTATATCCTAAAAAGAAATAATCCTAAAAGAAATATTCTATATCCTAAAAGAAATAATCCTAAAAAAATTCTCTATATCCTAAAAAGAAATAATTCTAAAAAAAAAAAATTTCTATATCCTAAAAAGAAATTCTCTATATCCTAAAAAGAAATAATCCTAAAAGAAATTTTCTATATCCTAAAAAGAAATATTCTATATCCTAAAAAGAAATTCTCTATATCCTAAAAAGAAATAATACTAAAAAGAAATTCTCTATATCCTAAAAGATTTAATCCTAAAAGAAATTCTCTATACCCTAAAAAGAAATAAACCAAGAAGCCATTTTCACAAAGGGTGTTGACATCATCTTCACTGGCGGTTGACAATGTCAACCGCAAGTGAAGATGATCTTCACCGCGGTTGTCATTGTCAACCGCTTTGTGAAGATGCAATTCTATATATACCAATCGCGCGGGACTTGAAATTTTTCAATGCGGTGGGCGCGATTCCAAGCAAGAAGACGCCGTCGGTGTCGAATTTCCTCGCCGGTGATCCTCCGGCGACCAGCGTTACGCCGTCTCCGCCCTCTGCCGTCTCCGCCCGGCCCGGCTGCCGTCAAGCGCCCGGTGAGCCGCCGCGCCTCTGCACCCGCCTTGTTGTTGTGCTCGTCGGGGAACTCCATCTCCTCAACGGCGAGGAGGACCTCCATCTCTGTGTTTGTGCTCGTCGGGGCAGCGCGGGGCGGCGGCAGCGGCGGGGCGGGGCAAATGTGGCCTTGCGGGCGCAGGGCGCTGGGCGGCGCGCGGCAGCCAGGGGCATCGCGGCGGCGGGGCCCGCGGCGGCGGCGGCGGCGTGGCGGCTCTCGGCGGCGCCCATGGCGTGGCGGCGTGGCGGCTCGGTGCGGCACGGCCGCTGCCAACCCTTAGCCGTGTTGGGCCTCCCCGGGCCTGTGCCGTGTTAGCCCTTCTTTGGGCCCTCCAATGGGTCCAGCCGGTGGCTTTTTTATTTTTTTTTTTATTCAAAATACTTTGCAATGAAATAGTACTTTCTTTATCATATGTAAATAATTTCTTAAATATTGTAATAGTGTACTAAGTACTTTGCATTTAAAATTAATAGTGTACTAATATTGTAAATGATTTAATATTTTTAATGACTTAGCATTACTTATTGGCACTTATCAAATATTGTAAATGACTTAGCATTACTTATTAGCACTTTATCATATTTTTTTATTAGAGATATTTTTTCTTTCCTTCTCAAATATTGTAAATGATTTAATATTTTTTAATGACCTTATTATTATTGTTAGTTGATTAATTGTACCTACTGCATGTGCTAATATTTTATGTAAATATAATAAATATTGTTGCTTTCTATTATTTCCTTTATCATATGTGTGATATTAGCAATTCTAGTAAAGCAATGATTATTGTATGTGCTTTGTACTTTCTTTCCAATGACTAAGTACTTTTATCATATGTGAAATATTTTCTAGTGCATATGTAAATGACTAAGTACTTTGCAATGAAATAGTACTTCCTTTATCATATGTGAAATATTGACTTAGTGTACTAATGACTTATCATTTTTTAATGACTTAGCATTACTAAAGAGAAGATGACTTCTCCAAAATCCGGAGAGCATGCAGATGACCAGCCAAGCAGAGTCGCCCAATAAGGTTGATACACCCCCGACCAACGGTTAGTATGACACAATTACGTTTATTGAACGATTATTTATAGAAAGGAAGAACTCACATACTTATTGGCCTTGCATTTTTAGAACTACAAATCCTCAGGCACAAGAAGAAGAAGAAGAAGATTACCATGGTGACATGTTAGAAGAAGAAGAAGATGACGGAAACCGAAGTGATCCATGCTCTAGCATAAATAGACAACCTCAACGTAGTGTGGACCCGATTATGATCCAAAAATTATCGATGAGGTACAGTTATTACATACAAACAAATGTTTTCATTGATCCCAGAAAAATAGGCTCCGCTCCATGATGCGTTGCATATATCGTGCAGGAGGTTTTGTCTCAATTGCGGGAGATTCTGGCCGAGGAAGCAGAAGTGCCAGAAGGAGAAGCCCCAGAAACAACCGAGACAACCACCTCGAAGTCAAGGAAAAGAAAACACACGGATCGAAAACGAGGTGAAAGAGGGACGAACAAGTGGCCAGAGCAGACCTATGTTATTCCCGACATAAGCCCAAAAGGAGAGCCATTAGTGTCAGATGCGGTGGCGGCCAAAATAAGAAATGCGATTGGTTTCTTGGTCGTGGATAAGCTTGGCATCACAATCCGTAGGTGGGCGGATGTGAGCGTAGATACACGAAAAGAGTTATGGAGAAAGTTCGGTGAAAGGTTTGTCATCCCTACGGGGACTGATAAAATTGTGAAAGAGTTTCTTCAAGCAGGTTGCAACGTCATTCCGAAACTATAGATCAGAAATAAATATCAAATATCTGAAGAAGGGTTTGGATCCAACTAGTAAGTATAAGATCACCGTTGGTCAGTGGGCAGTATTCAGGGAGCAGAAGAAAGATCCAACTTTCCAAGCAAAGAGCGAAGCCGCTTCAGAGCTAGCAAAGAAGAACAAGTACCACCACCACCTTGGCACAGGTGGTTACAAGCTGCAGATTCTGAAGTTGCAGGCAGAGGAGGAAGAGCTCAAGAAACAAGGCAAGCCTGTCCTCTCAGAGGAAGTTGGTGAGAGGATGGCGAATTGGCTGAAAGCTAGAGGAACAAAATAAACTTCTACGGGTTTGAATTGTCCCGATGAAATGACACCGACAGTAGAGAAAATTGTGGAATTGGCCGCGGATGTCAAAGAGGGAAGATTCAAGCCACAAAGGGAGAGGGACATCTTGACTATAGGTCTAGGCAACCCTGAGCATCCTGGTCGTGTACGAGGAATATCATCGAAGAGGGGATGGAAAGAGGGATTTGGTGAAGAGTGGTTGGGCATGTACAAGAAAAGAGATCAATACAAGGAACATATGAAATATTTCTATGAGGAGCAGGCTAAGGAACAATTCAAAAACATGATGTCTGATTTCCTAACAAATCCTGATCCTCAAATAATACAGAAGCTAGCTAGTGCAATGTCTGTTCAACAAATGAGCACACAAGGTCCGCAGATGCAGATCGTCCCCACACAGCAAGCGGCTGGTCCTCAGGAGATGATTGCTGCCATGTCCACACAATCACCGGCTTTCCAAGCAAAGTGGGGGTCTACGGGCAATAAAGACCGCTTCCCAGTGGATGATATCGAAGCACCGACACCCTGCAAATTGCTGATACGATATGGTATGAAACATGTTCGTACAAAGGAAGTTGCCACAGGCTTTGCAATCCCATGACGTGACTACCACCATACCATCATACCAGAAGAGTACTGCAGGGTAGAAGTGCATACGGTCGTCCCTGGCTATGAGGAAGATGTGCTTGAAATTCCAGGCCCCGACAATGTTGAGACACTCGGACAGGCCATTAACACTTTCATCCTATGGCCTCGACGAGACGTGGAGTTGACGCAGCCACCACAACCGCAGCAACCACCAACCGCTGAAGTGTTGCCAGAAACTCAAGAGTCACAACATGTGGAAGTTGTTCCGGACCCAACCCCAATATCACCATGTCCCCAATCTCCTCCACCTAATATACAATCACCGCTAGCCAATCCTGTTGAAACCCCACAGTCATCACCTAAACCTACAGGATCTCCACCACCATAAGCCAATCCTATTGAAACCCCACCATTCAATGATCCAGCTCGTGCTTCCCCACCACCTCATGACCTCGAACAATCGCCTTGGACACCACCGCCGCCCCCCAAAAAGATCCAAGAACCACCAAAGAAGAAATTTCTGGTTCCCAAATTGATCTCCCCTTTCGAGCCAAAGAGGAAAACTGCTGGAACCGCTAGGTTTTTATCAGGGATTGCACAAAGCCGCAAGTCAAAGATCGTTGACTTAGCTGAGCAGGAGAGGTCATCAAAAGGCCCAGAGATCAATGTCTTACAGATCAGGAAGCCCATATGGGAGGATTATGAAAACGTCCCTGACAGATACATACCGGGCAGGCCTCTCCTTAGTTGGGAAAAACTGAAGAAACTACCAGCTGGTATAAAAAGACTACATGACTGGTATATGAGAGCTGCTTCTATCGGCATCGACACGATCCAAGTAAGCATACCACCCTCTGCTTTCAGAAGTGAACGAGATACCGCTTTTGTAACCTTCGAAGACATTTGGTTGATGATGAACCTCAAGCGGCTTGATGTTCAGCTCATAACATTATTTGCATTGTAAGTCTCACTCGTCCTAACATGTTCATCCTTTAGTATTATTGAGTTGTATTACTAAGATATCCCTTTGATGACATGCACTTGTGCCATGCAGAATAGAATATGATAAGGACGAGACCACTTACGGCCCTGGACCAAACAAACATGAAAGCAAACGAACTGGGTACCTTAGCCCAAAGAAAATCTGTGAGAACGAGCACACCTTCCGGATTGGTCATGACAGCGATCAATTACAAGGATTAACAGAAAAAGAAGCTGCAAAGAAGAAAGAAGACTTGGAGAAGAGACACGAGGCTATCTACGCCGCGTACAAAGGAAATGCATTTCTTCAGTTCCAAAACAGGGAAGTGGTAATTGCACCATACAACTTCGAGTAAGTCTGAATGTATATATAAAAATCACGTTAACAATATGAATAGAAACACATGACAATTCTGGTCCATTCTTGCAAAATGACCAATCGGATATGCTTCTATATCTATCTTAGGGATGGAAAGATGCTGGTCTTTGACTCTGCAGATTATAGACCTGAAAGCTATGCAACGGTCACGACCATCTTGGAACGGTAAGCTAACATACTTGTATACATACTTTTATAGCTGAAAGTTACGAAAAACTAACTAAATCTATTTGAGACCATAGGGTTTACAGGTGGTACAAGTTCAAGGGTGGGAAGTTCAACTTATCCAGAAAGGGCGAGGAACTAAGAATATTTCATAACTGGCCGGTAAGTAAGATATGAAGCCAGATCATGTATGTACAGTACGTAGTTAAGACGATGTTGCAAGTCAATAACAACTTCTCCTCTATGTAGTGCCACAAGCAACCACCTGGCTCCGCATTAATCGTGGATTCTACGTGTGCGAGTTCATGAGACTAAACGGACGGTACCGCAAAAAAACCCTTATAAGGTATAACTAATAGTCACGCTATATTTATGTCGTTACCAAGTGCAAACATATGATGTCTACAAACTTCCTTTACAGGCGGTTGCAGAATCATCGAAGCCCAAACACCTCACGGAAAAAAATCTATATGAACTAGTCGAGGATCTGTGCTCCTTCATCATGAAGGAAATCATTCCAAGCGAGGGGAAATACCACGAACCGGATAGCGTCTTAGTGAGGCCGAGAGTTCAGAGCGCTAAGAGAGATTAGCGCTCTCAAACTAAGTCGAGATGATTATTAGAATCATCATATCATTTGCGATGAAAAACTTTGTTGTCGTGGGCCGCAAAAACAACTGTGATGATGAATATTGATGTATATATAAATGTTGTAATTAAATTAAATTGTTAATGGTGTGTATATGTATATAATTATATTGGTCCTTTGTAGCATAATTTAATAGTCTTTTGTATTCCTATCATTGCATGTAAAGATCATTGACATAAGATATAGGGAGAGACAAAGGGAGAGGGAGAGGGACAGGGAGGGAAGGAGGGCGTTTCACATTTACAAATTCAAATTTAAAACTGACGGGAAAAATATTTGCACAGGCGGTTGGCATAACCAACCGCCTGTGCAAATAGTATTTCCACTGGCGGTTTGTTCTGTTAACCGCCAGTGAAAATACTATTTTCACAGGCGGTTGGTTATGTCAACCGTCTATGAAAATAGATTTCTACTGGCTGTTGACAGCGGGACGCCAGTGGAAATGCTCCATTTCCACTGGCCTCCCGCACAGACGGTACCCCAGAACGCCTGTGAAGAGGCGTCTGGAACCGCCGGTGGAAATGCTCTGTGTACTAATGTGTGCGAATATAACTGGTGCTAAATTAAATATGCATCTAATAAGCTAAGTGAGCACCAATAACGTGATCATATATCATATTCTCATTATGGTTGTATGTATGGGTACCATGAAATTGCTTGGGGCTACTGCAACATTGGCGACGGAAATAATGACAAGATTTTTGCCGTACCTTCTCATCCTGATCTTCTCGGTGTTGTTGCTTTTTGCTCAGAGCCTCGGCCGCTGGCACTGCATCTGACATACTCAGCAGTAGCAGCAACATCACGGATGGCGAGACATTGATCTCATCCGGCAGCTCCTTCACCCTGGGCTTCTTCTCCCGGGCCGGCGTGCCAGCCTAGAGATATCTTGGCGTCTGGTTCAAGAGATATCATGGCGTCTGGTTCACCGCGTCACCAGAGGCCATCTGTTGGGCGTGGCCAACCAAGAAACGCCCCTCAACAACCCGTCAGGCGTACTGGTCATCGACAGAAGGGAGCCTTCGCCTTCTCGACGGCTCTGGCCACACCGCGTGGTCTTCCAACACCAACACCAACGCGATGACGAGTTCAGCTCCTGTCGTGGCGAAGGCGCAGCTGCTCGAGTCTGGCAACCTAGTCATGCGCGACCAGAGAAGCGGCGACGTGCTTGTTGGCAGTGGTTCGACCACCCGTCGAACACCTTGCTCGCCGAGTCGCCGGCATGAGATTCGGTAAGGACCCGCAGACTGGCGCCGAGTGGTTCCTCACGTCGTGGCGTGCGCCGAACAACCCGACGCCGGGGGACTACCGTCGTGTGCTGGACACCAGGGGCCTCCCGGACTCCGTCTTGTGGCAAGGTAACGTCAAGAAGTACCGAACGGGCCCCTGGAACGGGCTGTGGTTCAGTGGCATCCTGGAGATGGCGTCGTACATGGACCTAAGATTGCATACGTCTTCAAGCCTGCGCCCAGTGCGCCCTTCTCCCTCCTCGTACTTAACGAGATCGGCGTGCTGCAACGGCTGGCATGGGACCCGGCCAGGCGGCCAGCCAGGTGTGGAACTCCTTCACGCAGGCGCCGAGGGATGTCTGTGACGACTACGCCAAGTGCGGCGCGTTCGGCCTGTGCAACGTGAACGCCACTGTTCTGCAGCTGCGTCGTGGGGTTCAGCCCCGTAAACCCCTCGCAGTGGTCCTTTGAGGGAGACACGCCGGAGGAACGTGCCGCTCGGAAATCATCCGGTCCGAATATTCGGACCGGAGCCTCCGTCCGAACAGCGATGCATACGACGAACGGCTCCCGCCCAATCTGTTTCCCACGCACGGATCCCCATGGTCCCGCCCAACTTTTCCTAGCGGACGTCGCAGGGTGCGGCGGACTGCGGTGCATGCAGCAACCGTACGGTCCCCTCTACAGTTCTTTTCTTTTCTTTTTTCTTTTTGATTCTTTAAATTTATTTTTTGTTTTATGTGATTTTTAATATTCTTTTCTTTTTTTTCATTTTTATTTTTTTTTTATTCTCTTTCCCTTTCTTGTTATTTTTTATTTACTTTCTTCAACTTATTTTTCTATTTTTGTTTATTTTTTTGTTTCATGTGTTTTTATTATTCTTTTCTTTTTATTTCTTTCTTTTTTTCATTATTCTTTTATTTAGCGTCATCTTTTATTCAGTTTTTAATTTTTATTGTTTTATTTTCCTTGCTTATATTTAGGCAAAATAGCCGAATTTATCTCCGAACTATTCTGTTTGGCTTAATCTCGTTCCTCATCTATGAAAATATCCAATCAATCCTTAACACTAGTACAGATTTAAAGATAACTGGCGGTTCAAAAACCCCTTCACCGGCGGATTTTGAACCGCTACAACCAAAACGCCAGTGAAGGGGGTCGCCCATCGCTGGCGGTTCTTACAAACCGCCAGTGATCCAAAACTTTCACTGGGCGGTTTGTAACACGAACCGCTAGTGATGTGATTTTTAAAATCACAATTCTAGATTCAAAAATAGCAAAAAAAAAAATAGCAATTTTTTTTTTTTTTCACCAGAGAGGGCCCCCACTAGACAACCATTCACCTAATGTAGTTGTCACATATTTTTTCGCATAAATCACACACTACACACACGCTAGCGAGGATTCGAACCCACGACCCCCCCTCACGAATACCCTCCTCTGCCACTGAACCACACCATCACATGTGACTATAACTCGTTTCGGCCCTTCTCATATTATACTGAACCAAATAAAATTTGAGTATTTGAGGCCCTAAACGAATTCAAATGAAAAAAGTTGTCAACTACAAAGTTTCATAACTTTTCGAGATCTACAATTTTCATGTTGGTCATTTCTCCATCCGAGGTCATTTGAAAAAGTCAAATTTTAAATTTAAGAAAGTCAAATGTAATTTTCTTTGACAAGATGATTTCAAATTAAAAAGTTGTGAACTACAAAGTTTCATAACTTTTAGAGATCTACAACTTTTATTTTGGTCATATTTCCATCCGAGGTTATTTTAAAAAATTAAATTTTAGCACTTATTCGGCATCTTGCGGATCACATCGGTGGCGGTTTGTGGCTAGAACCGCCACCGATGACCCTATATCGTGGCGGTTTGAGTTAGGAACCGCCATTGAAGTTTCACCGGCGGTTTGAGCCATCAACCGCCACTGATGACCCTACTTTCAGTGGCGGTTTGAGCTACGAACCGCTAGTGATGTATCACCGGGCGGTTTGAGCCATCAATCGCCACCGAAAGCCACCTTCACTAGCGGTTCGTAGCTTTCCCTAATCATTATCTGGTTTTGAAGTTTTGAACCGCCAGTGAAGAACCATCGGTGGCGGTTGGATAGCAACCGCCGGTGATAGACCGCAGTGAAGGTCATTTCTGTAGTAGTGTAAACTATCTAAATATCGGTCTACCTTTGTCTATTAGCTGACGTGGCACGTCACGTTGGCTCACCTTTTCACCGCCCATCCTCCAGCCTCTAGCAGGTCGCTCATATTCTAACGTTTGTTTGATATCAAATGACAGATCATGCTGATATTTAATGAAAATGATACATGTGCTATGCACTGAGAACTCAAACCACATGATGCTCCTCTCTGATGACACTGTGTTTTTCTAATCTCCTTCGAGAGGAGCTGCTTTCTCCTCCATGGCCACCTGAATTGGATCAAATTTTGGCTATGCCGGTTCCTCCTAAAACATTGATGGTTGCCTTTTGTAGATGTCCTAGCAGCCGTGACAGCACTTGTCTCGATTTTAATAGATGCACTTCCACCAGCAGCTGCCTTTGCAGATTCTTCAGCAATGGCTATGGATTTGTGTGTAGACACCCTTTGGTTCTTATGGCCAGACTAAAAAATGGAAAGAAATGGGCGGTGACGAGACAAGCCAACATGGCGTGCCATATCAGCGAATTGATGAAGTGGACTAATTTAGATAGTTCAGGGATTGAATAGGATCTTTTTCATTTGTTTTTCATTCTAGTTTTATATTTTTCTTTTCAAGTTTCTTTTTTCTTTTCCCTTTTCATTATCATTGTTTCATTCTATTTTATTGTTTTATATTCTTGTTTCTATTTATTTTTATTTCCTTTTTATTTTTTAGTTTTATGTGTTTTATTCTTATTTTATTTCCTTTTCTTTTATTATTCTTTTCTTATTTCATTTTTATGTTTTACTTTTCTTTTTTTCTTTTGGTTTTTAGTTTATTTATTTTTTCTTTTCTACTATTCTACTTTAATTAAGTGTTTAATAATTTTATTATGTTATTTTTATTTTCTATATATAGTTCATGTAGTATATTTTATATTCTATGTTGTGTTCTTTCATATTCATATTGTCGGTACCAAAATTAGGGCCCTCCAAACAATCAGACCCAACAAACGCAAAACTAGGCCACATGATAACAAGACACGGCCTGCCAAGGCCCAGCCTGCTTGCTCACCTTCCGTCCCCGAGCCTCCCCGCCGAGGCCTCGGACGGGCGCTAATATTCCGTCCCCGTCCCGAGCCCCCCCGCTAAGGCCTCGGATGGCGCTAACTTTCAGCCTCGCCCAAGCCCTCCCCGCCGAGGCCTCGGGACGGGCGCTAACGCTCGACTCGCCCGATCCCTCACGCAGAATCCTCGGACGAGCTCCCACTTTCCGTCCTGCTCGAGCCCCCGTGCCTAGGCCTTGGACGGGGCGCGCCGCACTTCCTGGACAAACCAGGCCTCTGCCTTGACGTATATCTGCCGCCCGCCTTCCCACAGTGCCCGTCAGAGTGACGTTATCCCCTGGCAGGGGATAGGAGCCGTCCCGTCAAAACTCTCACCCGCGCTCATGATTACATTATCCTCCACAGTGGAGGCCATGCCTGCTACTGTAAGGCATGGTGTTGTCTAATCTTTCTGCCAGGTCAAGTTGCCGAAGCTCCCAGGCGTCGGCCGCCACACCAAGGGCCGTCACCCAGCATCATCTTCCGTACGGAAGTCAGGCCGGACGGAGAGCCGGTCAAACAACAGTCCCTCCGGGGTTTTCTGAACCTGGGATGGGCGGCGATTGCTCCGATGACGGCTCTCCCCTGTGCCAACCGTCCCGCATACGGCAGCAGGCTCCGAGGCCCTCCGAGCCTCGAAACCGGAGCGGGTCAAAGCTACAGCATGCTACAGGGGACAGATACGCCTCCCCTGGCCTCTCCATCAACTTCTACAGGGACAGCCGTACTCTCCGTCGTCAGGATAAGGGGACACGACTCCCCACGGCTGTGACCATGCTCTACAATGCCGGCGCCGACTTCAGGACCTCGGCATAAGAAAGACGGCGGGCTCCGAGGCCTCAGATGAAGGGAGGGAGAGCTCACAGCCTCTTTCACGTACACATGCATCCTTTGTAAGCCCTGTCCTCCCCTTGTGGCTATAAAAGGGAGGACCGGGCCCCTTATCGGGCAGACTCGCACGAGCAACTTTGAGCCCTTCCACACACGATATTGGCACTTGCCACGATCACTCACGAGACTTGGGACCAGCTCTCTCTCTCCACTTGCTTGTACACCCTACCTGCAAGCACTTAGGTGCAGGATAATACAAGTCTTCCTTGTGTCTTTCTTGCACACCTTCCGGAGTTAGGAACACGCACCACAAATTTACTCGTTGGTGCTAGGGCCGCCAGTTCTAGCACCGATAGTTGGCGCGCTAGGTAGGGGCCTGTGCGTGTTTTCATCTCTCTTCCCGCCAAAACTCCGAATAGCCGACAACCGCGACGAGATGTCTCGGGACGTTCCCGGCCTCAACTTTCCTCCAGCACAGCCACTGGAGCTAGGCACCGTGATCCGGTTCGGGGATCTCGAGTTCGTGTCGCTGGGCACCCAGAACGACATGGAGCTCCTTCCACCCAGGGCCCAGGAGTCTCCCCGACGAGGCTCCCCGTGGCCCGTCACGGGCTTCAGCCTTGCCAGGCGCCCGTAGCGCACGCGCCCGCCGTACTCGGCAGGCGCGTCGCGCCGCCAGAGACCTGGAGGAGGATCTGGCCGTGTTGCATTTAGGCAGCGGGGGCCGCCCTAACGCCTCGCGACCAGCTCCACCACCACCGCCGTTCGGCCTCACCAACGCCACCTCCACATACGCGACGTTGGTCTCCACCCGGCAGGGGGGCCTATGGTGAGCTCCCCGGCCACCAGCTGCGCCTCAACCAGGATCCGACACGCGTGCGCTGGCGGCGTCCTACCCCGACCTTGAGGAGCATCGGACGAGGTGGGCAGGATTAGACTACACTAGGTCCACGCAATACGGCCCTACCTGGAGGCCACGGAGCCCCGTGGGCTTATGCCGACGTATGCATACGCCTTCGGGTACCCCGTCTCGGACTCACCGGACGACATGTACGACCCAACCCGCGAGTGCTTTCACGTGGAGATCGGCGATCTCGGCGACGGCGGCGACGGCAACGGCGTCGGCGACCAAGACCGCGACCCCGTGCACGCCCCGCAAGGCCGGCTCCGGCAGGCGCAGACCTCGAGGACCCGGCGCGTCCCAGCCCACGGGCCAGGAGCAGCAGACTCCGGCGCACATGGGCCCCCCAAGGACCGGCGATCTAGCGGCTACCCCTCAGGGGCCACAGCGCCCCACTATCGAGCAAATTCGGGAGCTTGGGGACAAGCTCGAGCACGACCGTCTTCTGCTACGGCAGAAGATAGAGGCGTTCGAGCGTGAGCGCCGCGCGGCGCGTAACCCGAGCCCCGCTGCCCGACAGCGCGCCCGCGATGTCAACCGAAGGATCGTCAACGACGAGGGAGGAGAACGACCCCCTATCTTCCAGCGTGCAAGTCAGAACGTCGCGGCGGTGGCCCTTCTCCTCCGAGCGATGCCGGAGCCATCCACCCCGGAGGGGCGACGGATTCGAGATGAAATGCGGGGCTATATCGAGACCGCTGCTGTCCAGCAGGCCGAGAGTTCGGCCTCCCGGCTTCAGGCGCAGAGGGATGAGGAGGACGAGGTGCTTCCTCGCCGCGAGCGAGAAGCCTCGGTCCATCAGGATCCGTCACGAAGGCCGGTCCACGAGCGCATTCAGGACAACCGCGGCAGCCCCGACGACGGTGACGCGCGCAACGTCATCAACAACGCCGCGGGAAGCCGGGCCGCGGGCGGAACGCGACCGCCAGCCCCGCAGGCGGCAGGCACGACAGCGACGAGGACCGTGACGATGCCGATCCCCCGGGGCCCCGTGCCTTTAGCCGAGAGATCCGCAACGTCCGGTTCCCTTTCCGGTTCCGCCAGCCGGCCAACCTCACTAAGTACTCGGGAGAAACGAAACCCGAGGTGTGGCTCAATGACTACCGCATAGCGTGCCAGCTAGGCGGTGCGGACGACGACAGGCTCATCATCCGCAACCTTCCGCTTCATCTGGGTGACTCGGCGCGAGCTTGGCTAGAGCATCTTCCCGCCCACACGATCCGCGACTGGTCCGATCTGGTCAAGGTTTTCGTGGGGAACTTCCAGGGCACATACGTGCGCCCTGGGAACTCGTGGGACCTCCGCAGCTGCCGCCAAAGGCCCGACAAGATGCTGCGGGATTTCATCCGGCGCTTCTCGAAGAAGTGCACTGAGCTGCCCAACGTAGCTTGCGCCGCTATTATCAGCGCATTCCTCGACGGCACAACCTGCAAGGAGCTCGTCCACGAGCTGGGTCGGAGGATGCCAACCACCGCCAACGAACCGTTTGAGGTGGCAACAAACTTCGCCTCCGGCGAGGAAGCGGTGGGAGCGATCTTTCGCAACGGCGACAACAAGGAGAAGCGGAAGGAAGGCGACGCCGAGGGGACGCATCCCGCAACCCCAAGAAGAACAGGAGGAACAAGCGCAAGGGGAAGAAGAGCAAGAACGAGGCGGACTCCGAAGACAACATTGTCGCCGCGGCCGATCGCAAGGCCCCCCGAGGCCCCCCGGGGCCCGGGGCGTTCGATGACATGCTCAAGAAGCTCTGTCCTTTACACAAGTTCCCTGTCAAGCATACCATGGGGGAGTGTGACTTGGCCTACCGTTTCTACCAGAAGCTTCCCCCGCCCGAGGACAAGAGGAAGAAGGAGGAAGAGAACAAAGGCGAGGGATTCCCTGAGGTCCACGACGTCTTCGTGGTCATCAGGGGGCTGCCCGCGAACCTCACCCTGCGCCAGATCAAGCGCGAGTGCCGTGAGGTCTTCTCGGTGCGCCCCGCCACTCCGCAGTACCTACCGTGGTCTGTCGACGCCATCACCTTCGACATCGACGACCACCCACTCTACGTGCCGAACCCCGGACAGTACCCGCTCGTGGTCGATCCCATCATCGGCAACGTGCGGCTCACTAAGGTGTTGATGGACGGCGGCAGCGCCCTCAACATCCTCTACTCCGAGACCCTCAGCCTTTTGGGGATTGAGCGCTCGCAGCTCCGGCCCAGCAGCTCTCCTTTTCAGGGCATAGTGCCAGGCAAACGTGCCTGCTCCCTCGGGTAGATCGACCTTCTGGTCTTCTTCGGGACGCCATCAAACTTCCGCAAGGAGGTCATCACCTTCGATGTGGTTGACTTCTGAGGGACCTATCATGGTATCCTCGGACGCCCTGCATACGTGAAGTTCATGGCCGTCCCCAACTACACCTACCTCCTCCTCAAGATGGCCCCAACGGCGTTATCACCGTCGGCTCCTCCTACGAGCACGTGTTCAACTGCGACGTTGAGGCTATCGAGCACGCCAAGGCCATGGCGGTCTCCGAGGCCCTTGACGCCAAGCGCCACGCCGGCACTTTCGAGCCGTCCGACGGGGTGAAGGAGGTCCGCTGGATCCCGCCTCTCCATCCGGCAAGGCGGTGAAGATCTGCGCCTCCCTCGACCCCAAATAGGAACTTGTGCTCGTCGACTTTCTCCGCGTGAACATCGACATCTTCGCGTGGAGTCCCTCGGACATGCCAGGCATTCCGAGGGATGTCGCCGAGCACTCCCTTGATATCAGGGCTGGATCCAAGCCGATGAAGCAGCGTCTACGCCGATTCGATGAGGAGAAGCACAGGGCCATCGGCGAGGAGGTGAACAAGCTTTTGGTGGACGGATTCATCAAGGAGGTGTTCCATCCTGAGTGGTTATCTAATCCTGTACTGGTTAGAAAGAAAAGTGGGAAGTAGAGGATGTGTGTAGACTACACAAGCTTAAATAAAGTATGTCCAAAAGTCTCCTTTCTTCTACCACATATTGATCAGATTGTTGACTCTACCTCGGGGTGTGAACTCTTGTCCTTTCCTGATGCCTACTCTGGTTACCACGAAATCACGATGAAGGAGTTCGACCAGCTCGCGACTTCCTTCATCACTCCTTTTGGCATGTATTGCTACGTGACGACATAGTGGCCACGTATCAACGGTGCATGCTCGGTGTCTTTGGGGATCACATCGGAGAGACTGTAGAGGCCTATGTAGACGACATAGTGGTCAAGACCAAGAAAGCCGACGACCTCATCGCCGATCTTCAGATTGCATTTCGGTGTCTTAAGGCCAAAAGCGTCAAGCTCAACCCTGAGAAGTGCGTTTTCGGAGTACCCCGAGGAATGCTCTTAGGATTCATTGTCTCCAAGCGCGACATCGAGCCCAACCTAGAGAAGGTGACTACGGTGACCAGTATGGGGCCTATCAAGGATCTGAAGGGGGTACAACGGGTCATGGGCTGCCTTGCGGCTCTCAGCCGCTTTATCTCACGCCTCGGTGAGAAGGGACTGCCCCTATACCGCCTCCTGAGGAAAACAGAGCGCTTCTCCTGGACCGCCAAGGCCCAGGAGGCTCTTGACAAGCTCAAAGCTGCCCTTACCAGTGCCCCGATATTGGTCCCTCCAGCCGAAGGTGAGCCCCTCCTCTTGTACATAGCCGCGACGACTCAAGTGGTTAACGCGGCCATTGTTGTTGAGAGACAGGAAGAAGGCCATGCCCTACCAATCCAAAGGCCGGTTTACTTCATCAGCGAGGTGCTGTCGGAGACCAAGATTCGCTACCCGCAGATCCAGAAGCTGCTTTATGCCGTGGTCCTGACTCGGCGCAAGCTCCGGCACTACTTTGACGCCCACCTAGTGACGGTGGTCTCCTCCTTCCCGTTGGAGGAGATCCTCTAGAACCGGGAAGTCTCAGGATAGGTCGCCAAGTGGTCCGTCGAGCTTATGGGAGAAACTCTCTCCTACGCGCCAAGGAAGGCCATCAAGTCTCAAGTCTTGGCAGATTTTCGCGTGGAGTGGACCGACACCCAGCTTCCACAGCCTCGGATCCAGGCGGAGTGCCGGACCATGTACTTCGACGGGTTTCTGATGAAGACCGGCGCCGGCACCGGCCCCCTCTTCGTCTCACCCCTCGGGGTACACGAGCGATCGCCACCGAGCTCGGCGTCAAAGCGCCTCGACATCCGAGGGGACTCGCAACTCGTCATCGACCAAGTCATGAAGGACTCGAGCTGTCATGACCCAAAGATGGACGCATACTACAAGGCCGTGCACGCCCTGGAAGACAAGTTCGACGGTCTCGAGCTCAACCATGTCGTCCGAAGGTACAACGAGGCTGCCGACGAGCTCGCAAAAATTGCGGCCGGGAGGGCTCCCATCCCTCCGAACGTCTTCACCAAGGACCTTGCGGCCCCTTCTGTCAGCTTTGAGGACCAAGGCATGGCGGCAGGCGACAAGCCCGATCCTCCCTCGGGGGCTACGGCAGCCTTAGAGGCTGAGGCCCCCTCGGGAGCCGACGCCGAGGTCATGGAGCTTGACGAGATGGGTCTCGAGGCCGACCCTAAGCAAGACTGGAGAAAGCCGTACCTCGATTGGATCGTCCGAGGGGTGCTCTCCGATGACTTCAACCAGGGCCGACGCATCGCAAAAAGAGCAAAGTCCTTCATTGAGATAGAGGGTGAGCTCTACAAGCGAAGCCCCTCGGGGATCCTGCAACGATGCATCTCTACCGAGGAAGGACTGAAGCTAGTCCGCAAGATCCACGCCGGCATCTGTGGCCACCACGCTGCTCCCCGTTCCCTCGTCGGCAGCGCTTTCCGGCAGGGCTTTTACTGGCCTACCGCGGTCGCCGACGCCACTCACGTGGTGCGCACCTGCGAGGGCTGCCAGTACTACGCTCGCCAGATGCACCTGCCGGCCCAGGCGCTCCAGACTATCCCCATCACTTGGCCGTTCGCTGTATGGGGACTTGACCTCGTCGGACCACTCAAGACGGCGTCCGGGGGCTTCACCCATTTGCTAGTCGCCATCGACAAGTTCTCCAAGTGGATTGAGGCGCGCCCCGTTACCAACATCCGATCATCATCCATCGCTTCGGGGTCCCAAACTCCATCATCACCAACCATGGCACCCAGTTCACGGGGAAGAAGTTCCGGGACTTCTGCGACAGGCACCAGATACGCATTGTCTGGTCTGCCGTCGCCCATCCCCAGACAAATGGATAGGTAAAACGTGCCAATGGTATGATTTTGCAGGGACTCAAGCCTCGGATCTTCAACAAACTCGACAAGTTCGGCAAAAGGTGGCTCGAGGAGCTCCCCTCGGTCCTTTGGAGCCTAAGGACGATGACCAGTCGGGCCACAGGGTTCACGCCTTTCTTCCTGGTGTATGGCTCTGAGGCCGTCCTTCCCACTGACCTAGAGTTCGGCTCTCCGAGGCTCAAGGCCTACGATGAGTGGCGCAACCAGACGGCTCGGGAGGATTCGCTGGATATGCTCGAGGAAGCGAGGGACGCCGCCCTTTTGCACTCGGCTAGATATCAGCAATCCTTCCGACGCTACCGAGGCCTCAAGAAGGGCGACTTGGTGCTACGTCTTCGCCAGGACAACCGAGGCCGCCATAAGCTCACGCCATCATGGAAAGGACCCTACATCATTGCCGAGGTCCTCAAGCCAGGCACCTACAAGCTCACCGACGAGGACGGCCAAATCCTCAACAACGCTTGGAACATCATACAGCCTACGTCGCTTCTACCCTTGAAATTTTCAAGCTCAGACATACTTTTGTACCTTACGTTTTTCCTGGAGAAATGAAAGCAACAGGCACTTGTTCATTTTTCTGAATCACGCATCCGAGGCCCTCAGGGGCTCAGGACTTCAGTCACGGTAACACTCCTGCAAGGGGTGAGTGAGACTCAGTTTTGATCTACTAAAACCGAGCCTCCCTCGGGGGCTAGAAAGGGGGAACCCCCTCCTGAAAGGCACCCCAAAAACACTTCTCGTTTTCATCGATCGTTTTTTCGCAAATTTTTTGTACCCAAGGTCTCGAGCACTTAGGAAAGAGCAACTAAGGAAAGTCATTTCGAGGTTAGGGCAGGCTGAGCCGTGAGGTCTCCTACGCCCATGCGCTATGAAACCTCTACTCGCCACCCTCGGCCAAGGAGCGACTTCAGGCATTACGAGAAGGTTGTTCTGAATGTCAGGGTCGGCGGAGCCGCGAGGCCACTTACGCCCGTGCGCTACGACACCACCACTCGCTACCCCCGACTAAGGAACGGCCTCTAAATCTGAAATAGTCTCGCAAAACTCCAAGCCTAAGTGCGGATCGAGATCGAAAAAGGCGCGAAAAATAAACGGAAACAACTTCACAAAACACAAGGCCACGATGGGCCATCAACATAAGTACCTCCAAAAAAGAAACTAACATAGTTTTTCTTTTACACGGGCACTCTGGCCCAAGCTGCAGAACCTACTATGGGGCATCTGGCCCCCTGCCATCTTGAGCGTCGGCGTCCGTGGCATCGGCGGTGCCAGCCTCAACTGCGGGAGCAGGGACGACGGTGGGCGTGAAGATTCCGACCAGTGCGGATGCGGCCCCGCTCGCCTCCGCCGCCTGGACGAGCTCGGCAAGCACCTCGCTCTCGCGGCCCACCTCCTCGTCGGCCACCACGAGCCCCTCGGATATCCGAGGGAGGTCAAGCTTCGTAGTGGGACATGGTCAGCGGCGTGTGTGCGACACGCCGATCCGAAGGGCGCGCCTCCCATCCGCCTGGGCAGCGCAGCCGGCCGCCCCCATAAACTGCTCCCCAGCGGCGTCGCCCGCCTCAACCTCGTCGCGGATGGCCCACGACCCTCTGCGAGAGAGCGTCGAGCTTCGCTTCTCTGCGCCGAGTTGTAGGCCGCCTGCGACGCGACGAGGTCCGCCTCCAGCTCCGACACCTTCCCCCTCAGGCTGCGATAGCCTGAGAGTCAAACTCCGAGGCAAGATAGTAATAGTACGACAGACAGGTACGACGCTGACCTTCCTGCTGGTTGCGAAGGGCCTCGGCCTCGGACACCCCCTGCAGAAGCTCGACCCTCATCAAGGCATTGTCGTCGGCAAGGAGTCGCTGGTCAGTCTCGAGGTTCACCATCCTCTCGGTCAGGGCCTGGACGGAGTCACCCGAGCGGGTAACTTCGGCCCTCATCACCTCCCTCTCGGCCCGGAGTCGGTCGAGGTCCGCTGCGTGTTTCGCCACGATCCCCTTCGAGAGAGTGGCCTCCTCACACGCCGCAGAAGCCTCGGCCTCCAGCTTCGAGACGAGGAGACGGAGGTTCTTGACCTCATCGTCCCTGGCCGACAGGTCGGTGTTCAGCTTGCCCGCAAGATCCTTCTGGCGATTAAGCTCATTGGTGAGGCCGGCCCCTGCTCGGATGTACTCCGACTTCGCCCGGGACACCTGCGCCAGCTCCTGCAGAAACCAGATCCAATCATTTAGCCATCACGAGAGGGCTCTTAGAAACGAGAAAACCACGGGAGGCCGGTTACCTTCAGCGCGCCAGGAAGCTGGGTGGACAGGACCGACGAGAGTCTTAAGTGACCTCTCGCTCAGATCCTGGCACAACACCGCCTGCTCTCACAAGTGCCCTTCCGCGGCGTCGTCCAGCACGAAGATCGGCCGCTTCTCTGGATCCTGGCGGTCCCTCCAGATTAGCCGCGGTGCCTTCGAGAGCTCCCCGGAGCCGGTGGCCTCTTGGCTGAGCGGCCCCTCGCCCGCGATGGGCGCCTCGGCCAGCTGCTCTTCGGCCACGGCGGACGCGCCTCAGCCAACGACTTCCCAGCTCACACCGGGGAAGTCGCGTCCTCGGCAAGCGCCTCCTTCCCCCCGCGCCTCGGTGGCCTCCTCCGAGGAGGTAATCTCCACCACCTCGTCTACCCGACTCGAGGCGGGGACGGAGCCGGCGCCTGCTCCGCCATGGCCACGTCCGCAGCGGCCTCCGCGGCGGGACGCCCTCACCGCATCCTCGCCGCCAGCCAAGGGCGCCTCCTTGGCCAGTGGCACCTCGGCCATGCCTCTTTCCTCTGCAGGCTGCGCCACCGCCTCTGGGACGGCCCCGAGGCTCGCGCTTCCCCGCCCCGGCCAGCTTCTTTCGTAGCGGCGAGCCGGGCCAGCCCAGCGCTTTTACACCGGGGAGAAGAAAGGGAGCGTCCGAAGAAAAGAAGGAAGAAAAAAACAACACCAGGAGACGGGTTCGGAGGCCGAGCAGCCGCTTAAGGCAACCGACACTTTGATCTTGATGCCCGTCGGGGAGGACAAGGGCCTCCGACGCTCCGACGGCCTCGCCCCCCTTCATCAGCGCCCGACCCTCGCCCCGGCCTCCTTTCCGCCGCCTCGGGTTGGCCTGGGCGGGGCCGGTCCGCCTCAGCCCACCGGCGTGGGATGGCCTCGGAGAGGCCGAGCCTCCTCCGCTGAAGTCACGACCTCGGCCAACCCCGTGTCCCCTTCGCTCAAGCGGGGGGTGGCCTCGGCGACTCCCTTCCCCCACGGTGTTCCGCCTCCCCCTTGGGGGGGATGGCCAGCTTAAGCCCTCGGCACGCGGCCTCGGCTCTGATGAAGCCGAGGCCGAGGCCCTTGCGGCGGAATCCTCCGCCACTGCGCCGCCTAGCACCACCAGAAAGATGGGGGTGCGACGCCACCTCCAGAGGATCCAGCCCCAAGAAGCGGCTCAGTTCGTCGTCGTACCACCTCTCCTCCCCGTCGTCATCGTCGTCGTCGCCGTCATCGGTGGTGTCCGACAGCGTCTCCTCCCGCGGGAGGCCCTCCTGCTCCTGGCGACGCCTCGCCAGGTCATCCCTCTCCCGCTGCTTGCGGATGTTCCGCTCCTTCTGGCTCTCCTTCTTCTTCCTCCTCGCCTCCGAGTGGGCCCGGTTCGCCTCCTTCTCCACGGCGATAGGCGGCTTGGACGCCATCAGCTTCCCGGAGAGCCCCTGCGGAACGGAAGGCAGGGTAAGGCCGGAGAAGGAGACGGAGGGCAAGCTTCGAACACAGGCACAACACTTACCATAGAGATGTATCCCTTATCGGGACACATTGCCACCTTGTAGATCACGGCGAGGTCCGCCGCAGCCGCCTTCTTCGTCCGCTCGAGGATCTCCTGATGGTCAAGATCCTCGAGCGCCATCCGGGTGCCCCTCCACTCGGTGCCGGCCTTCATGTCGTATAGGGAACACCGCCTCGACATGAGGGGTAGCACCCGCCGTTGGTGGAAGCGGGCGATCACACCCGAGGCATCCAACCCCGCCCGGGTCAGACGCCCCAAAGCACCAACCACCTTCCTCAGCGGCGTCATCTTCTCTGGGATCAGCTCCGCCTTCCATGACGGTGGCTCCATGTCGATCCACTTCCCGGTGTACCTCGGCAGATGGCCGTAGTCGTTCCGGAGGTAGAACCACTTCGCGTGCCAGCCGCGATTGGAGGACGTGAGCTTCGCCGGGATATAGGAATCCCGGGTGCGGGCCCGCAGCTGCAACGTGTAGCTCCTGGCTCGGACGGCTAGCCTCCTCTCTTTTTCCTTCTTTAGGGAGGGCTTCAGGAAGAGGGCGGCCTCGAAGAAATAGAGCCAGAGGTCCCAATGGGCCTCGACTCCGAGGTATCCCTCGCACAAGGTGACGAACACCGCCGCCTGCATGATCGAGTTGGGGGCGAGGTTGTGCAGCTCTAACTCGTAGTACTCCAAGAGCGTCCGCAGAAACCGGCCCACCGGCATCCCGAATCCGCGCTCATGGAATGCCGTGAAACTCACGACGTACCCCTCCGGCGGCATCGGGAACTAGTGCTCAGGCGGCGGCACCATCCACTCCGGCGTCGGGACGTCGGAGCGAGGACAGAGAAGTCCCTTCTCCACCAGCGCCAGTAGCTCGGCCTCCATGACCGAGCACGTCTCCCAGTCCGCAACACCGACGGCATCGACCTTGGGTGCCATGGCAGCTACCGGCTAGGTGGGTGATGGTGAGACAAGTCTCCTTCTTCCCACCTTCCCCTTCCTCCTCTCTCGACGGTGCTCGAGCAACTCCCGGCTACGGCAAAGACAGGAGCAGGGGCAATGGCTGGGGAAATAGGAGGATGGCCAGCGGCCGCCACCGCCCAGGTATTTATACCAGGCTAAACCCTAGCCCGTTCACCTACCAACATTTAATGTGTATCTCCCTACTCGATTGTGTTTCACACGGAGCCCCAAGCGCCCGCGCGCGGGTGACCACAGCCGCACGGGGTTAGGAAAGCACACGCATGTTGCGGG
Source organism: Chrysopogon serrulatus (assembly GCA_015844335.1). Classification (NCBI taxonomy): domain Eukaryota; kingdom Viridiplantae; phylum Streptophyta; class Magnoliopsida; order Poales; family Poaceae; genus Chrysopogon; species Chrysopogon serrulatus. The sequence goes on along the minus strand of JADLZL010005606.1, from coordinate 202,652 downwards.
GTTAATCCCCCATAGGGGATCCCTACTCCGCGGAGCCTAGGGCCCCCGACGCCGCAGGCGTGGCCGGCGGCCAAGGCGGCACACGCCACCGTCATGTCCCGCGTGGGACCCACGGGCACGCCACGCCACGACAACCGCCTTTTTGGACGTGGGGCCCGCCACTTCTCCCAAGCAGCGGGAGGCGCCACGACGCCGACGGGCCGAGAAGGGCGCCTCAAAAGCGCACCCACGTCCCCTCGTGGCGGGATGAACCATAGGTTTCCTTCCCCATGAAGGAACCTCCGGCGACGGCCCATTTACGGTCCGAGGTTCGGTGGCTGGCCCACCGTGGGGTTCGACAGCCGCCTCAGGCCACCGAGTTAGGGATGGCTCGGACGGTCTCATACACGCCCCTAGCCCCCCCGCGCAAGTAGGGACCGTCCCATGCCGTGTCCGAGGCCAGCGAGGCAGTCTGAGTTAGGGGGATCCTGCATGAGAGTGCACCGAGCCCTCGGGACCAGGCGGACGGGACCCGGGCCCCGCCTCAGACACACCTTGCAGGCTCTGATGGAATGCGCCTCCGGGCCAAGCCAACCCCTAACGAACGGGGCACAGGCATTCCACTTGGACTTACCCGTAAACAGCTCACCGGATCTAGCCATGTTCGACGCTCGTCGACGACAGCGTGGCGAAATCCACCCTCCTCCCTGCGGGAGGGATGCAGAGATGCGGACAAAACTAACGACCAAGTACCACTCGACCGCCCCACACCAGAACGGGGCTCGGGGGCTCCCTGGCACAGAGGCTGAGGTTGGGAAATGTCAACTAACTCGCTCACCGAACTCCCGGTCGAGCCGACGGGCCCAGGGGCTCAGCAAACGGTAGGAACACTCCATCCAAAACACGCAAGCCCTTAGAGGAATACCCACACTCCTCCAGAGATTCCATTTTATGGCGTTGGGCAATCATAGTAATTCAGAAACTCTAGGAGTACACACCGGCGAAATGCACGTACGGGGCTCGAGGGCTCCCTCGGCACAGAGACTGAGGTTGGGAAACGTCAACTGACTCACCGAGCTCCCGGACGAGCCGACGGACTCGGGGGGCTTGGCAAACGGTAAGAACACACCAACCAAAACGCGCGCAAGCCCTCGGAGGAGTACCCGCACTCCTCCAAGGCCTCGGGGCTACACCCGGCGGGTGCGCTCACACGCCCCCGCCGGAGAACATAGCCTCCAAGACAAGCAAGCACCCTCACCAAACATGTATAAGCCCTCGGAGGAGCGCTCGCACTCCCCAGAGGTCTCGGGGGCTACACCCGCCCGGTCGCTTCGCGCACCCACCCAGGGAAAGCCCGAAACAGCTAATAGCGTGCCTGGCAGAAGCCAAGCTTAAAACCTCTGAACGAGTGAACCCACTCCTTCGAAGGTTCGGGGGCTACTGTCGGGTACCAAAATTAGGGCCCTCCAAACAATCAGGCCCAACAAACGCAAAACTAGGCCACACGATAACAAGACACGGCCTGCCAAGGCCCAAAGACATCACTCACCATCCCGTCCGAGCCTCCCCCGCCGAGGCCTCGGACGAGCGCTAACATTCCGTCCCGTCCGAGCCCCCTGCTAAGGCCTTGGACGGGCGCTAACTTTCCGCCTCTCCCGAGCCCTCCCCGCTGAGGCCTCGGACGGGCGCTAACGCTCCGTCTCGCCCGATCCCTCAAGCAGACGCCTCGGACGAGCTCCCACTTTCCGTCCCGCTCGAGCCCCCCGTGCCTAGGCCTCGGACGGGCGCGCCAGACCTGGTCAAACCAGGCCTGCGCGCTTGATGTATATCTGCCGCCCGCCTTCCCACAGTGCCCGTCAGAGTGACGTTATCCCCTAGCAGGGGATAGGAGCCGTCCCGTCACAACTCTCACCCGCGCTCATGATTACGTTATCCTCCGCAGTGAAGGCCATGCCTGCTACTGTAAGGCACGGTGTTGTCTAATCTTTCTGCCAGGTCAAGTCGCCGAAGCTCCCAGGCGATAGCCGCCACGCCAAGGGCCGTCACCCAGCATCATCTTCCGTACGGAAGTCAGGCCGGATGGAGAGCCGGTCAAACAACAGTCCCTCCGGGGTTTTCTGAACCCGAGATAGGCGGCGATTGCCCCGATGACGGCTCTCCCCTGTGCCAACCGTCCCGCGTACGATAGCAGGCTCTGAGGCCCTCCGAGCCTCGAAACCAGAGCGGGTCAAAGCTACAGCATGCTACAGGGGACAGATACGCCTCCCCTGGCCTCTCCATCAACTTCTACAGGGACAGCCGTCCTCTTTGTCGTCAGGATAAGGGGACACGACTCCCCACGGCTGTGACCATGCTCTACAATGCCGGCGCTGACTTCAGGACCTCGGCATAAGAAAGACGGCGGGCTCCGAGCCTCAGATGAAGGGAGGGAGAGCTCACAGCCTCTTTCACGTACACAGGCATCCTTTGTAAGCCCTGTCCTCCCCTTGTGGCTATATAAGGGAGGACCGGGCCCCTTATCGGGCAGACTCACATGAGCAACTTTGAGCCCTTCCACACACGATATTGGCACTTGCCACGATCACTCACGAGACTTGGGACCAGCTCCCTCTCTTCACTTGCTTGTACACCCTACCTGCAAGCACTTAGGTGCAGGATAATACAAGTCTTCCTTGTGTCTTTTTTGCACACCTTCCGGAGTTGGGAACACGCACCACAAATTTACTCGTTGGTGCTAGGGCCGCCAGTTCTAGCACCGACACATATATTGTATATGTGATGTTCTATGGCAAATTTTATTATGTTCATTTAGTATACATGTGTCATCTAAGATGTATTTTTATGTAGTTCTTATACTATATATGCGATGTTTTATAATGTATTTGATGATGTTTTAGGGGTATTTAGTGATGTTCACTTAGTATATATGTAAAGTTCTAGGATGTACTTCTAGTGTTCATACACTATATGCGATATTCTATAATATTTTTATTGATGTTCTATAGTGTACTCTTATGTAATTTTTATTATTCTTTTAATTTTTCATTTTATATTTTTTGTTTTCATTTATTTTATTTTCTTTTCTTATTATATCTTCTATCTTTAATTATTTTTCTATTTTTATGACTAGTTTTTATCTTCTATATTTTATGATATGCTATGTTCATATAGTATAGATGTGATGTTTTGTTATGTATATTTGCGATATTCACATGGTATACATGTAATGTTTTATGATAATTTTTTGATATTCATGTAGCGTGCATGTGTTGTTTGTTGGCATTTCTAACGTCACTGCAATAAAACCCAAATCTTTATCCCACGCAATGACACTAGAAATATTGGTATTAATTAACTTGCCTTTAGCAACTAGCCACTAGCCTCTTTACCCTTACTCCTAACTGTGAAACTAGGTTGTCATCCCTAATTGTAAAGATAGGAATAAACTCTGGTACTAAATCTTATCATTTTATGTGACTAGGCAGAAATAAATAAAGATAAATATAAACAAAGAATGATTCTGCAAGCAGACAGATAATTATACCATTGTAACATTTTATCTAGAGTATTACCAGGTTGTTATTTATATTCTACCACTGGGAAGGCATTACTAAGAAGCTACTCTAGAGTATTGATAACACTTATATATGCAGTGAATAAGAGATGTAGCCAATGTCAACTCTCTCCTCAATAACAGGAAGGTGTCACAAGATAAATAATAAATAAATAATAAATATGATCAATCATCTCCTAATAATACTAATCCCATCATAGCACTCTAATCATGTCAGCGTTTGTCTAATCGAGATAATAGAGAAATAACTCCTAAGTATTCAAGCTACAGTCAAAGCTACTCCATTTAGTGCAAGTATGTCTAACAATCACGGCTAAGTTATACTACTATAGCTCCCTAACACATCGGAGCAATGTACAGGAGAAGATGAGTACAGGAACCTCCTCTTAACCTGACAATCCCACTCTACCAATCCACCGTACGGGGGAAGGCCTACAAAGGACACAATAGGTCTGTCACACCCATGATCTACCTCACTACCCGACAAGACTGGGGATACTCGCAGATAAGCAAAATATCTAAACACCACGTCTACATATTGCCTACCACTCACCATGCAATTGAATAGATGAGCGCTATACGAACCAGTGCATGAATATAATAGCAAACTAACTATACTAGACATATTAAAGTAGGCAATGAACAATGCAATCAAGAACATGATAATGAAGAATAATGTTGCTAGTAATGATCGTACAAACGCAGATATTACAATAAGAAAAGAAAAGCTTAAGAACTATACCAGACTCTTCTCTTCTTGACAACGTCGGGAATTCAAGATCGATGAAGAACTTGACTTCCACTACTCTAGATCTAACTAGGCTAAACTATGAACTAGAAGGCTATGAGGAACTAGAACTTGGAGCTCTAGATGACTTGATCACCAAATATCTCGAGATGGAATGAGTTGAATGGATTCTCCTCCTTCCAGGGGGAGATCTGGCTCCGCTTATATAGCCTGGTGGGATGCACGACAGTCGTTTGATCAAACCGACTTTACGTAGGGCTAAGATTGATCCTCAAGGGCGGTGGAGGAACATTCCAGAAGGGGGAGAGGGTTCCTGAAACGACCCGATTTTCCACGAAGGGAAAATCCACACAATCGAAGTGTAATACGATCTTTTAAATCATATTACCCATATTCCAGTCGAATATCAAATCCATACAACGATAATAGAGTGCAAATAGTAGGTTTACGATAACTTATTATAACGCCAACAGGCGCGAATCACAGAGTAGCATCAACTGGAACAGCTTGAGGGTGTGGAAGCAACTTCTATCCAACGACTTGAGCATAGCGACGAACCCCTAACCATCGAATCCTTCGGAGTGGTAAGCCTCCTCAGAACCTGTGTGCCAAAGTATCAGTACAATATGTACTGGCCACATTTTCACCCTATGCTTTGCTATGCTTTGTGGAACTGGATGCAATAAAGGTATAACAAGAGAACCTATATTTGGTTGTGGTTTCCTATGCAATATCAGTCAAGTATAATATAAGTAGGTATATAGTTTAAGTTTAACACCATATCCACACACCATCCATCCATCCCATACCACCCATCCACCTCATCCACCTCATCTTATCTCACTCGTGTCGACAGGCCAACTCCCACTCGGCCTGCCTCAATGGTCCTCGACCGGCTCTATCTCACAACACGGGGGAGAAAAGGACACATCTTCTATCTAGTGAAGCAGGTCCCAGGAAAGGTCCATAGCCAACAAGTCGGCATATGTATCGATCAATCAACTATGACACTCTGCAGAGGTTTTACATACCCACAAGATAGCCATCCTCGACAATGCACTGTCTAGGCACATCCCGGCTGGTTGCTTGATAAACTGATGCCATCCTACCACTCAGCCCCTAGGGAACCTCCGGATAACCTCTCGGGCATAGCTGAGACTGGGAAAGCATAGTACCGGGCCCTCCAAGTGGTACCAGCATCTAGGACGGTATGGGCAACTCTCATCCTACCGCCCACCCTATCACCTCATAACCTAGCAGTAATGGCATTACTCTACCAAGTAGTCCAACCGTCTCTCCTATTACAAGAGAACGAGTGGTATGCAAGGATTCCCGGTGAGTCTGGATACTAGTAAGTCCTTAGGATTGACCAAGCTGGACATCTTCATCAGGTTTACCATTTTACGTGCCACCACAGCACCCCTGTCCTGTGCTCCACCTCTCGACAGACTCACACCCAAGATCCCACCTCACACATCACATCACATCACATATACCCGCCACAGGTATTCATCTCATAGGATGCCCAGGTCACATCACACGGCAAGACTCGCCTCAAGCTCGTCACATATCCCAGCTCGGTCGACACAACCCTCACCCTCCACTCACCCAAGACACATACAGCACACTCACCATCCATCAGGTTTAGGTTGGCACCACGTGCCTTAGTCATATATATATATATATATATATCGGTTTCCACCACGCATTACATCAAGATATAAAGCGTAGTAGAGATCAAAATAGTAATCATGATAGCATGCGTGTGTCTAGCCTAACAGCGGGTGAGCAGGGGCAAGGTTGCGTTAAGATAATGGCAATCAAGAAGTACTACCATGCAACCCTAATCAGATGATAGCAACAGTAATTAAAGCACTAGCAGTACTACTCATTTGCAATGCGTAATAGGATCTACGAGAAGTGGGTGGAATGTGGCACCTTCAGAATGGTCGTCTCCCAATTTCTTGTTGTAGTCGCGGTCGTACTCGGCACGTTCCTCCTCCGACTCTGAAACGGCACAGTACGGTCGCGTTAGCGACGGGCACAAAGAACAAATGAACTGCGAAAAGATCCAAATGCACTCAAACATGACTCCAGTGCGTAGAGCTCGATTTTAGATGAATTTAGAAATTTGGTTCACCAAATTTGGAGTTCGTATGAAGAAGTTATGAATTTCTGAAGTTTAATCAATATTCTAAAAAAGAAAAGGGCCAAAATCTCCAGGGAGTGACACGTGTCAGTTTCTGGTTGGTCAACAGTGTAGGGCTGACGTCAGCATGACGTCATCAGTGGGTCGCTGGTGGGCCTTATGCGGGCCTGAGGGCTGGGCTTGGGCCGGGCCGGTCCGCCACGTGTCCTTCTGTGGAGCTGCCACGTCGTCTCTCTGGATCTGGGCTCGGCCCAAGTCCACGGTGCATGGGTCCATGGTGGGTTCACTGCTGCTGGTCTATGGACCGTAGGGACGGTCCACGACGGACCCGGTGCACCCTCCTTTCCATCGTTTTGGCTCACATGGACTAGGTGCGCGCGGGTCTTCCCTTTCTCCCTCTCCCTTCTCCTTTGCTCTGTCTTGCCACCGCGCGGCTCACCGGCGGCGGCGCCTGCTACGGCGATGCCAGGCTCTCGATGGTCTCGCTAAAGCGCGCAACGGCGCTATGGGTCTCGGCCGAACTCGACTACTCCCTCTACGGCTGCTGCGAGGCTTCCAGTGAGTCTGGCCGCGACGGCAGCGATTGGCGGCGGTGGCGCGACCTGTGGACGGCAAGGCAGCGTCTCGTACCTTCAATTGGTAGGGCCCTTGGTCAATTGGAAGCGCGGGATAGCCGTTTGGATCGCCCGGCGATGACCCCAGAAAGCGTGGCGGCGTCCGCGGCACGGTTGCCGACCGTGGCAGAACTCCGGCGACGCAGTGCTTGCACGGCCAGGCAGTAGGGGCGGTGGAGCGGCGCTCTGGCCGTGTCCTTGGCATGACTCAGTCCGGGAGGGCTCGACGAAGTTCAACGACTCATCCCCGAAGCACGAGGTGGCCGGAGTTGGTCGATACGGCAGTGTCGAGGTGGCGTTCCAGTGACAGCGCGAGCGTGCTCTAGAGTGCGGCCGCGACGTCGAGGTGTCGTTCCAAGGGCTTGGCCAGGGTCTTCTCTTACTCCTAGCGTGCGCATGGCATGTGTTCCGACAAGTTTCGTTTGGCTCCAAGGTCTACGGTCTTCGGCGGGGCTCTGCGAGTTCAGAACAGCGGCTCACCGCGAGGAGTTATGCTCGCGGCGTCGTTCATGTTCGCTGGTGCACGCGGCACCACCTTCGTTGGGCTAAGGGGCTAGTCGAGTGTCGGGCATGTGTGCGGGTGGTGTCCAGAGCCGGTGCGGGCTCGTGCCTTCGCGCCCCAATGGTGGAGCGCCATGGCGGCAGCAGGCCAAGGTCCGCATAGGGAAACGGCGGCGCTCACCTCGGTGTTGAGGTAGATAGGATAGTGGTGCCGTGTCGGGGTGTCGCAGTGGAGAATTGGAGCCGTGCCGTGCAGACCCGCGACGCTGTCGTAGTCGTTCGCGGCGTCTTCCTCGGTTCCGGCGGCGGCAACAGCTCCGGTGAGGCTCCGGCGTCCTCCTCTTTTCTCCCTCTCGCTTCTCGTCCCTCTCTCTCGATTTGGCGTGGTCAAGCGGGTGCCACAGAGTGGCGGTGAGGTAACGGGGAACCCTAGAGCTGTGGTGCGAGGTTTTATAGGCGGGAGCGGCTTGCCATGGTGGGGCGGACGGTGATCGCGCCCTGTGCGCGATCAAGCGGTGTAGGGGTGCTCTGGAGGCTGTGGGAGTGAGCTAGCGGGCCCCAATTGGCAGCGTGCGCGGCCAATTTTACCTTCCCGGCCAAGGAAACGGAGAATTGGAGCACGGCTGCGGTGTGCCGTGTGCGTCGTGCTCGCGCGCGTGGAGAGGGTCACGCAATTCGCGTGACCCGTGGGTCCCGCGTGCGATGGGGAGCGGGCGTGCGCGGGCCGTGGGAACCAAATGGCATGGTGGGGCGTGGCCGTTGCGGTGTTTTGTCACCGGGCGGCGGCGTCATCGTGAGGAGGAAGAAGAGGAACGAGGGAAGGCGGCGGGCGTGTAGGCCCGGTGTGTCGGTGTCCGCTTGGCGGATGCGGGCGGGCGCCTTCTCGTCTTGGCGGGGGTTGCCGGCCTTCTTTGCGCTTGCTCTTTTGGGCGGGCCGGCGTTGCTGGAAGGAAGAAGAAGGGGTGTGGGGGCAGGGCACTGGGCTTTCTCTTCTAATTTCTCATCTTTTTCTATTAATCCACATGTTTAATTAGTGACTAAGCAAGGTAGTTAGGGTTTAGGTCCCATCATGAAGTCCAGCAGGGGTATTTTAGGGTGTATTAAACCCAATGGGGGTATATCACATGGCTTAAAGGTATTCCCCATATGGTGGGTTATTATTTATATCGATAATATGTATTGTTACATTAGTTAATTAGTTGGAAGTGGTGGTGTAGAGATTTAATCAAGTTAAATAATTAATGATTCTTCATTAATTAATCATATTTAGTTATTTTAGCACTACATAATATCCAAGCAAAAGCCAAATCACTCATTGTATCATTAGAGAATAGAGATCCTATTTACATGTGACAACAAGGTCACTAAGTGTGTTGTCATGCATATGATAATGGAAAAGTTCTATTTGGGTTCTTCATATTGCATGCTAGGGTTGGTTTTATCTAAATGACACTTATCATCACATGGTTATGTGAGAAAAATTTTATAGTTGCGATTTTTGTGTTGTGTAAAATTTCGGGTTGTTACAGTTCCCCTCACGGGGAGGCCGGCCGCCTGGCGGTGGGGCCGGCCCCCCCACACGGAGGTGGCCCCCCTCCCCCTTCGCCTCGATGTCTTACGGATCCTTCTACAGTAGTTTGGCGTATTCTTGAGTTGTGGATAATTCCGTGGTGTATATTTGTAGTTATGTTCCTTTTTCGGTGTTTTACGTTCAGTCCCCTGAAAACCGATAAATCACCAAAACTCGTGGAAATTGTTAGATAAACCCCTAGCCTTCTAGATATTGATGTATGTTTCATGCCTTTTGATATATAAAATGTTGACGCTTATCCACCGTCAACATTGTTCTATGTTATTTTTTTATGATGTTTACGTGTTATATATATGATGTTCTATATTTTTTTATATTTACTTGGTATATATTTGATGTTCTATGATGTATTTTGTGATATTTACGTAGTATCATTATGTTCTCGTAATATACATGTGACGTACTATGATAGCTTTTATTCATTTAGTATACACGTGATGTTATATGATGTATTTAGTGATGTTCACGTAATATATATGCAATATTCTATAATGCATTTAGTGATGTTCTATGGTGTATTTAGTGATGTTCACTGTTTTTGAAAATATCTATATGATTTTATTTTTAAAATTTTTTCTATATTGCATGTTTTAATTAATTTATTCCTTATGATTTACTATAGATTTTATTATATTTATTTATGCCATGTCCTTTTCTTTTTCAGTTTTATATATTTTTCATTTCTATTTTATTTCATTCGATTTTCTTATATTTTCTTATCTATTTATATTTTTTTTTTTTTAATTCCTCTTATACTGTTTTTTTACTTCTATTTCTTCTTCTTTTTTTCTTCTTCTTAAGTTTTCTATGTTTTTTATTTTTATTTTGGGTCTACTTGGTTAGCTTTTAAATTTTGCCAAGTCAAAGATTTGACAAGCTATGATTTTACCTGTTAATTGGTGTGCTATAAAAACTTGCCAACCTCTCATACTTGATGTTTACGTGTTATTGTATATGTAATGTTCTATGTTTTTGTGATATTCAAGTGGTATACCTTTAATATTGTATGATAAACTTTGCGAGTATACATGTGATGTTCTCGTATTATACATGCGATGTTCTATGATATTTGTTGTGATGTTCATATGATATAAATATTGTATAATCTTGACGTAATATTCTTTTTGTTATTTTTCTCTTGTGTTCACGTGCTATGTATTTTGATGTTGTATAATATCTAGTAATATTTTTTATATTTTTCTTATTTTTGATATGTTATTTTACGTGAAGATAGAATTTTTTCTTATACTTAAACAGTATGGTTTTCCTATTTTAGTTATAATATGATGTTATTTTTTTTTCTTTCCATATTTTTTTTATTTTTTGTTTTATATTATTTTTCATTATTTATTTATTTTTTTTTATTTTACTAAATTAATTATTTTATATTTTGCAATGTGCTTTATGATGTTCATATGGTATACATGTGATGTTCTGCGATGTATCTTATGATATTCCATAGTATATTTTATGATGTTCACGTAGTGTGCATGTGATGTTCTATATTATATTTTGTAATATTTGCATAGTATATATGTGATGTTCTAGATGTATTTTTCTAATGTTTACATGGTATACACGTGATGTATACATAGTATACATGTGGTGTTTTATATTATATTTTTAGGTGTTCTTATAATATAAATAAAAATGTTCTACAATTACTTTGAGTATTCACACAATACTCATGTCATATTCTATAGTATATTTTTTAGGGCTGGTCAAATGTATTTGTGCGGTGTTATTTTAAATGTCTATTTTTATATATTTTTATTTTTTTATTGTTTGTTCTATCTTTACTGTTTTTAGTTATGTATTATTATTATTTATCTATGTATATATATATATATATATATATATATATATATATATATATATATATATATATATATATATATATATATATATATATATATATATATACACTATCTCCGTTCATTATCTTCTTCATCAAAGACAAAAATCTTTTATTTAAAAATCTTCTTCATATTATCTTAGGACTTGTCTATATTTATTATCCTTTTGCTGCTCATTAGCTACCACTTGCCTGTATTTATTGTCTATTTGCTACTCATTGGTTGTTCTTCATCTGTATTTATTGTTCCTTTGTCGCTTATTGGCTCAGCCCGCGATGATTAATGCAAACGAGTGCTTTTATTTTACTCCTTAGTCATTGCGTCAAAGGCTTAGATGAAGGAGATTAATGAATAGAGGGAGTATATTATAAATTTTATTGTTCTTTTTTATTTTCATGGATATTGTAATACCAATTACTAGAGCATATAATTCATTCTCTTAGATTTGGAATATTATTTTTCTAAGTTAAGAATATTTCTTTGTGAAGGCGGAACATTGTTTCTGAACCTAGAATATCGTGTTTGCTTGATAAAAATATTGTTATATCTTTGGAAATGTTTGTTAACAAGATCTTATCTAAATATATTCTTGTGGGGTTTTGTTTTGAACAATTTTATTGTAAGAAACACAATGATGTAATCAAAATTTAATTTGAATACATGTTTAGTAGTTTAGATGTTTGAATTATATATATATAGAGAGAGAGAGAGAGACATGAATCATCAAGCCCATTGCGTTTCACCTTCCACGTGACGATCAACTTGGTGTTGGTGCAGCCACAGATCGAACTCTGTGTGAACTCGTTTATTATACCCGCCCCAATGAGTACGCTAACGGGCTCAATTAGAATTTGGCTACTAGCCTGCTATGAACGTCGAATGGGACGGTACCGCACCGCTATAGTTGTAGGCTTAAAAAGGCAACGGTCCATTAAAAAAACAGTCCAAGCTTGTTTTGCCGCGTGGAAAGTTAATCATCGGCGTGCGTTTAGAAACAGTCTGCCAGGCCAGCCTGCCAGGTGCGCACCTGCCCGAAAATAATTGGCGGGAACCTGCCGGACAGAAGACTGGGTCCGAACGGCCAGACTCCAAGAGCTCCCCGTGCCGCTGGAGTGCGGCAACGGGACGACGACGGACGGGTTCAAGATGGTGCGGCCAGTGAAGCTCCCCGACACGGAGAACGCTACGGTGGACATGGGCGCGACGCTGGAGCAGTGCAGGGCAAGGTGCTTCGCCAACTGCTCGTGCGTGGCCTACGCTGCCACGGACGTCCGAGGCGGAGGCGGTGGCCATGGCTGCAGTCATGTGGACGGATGCAAACATGGATGTTCGTTACGTGGATAAAGGGCAGGATCTCTACCTGAGGTTGGCAAAATCTGAATTAGGTAAGGACAACTTTATATCCCAGTGTGAATCATGAGTAAGTTTTCATCGTACAACATATTTCTGCAGTTGAGAAGAAGAAAAGGAATGTGGTAATGATCTTTCTACCAGTTACGGCATGTCTGCTTGCACTCATGGCGACCAAGGTTTTGGAATTCGCTTTTGAAAATATTTCGGACCTCACCGAAATAGACGAAATTCGGAAAATTTGGACCGGTTCCCACTTAAAATTTGAATGAAATTTGACTGAATTTGAATGAAATTGGCCCAAATCGCGAGGCATGGCTGTAGGCATGAAGAGGATGTGTGCAGTGCGTTGGAACATGGAGTGGGGCACCAGTGCAGCAGCGGCGGCAAGGAGCCCTGAAGGCATGCCCAGGAGCTACGCCGGTGCCGGCGCGGGCGTCGACGGGGTTCGTCAGTGCAGTCGCAGGCGTCGGGGATGGCAGGGAAGCATCCATGGCGCACGCAGCGGCGACGGCAGGCAGCAGCAAGCAAGCAACAACGCTACTTCTGGTGGTGGGGAACGGAACGAGCACCGGCGGCGGCGGCAAGAAGCTCCATACGCCTCGAGGAGAGCTGCTCTGTGCTTTGTATGGTGGGAGGTGTTTATTGGGCTGATTCATTCCTTTTGTTGGGCTTGAAATTTAAATTGGGCCGAATTTTTTTGGCCGGATTAATATTATCTCGGGCCCAACCGAATTGGGTGAAATTCGGTGAGATTCGGGCCTTTCGGGCCGAATCCTAAAACCTTGATGGCGACTAGAGCAATGCTCTCCACTTCTATCGTAAAGAAGGAAGAGCCCGCCTCGAAACTCTCAAAATCAATGGGTGACTAGAGAGTTGAGAAACGATCACAGGCGCAACCAAAAACCAACCGGAGCAACGAAACTCTCGGAATGCAGCAAAGGCAGTTGCCCTGCAGCAGCTGCAGCGGCGTGATATTCTAAAGGACCAGTTGTTGTCTGCTGGGCAGCTTTTGGAGTCGTCAGCTTTGCAATTCTTTAGATCCAATGGATGGTTATCAACTAGGTTTATTGGTCTTTCTTAGTCAAGTGTCTACCTTCCGTTTCGTTTTATTCAAGTCTGACTGTAAACTTTATGTCAGCATCAGTGTGTGTGGACAATGAGATCGAACCTTGTAATAAGTGACCTGATTCTGTCTATGGTAGATGAAGCCGGATATAAACTATCCTTTATCTAAAAAAGAGTTGGCTTGGCCGACTGCCCTAGCCAGCTTGGCCGGTTCACTGGGCTGGTGGTTGTTGCTGGCCGACCAGGGAGGCAGCATAGCCGACTGGCCTTGGATAGCAGTTTGCCGAGTCGACTAAGCCGGCAACTCAAGGCGGCCTGCCCAGCTATCCGATCACCCGCAGGAGCTGTGACCGGCGAAAAGGGTATGAACCGACCTGGCTGGTTGGCTGGGTCGCGAGGCCGGTTTGCACGGCCAGCTGCCTGAAAATCCCTCTCCAAAATCCAAAATCAATTTAAACTTGCTCGAAAAATCCCAAATTTTGCAAGAATGTTCCTTAGGTATATTAGGAGGTATCCCCAAGAAAATCAAGCTCCACAAACAACAAACACAAAGATTCCATCTTAGGAGATGTTCTAGAAATACAAGATTCACTTGGCAGGGTCGTTCATCAATGGTGCTTGCACAAATTCAACCGGCCAAAACAACCCTCAAATAAATTTCTCTCTTAATATAATGAAGCGCAAGCCTTTTGTGTTTTTGAGAAAAAAAAAAACAACCCTCAAAACCTAAGAACTATATTCATCATGTTAGAATTGATCTCCACCCCTACTGGACCCAACAGCCCATTAGGGACCTTGATCTGCTCCTTGATCGGGGGAGCCCAACCCAGCAGCAGGTTGGTGGGCCCCTGTCACACTGCGCCAGTATAAGAGGAGGTGGGGGCCACGGACACAGGACACGAGGTTCGACGCCATCGTTCCCCACCATCAGTTCTAAGCCCTAGACCGATCAACAGGGAGCGCAGTAGTGATGGGATGCCCTCCTCCGTCGCCACTGCCTCATCGTCTTCACCACTGCAACAAGTAACCCTAACTATCTTTCTATCTATCTCTCGTTCTGCCGAATCATGTATTATGTCATGCAATCCATCTGTATCTACTTGAATCAGTGATGTTCCTTGCTAATCTACTGTTAGCAATCCTAATTAAGATATATTAGATTTAACACATCAAAGGTCCTTACACAAATTCAACAAACCAAACCCCCCCCCCCCCCCCCCCCCAAAAAAAAAAAATCTTGAACTCAAGGTCAATCAAAATGGTAAAGTAGGGGAGAAAGAGAAGGAGAAAACCCAAATTAAATACAATGTAAGAAGTTGACTCAAACATGTTAGAGGACATGATTTTTTTTATTGCTGAAGATCAAACAGGTCTAGTTCTTACGGAAGAAAGATTACAACGAAAACAAGGGCAATGCTAAGGTACATATTTTACCTATTAGGAGGTAATATCTCAAATTAATCTGAGCCCTTGATAATTTAGATTTTATAAATGACTTAATACATTAAGAAAATCTAGAAAAATAAAAAACTCCCATCGCATTCCTGTATTGATAGGTGGAAGAAATCCTGCATGCGCGCTAATGACGAGAGGAGAAATCCTGTTTTCTCGCCAATCAGGATTTAGAAAGGCCGATTCTTTCCCTCTCCGGGATCCCAACGGCCTGTGCATCGGTCGAGCAGGCGAGCTGGTGTCGGGTGCACGTCTGTCATCCTCACACACTAACACTCAAACGTTACAAACAATAAAATGTGACTTATACTAACATTTTTCAATAGTATATAAACACTAAAACGCTACCAACATGCTAGCCGCGTACACACGTGCGCACACACTACTAACTACACGCTGACAAACACACTAACCACGGACACGCTGACCCGTAGTGCATGCTAACCATGCACACACTGACCACGTAAGATGCATGTGCGCACACACACGTTGTCACGTACAAGCTCTAGCTACTTGTATACGCACGTACACATGCAAGATCAAGTACACACGATGTCACGTACACGCACATCACTACACATGCAAAATAAAGTATAAAAAAGATTTACTATATCAATCATCTGATTATGCATGCATTAATTAAATCTTGTTTATATCTAAACTTTCTTTATTTATTCTATTTTATAAAATAAGAAATTAAATAAATACACAATTCATCTATTACTTCCTAGGAGGTAGTAGGCGATCGTGACCGTTCCATCATAACAAATAGACGGCTCACAGTCATTTGTATGTACTGCAGCAAAGCCTCGAAAACAAACCATAGACAAAATATCAATCTTTCGTATTATGGATCTCAACAGACTGACATAGAAACATTAGAGACTAGGAAGCCTAATAAATGACAACTAGATAGATGGGCTGGTTACTCGTATTTGTAGAGTTATTACACATTTTCAACAAGCCCTTAGATATTTTAGCTAAACCACTTACCCAGGGTTAAAATGGTCCAACTTGAGACCCAAGCATCCGATGGCCATGGTCTCTTCACGACTTCGCTTCAACTCGACGCGATCTTTGTGATGACGCCACGTGCCTCCTCCTGTTTTGAGGCCCAATCCTGAAAACTATCGAGGCGGTGGTTTTGAGGCCCAATACATCAAACCGCCGAAATGGCGTATCCGCTATGCCTCCTCCATGATCTCGACACGCGTCGTCACCAAGTCCTCTAGCGTGTCCACTTGATTTGGTCAACACAAGCACTCGTCGTGTACTCTTGCTTGTTGATGTCCACAACTATCAGCCAGCACTGTCAGTCTTTTGGTCATATTAGTCTCTCGGTCCAAGCTCTAAATCCATATTCACCGCTTTCCAATCTATCGGCACAAAACTTCTCTCTTTGATCTTCTTCATGTCTGTCAAACATCTCTATGCTTCACACCCGCACACCAATACAACCAAGGGACATTTAGCACACAGACTCATGCAATGGTTAGTATCAAACTCAACCGAAGCCGATCATCTCCAACAATTAATCACTAGAACTCGACACACGAATGCATCTATTAACCTTGTGGTCACGGTGAACTCGCCTCATGCTTTGCTCAATGCACGTGAAAGTGTGAAAGCGAACATGTCTAACTCTTGGCTAGTTGGCATGCATCTTGCTCGACAGTTCTATCTCGGTGGGACCGTACACTGTAGCTGAGGGATATGACACATCATTCCTTCGCTTTGGACCGGGCCCTCGCGGTGATGCCCGGTCAGGTCACCGACAAAACGATTTTGTCCCGTCCCGTCCGGCATCCCGCTACTTGAATGCGTTATCGGTACGCGACTTGACTTGACGCGCGGTCGTCGAAGTCCTCGAGCCGTCAAGCGTGTCGTGTTCGTGCTTTCTTCTTGACGGTCTCACGGAGTCGATAGAACGCGGGTGGGCGTACGTTCTCCTCATCCCCAGTTCTTCTTGAGCTCTGTTGATCGCCATCCAAATCCAACCAACCACCTGTTGACACAAGGCCAGACCGCCAGAGCTGCGGCTTGGACTCAGAGGTTGGCTGGACTACTAGCTACTACTCCAGTCCGCATCGATCTCCGGCCTCCTCCTTCGAGGCTCCTCCTCCTCCTCCCAGCTGTTAGCTGGGCCCTCGGACCTCGATCGCTCGCCGTGTGGTTCGCCGCCAATCACCAACCCCTTCGTCGATCAGCAGGGAGTAGTTCTAGTTCCAGGTGATGAGATGAGAGTTACCGTTCCGATTTTGACGAAGCATCGCTACTTCTACTTACCACCACCAGATCCATATACACATCCACTTTCCACTACCATGTAAGAGAAGAGAAATTAAACCATCAGTATCAGTATGCCCATGCACGACAAGGGCCTAATGGGCATGGCCCTCCTCCTTCCCGTTTTCGTCCTCCTACTCTTCATCATCACTTCATCATCCTGCCAATCGGAATCGGATGACAATCTCACACAAGCAAAGCCACTTTTCCCCGGAGACAAGCTCGTCTCCAGGAACGGGGTGTTCGCTCTTGGCTTCTTCTCCCCGACCAACTCCAACGAGAGCCTGTACATCGGGATCTGGTACCAGTACAACGGCACTCGTGATGTCACTGTGTGGGTCGCCAATCGCGCCAACCCGGTCACCACCTCTGCGAGGCTCGCCATCACCGCAGACCAAGAGCTCGCACTGTCCGACAGCAGCGACGCTACTACAACAGGCAGCCATACTGTTTGGAGCACGCCGCCGAGCACCGCCGGAGCCGCTGCCGCGGTGGCGGTGCTACTCAACTCTGGAAACTTTGTCCTCCGGTCAGCCAACGGCACCACCGTATGGCAAAGCTTCGATCACCCATCGGCCACCATCCTCCCAACGATGAAGGTTTTGCTCAGCTACAAGGGAAGCGTGGCGACGAGCATAGTCGCTTGCAAGAGCCCCGACGACATGTCCCCCGGGGACTTCTCCGGCAGCATCGACCCCATCTCAAACCTCCAGTTCTTCGTCTGGAAGAGCGGCCGGCCCTACTACCGCATCAGTTTCTTCGACGAAGTCTCAGTGTTCGGCTTCGGCGGCGGCGGCGGCGGCGGCGGCGGCGCTATCTCCGCCGTCCTGCACCCGTCGGTGATCAACACAGGAGACGAGGTCTACTACACGTACACGGCCTCCGACGGCTCACTGTTCTCGCGTGTTTTGCTCGAGCACGATGGCAGCATGAGCCTCCTGACCCGGAACGGCAACACATCATCAAAGTCGTGGACACCCAGTTTTGAGCGTCCCGGCGCTGCTGACGCGTCGTGCGGCCCGTTCGGCTACTGCGACCACACAGAGGCTGTCCCAAGCTGCCGGTGCCTCGATGGATTCGAGCGCATCGACGGCCTCGACATTTCCAGGGGATGCCGGAGGAACGAGGCGCTGGAGTGCGGAGTGGAGGAGGCCGCCCGATTCGTGGCTTTGCCTGGAATGACGGTTCCCGATAAGTTCTTGCAGATCCGGAACAGGACCCTGGACCAGTGCGCCGCCGAGTGCAGCGCAAACTGCTAACACGGCGTATGCTTACGTCGACGTGAGCAGTGCCGGCGCTTTGGTCGACACGTCGAGGTGCCTGCTTTGGACTGGAGATCTCGTCGACACAGGGAAAGCAGCTGCTAGCTCTGGTCAGAACTTGTACCTCCGGCTCGCCGGATCTCATGGTATGCACTCCCGCCAGCTCTTATTTTTATGCCTACGAATAAATCAAAACACAAGATGCAATTTCAGGAGACATAAGTAACAATTATTGTTTAATACTACCTCTGACTAATTAAAAAATATTAAATTGTATTTTTTTTCTTCTGACAAATTTCAAAATTACTAATATATATATTTTTTATCCGTGTCTTTAGTTTTTTCCATTTGCATTTTTTTTTAGCAACACCACCCTCTTTATTTAAATAGGAGGATTGTACATATTACACACACCATCACGTGGATTCAAGAACCACACATGCCGTCCTACCTCGGCATGAAACGAACTTCGAGCTATTCTATGAGCATCGGTGTTGAAGTCCCTATGCTCATGTACAAAGTTGACACTACTAAAAGTTGCCTTCCTCGCATTGATCTCCCGAATAACCTGTACGTAGGTCCCAAGATCACCTTGTCGAATGCTCTTCACTACTTTCAGACAATCAGTAGCCAATCTGATACTATCAGCTCGCAAGTATGAAGCAAGAGCCATCCCTTCACTGCATGCGATGGACTCCATCACCTCCGGATCAACAACGCCCCGAAGGACCAACACCGAGGCACCCATAAAACAATCATCCTCGTCTCTTGCTATTGCATGCTGCCGCCTATGCAATTGATACATTCTGGGACAAAGCTGCATCAACATTGATTTTAACGACACCTGAAGGGGGTGCGATCCATGTTGGCTATCGTTCGCGTACCCGAGCTTGTGGCCGCTGCACATGCACCTCCTCTCCTAAATCTGACACAAGCTTATCCACAGAGTTTTTTTTTCCATTTGCATGGCACCTCTATATGTATCTTTAATATGCATTTAGTTAAAATCTTAGCTTAAACTATGATGGCTTTTGTTGGAGAAAAATTCAGTAGGGATAGGTGTAGCAGGCATCTACCGTATATTTATGACACGTGTCCATGCAAATACATATCCAACCCGTGAGAGATTTTTAGTTTTTCTTTCAAATTACTAGGTTACTCCTAAATTTATGCAACAACCCTATATGTTAGATGTTTGGGCATGGATACGTGTCGTACATCTAGTGCCCATAGTTGCCTCATATGAAACTGCCCTTAATTTTTTCCTTGTTGCGGCCCATGTCTTATGACGTCATGATCTAAAAGAAATATGAGATCGCCCATAGACTGCTTCGGTGGTGCAAAAGCGGAAATGACACTGAATCCATATATTTTGTGACGACACTTGCAAGAAAACACTCGTGATGTTAATAGCAGTAGATCTGTGTGTGAACACTGCTCCCATGAGTTTATCTAAGAGAAAGATGTGATTGTGAAAGAGCACACATGCATCCATGCATGACTTATTACTACAATATATACCAAAGTCCAGCGATGCTGATAGAGTGACAGCACTGTTTGGGTTGTATTTAGGTACTTCAAGTGTTCACAATCAATCCTTTTACGAGTTGAGTGCTCACAGATATATATAGCCATCTAACACTATGGCAAGTAATGTGTTATGCAGAAAATTCTAAGAGGCTACGTTTTTTCTTGCAGTTCAACATAAGAGAATCTCACTAAAACTTTTGCTTCCGATCATAGCATGCCTGCTGCTTCTTGCATCCATAGCTCTCTTCTTGACATGCATAATACAGAGGTACAAAGGTCAAGAGCCCTGTCTTTCAAACTGCAACGTTGTTGTGCAAGTGTTGAGGGGCGAAATTCTATTGATGTTTCTACTAGCAGGCAAACGGCAAAAAAAGAAAAGAGAGAAGAGAAAGATGCTAGAGTATTTGAGGTCTACGGATGAAGCTGGGGAAAATTTGGAATCTCCATTTATTAGCTTTGAAGACATTGTCGCAGCAACTGACAATTTCTCGGACTCCAATGAGCTTGGGAAGGGAGGATTTGGCAAGGTTTACAAGGTACTACTGTACTAGATACAAAAAGTTACCTTGATAAGTACAGAACTAGAAAATCCTTTGATTTTGAAAATCTTGTAGGGAGTGTTGCAAGGTGCCAAGGAAGTAGCTGTCAAAAGACTTAGCAAGGGCTCAGGACAAGGCACAGAGGAGTTTCGAAATGAAGCAGTCTTGATTGCAAATCTGCAACACAAGAACCTAGTTAAGCTTATTGGTTGTTGCATTCACCAAGATGAGAAGCTGTTGGTTTATGAATACTTGCCCAACAAGAGCTTGGATTACTTCATTTTTGGTACATTCATCTCCTCATACCATGAATCTGAGAAACCCTTCCTTTCCCAAAAAAAAATGACAAACCCTAGAACCCAACAAAATGAGTAGTCATATATATATATGATATGCCTTTTTTCATGCTATTCTTGTTAGACTCTGCAAGAAAGCACGTGCTCCCATGGCCAACAAGGTGTAAGATAATGCAAGGGATAGCTAGAGGAATTCTGTATCTGCATCAGGATTCAAGATTAACAATAATCCATAGAGATCTCAAGGCAAGCAACGTCTTGTTGGATAAGGAGATGAACCCCAAGATATCAGATTTTGGTATGGCAAGGATATTCAGTGGCAACGAGGTTGAAGCAAATACTAATCGTCTTGTTGGGACATAGTAAGCAACTCATGCCCAGTTAATTCTTCAGATAGAAATTGTTTGCTCGTGCTTATTCAAACTGTGCATGTGTGTATATATACACTATACAATGGTGAAATCTTTTGCAGCGGTTACATATCTCCTGAGTATGTAATGGAAGGCACATTTTCGGTCAAGTCAGACACCTACAGCTTTGGTGTTTTACTGTTGGAGATTGTTAGTGGATTAAAGATCAGCTCACCACATCTTATCGTGGGTTTTTCTAACCTTAGAGAATATGTAAGTATGCTCAAGATTAAAACTATAAGTCCATACTTACCATCAAAACACACGTTGGATCATTGTAAAAGTTGCATTTCTATTCAGGCATGGAAATTATGGAGCGATGGCAACATACAAGATTTTGTGGACTCGTCTCTCATGGAGAGTTGCTCCCTTGACGAAGTTGCAAGATGCATCCATATAGGATTGCTGTGTGTTCAAGACACTCCGAGCTGCAGGCCACTCATGTCAGAAGTTGTGTTTATGTTGGAGAACAAAACCACGACACTTCCATCACTAGAGAAACCCATGTATTTTGCATGCAGGGATCCCCAACCTGAAAAGGCCGGCGACAACAAGGAATTGTCCATCAATGGTACGAGCCTCACAACGCTAGTGGGCCGGTAGGTGATGTCGTTTTCCTTTAAAATAAAGTGTCCCCACTGAAACTGTTATTGCAAATAAATTAGTGAATTGCAATGTTGGTTGTAAATAAATGAATTTTCAACGCCTTTCTAAAAAAAGTGAATTTCAGAGTAGGTGTTTGCAGCCACTGAACTTATTATGTTATATATACTCCCTCTCTCTCTCTCTCTCTCACCAAAAAGAAAAGATACAATTCTAGTTTTTTATGAGATTTTCTACAATGTACATACCCGCATATATATCCATATGTGATATTTGTATATGATGATGATAAAATAAACGCATATATATTGTTTGGTTCTCAGCCTGCCAAAATGCCAAGTGTAGACCGGAAGTTCATAAGGCTGCCCATTCCCATTATACGCAGCATATTTATACGTATAATACAACAATACAACAAGTATGATCAGTGCATAGCCGTATATATGACGCTATCTTCAAATACAAATATACACACGGAGTATATACGCAAAACAACCTATGTATTTTGCACTTAGGAACAAGTGATGAGGATGAGATGATATGTCCCTGATTTTTTAAATGAACCACTCAATATATGAGTATATACGCAAAAGGGTCTCTAGTCTAATGGTTAGAGCACCTGGGTGGCATCCAGCAGACCTGGGATCGACTCCCTATGGGAGCGAATTTAAGTAGGTTCGAAATAAAAAAAATAGGCTGCCGCTACACCGCAAAACGGCATGCGGAACTAACTCGCCCTATTCCTCTGTCAGCTAGTCACCTAGTCCTCGCTTCGCTATCATGAGTCGTGACTGCTCATGAATAAGTTATTGTCTGAATTAATGTGTTACCGTATATACCTCCATCGTTCCATTATCACACTCTTCAATGTGATGAGAGGTGAGAGGTATACTCCTATTTTGACAGTTCACAGTCCAGCAGGCATACTTCCACTCACCTCCAACACAGTACAACCGTTCTATCCATCACTTTCAGTTTCTTCTACAGCCATAGAGACAAGAGAAACATGGAGAAGAAGGGCTTAATAGAACAGCTCAGATGAAGCGCCCGCCCGCTCGGTAAACTCCCGTTTCGTCGCCCCTCCCGACGCAGCGCCGCCTGCATCTCGCACGACGCTCCGCCCGCCCAGCGCTTCCCTCGCAGGGGGTCGCGCCTCCCTCACCAGGTTGCGCTGCTGGCGCCGCTTGCCAACCGATCAACTCAGGCGTACTCAACCATATTATTCAGCGTGGCGTGGAGATTGTGATGTGACCGACGAAGTCGTCGGAGACCGCAAGCTGCGCGTGCGCGGCCACCGCTACACCGCAAAATGGCCTGCGGAACTAACTAGTCACCTAGTCCTCGCTTCGCTATCATGAGTCGTGACTGCTCATGAATAAGTTACTGTCTGAATTAATGTGTTACCGTATATACCTCCATCGTTCCATTATCACACTCTTCAATGTGATGAGAGGTGAGAGGTATACTCCTATTTTGACAGTTCACAGTCCAGCAGGCATACTTCCACTCACCTCCAACACAATACAACCGTTCTATCCATCACTTTCAGTTTGTTCTACAGCCATAGAGACAAGAGAAATATGGAGAAGAAGGGCCTAATAATGGAGATGGTTCACCTTCACGTTTTCATCCTCCTACTCTTGAGTTCATCCTGCCAATCAGATGACCAGCTCACACAAGCAAATCCACTCTCCCCGGGAGACATGCTTGTCTCCAAAGACACACAGTACAACCGTTCTATCCATCACTTTCAGTTTCTTCTACAGCCATAGAGACAAGAAAAACATGGAGAAGAAGGGCCTAATAATGGAGATGGTTCACCTTCACGTTTTCATTCTCCTACTCTTGAGTTCATCCTGCCAATCAGATGACCAGCTCACACAAGCAAATCCACTCTCCCCGGGAGACATGCTTGTCTCCAATGACGGTGTCTTTGCTCTTGGCTTCTTCTCCCTGACCAACACGGCAACACCAACGAGAGCTTGTACATCGGAATCTGGTACCACAACATCCCTGATCGTACCATTGTGTGGGTCGCCAACCGTGAAAGCCCTATCACCAACACCACTCCTTCAGCAGCCAAAGCTGCTCGCCATCACCGACGACCAAGAGCTCACGCTGTCCGAGTCCACTACAGGCCATCCTCTATGGACGACGGCCATCGGAGGCACCAGAGTTGTCGCGGTGCTACTCAGCTCAGGAAACTTTGTCCTTCGGTCGGCGAATGGCACCGACATATGGCAAAGCTTCGATCACCCAACCGACACTATCCTTCCAACCGACACTAGCGTAGATAATAAGATCTACAAATATACGAAAAATAAGAAAAACTATAAATGCTATTATAACTTTTAAAAGGTTCACATAAGCTAGCTACCAAAAGATAAAGTATAATTTTAGGGTAAACTAATTTATGGTATAACTATAGATAGATCAAATATTGATGTGGCAAATTATTTTATGATGAAAAAATAGTCAGGATCATCCTTGACATTTTAGTGGCACATGCAAATTCCAAAATTAAACCCTAAATATAATAAGTGTTACACTAAAAAAATGGCTTTTAAAATTAATCCTATCATCAACAGTATAACTTCTTGATTACATCCTGCCAAAGAAAGAAATATGAGAACTCTTAACTAGCTACTTCCTTTGTCTTTGATCAATAAGTAAATTTTAAAAGAGTAAAATGCATGAATAGTCCATTAACTTGTAGCGGTGTGTCGATTTAGTCCATCAGGTTTGAAAATGCATTTTTAGGTCTATAACCTTGATTTGTGGTGCATCAATAGTCCAGATGACGTCATCACGGTATGAAAATGCATTTTTGGGTCCATAACCTTGATTTGTGGTGCATCAATAGTCCAGATGATGTCATCATAAGTTTTTTGTCTACGTGGACTGCCCACCGTGGCAGCTGAGGTCAGCAAGCAAGCGGCCAAGCAACGGTAGGATCGGATCAGGAACAGTCCAGTTCCACGCGCCAACAAGTGCAACGCAACACGGTGGCAGGATGGCTGGCCGCCGCCTGCGCTGTTGGTGAAAAGCTGCGCGCCGTGTGACAGCCTCACAGGCAGACGCCTTGCGCCGCGGGCTGCACACGCTTGCAGCGTGCCGTGAGCCTTGCGGGCAGCACGCTGCCGAGCCATCGAGCACGACGGCGACAGCTCAGGGGAGCTAGCAGGGAGGCGTCTACTACGTGCGGCGCT
Source organism: Chrysopogon serrulatus (assembly GCA_015844335.1). Classification (NCBI taxonomy): domain Eukaryota; kingdom Viridiplantae; phylum Streptophyta; class Magnoliopsida; order Poales; family Poaceae; genus Chrysopogon; species Chrysopogon serrulatus. The sequence continues at coordinate 177,635 of JADLZL010005606.1, read as the reverse complement.
GGCGCTGCATTCTGCGTCCATGCATGCACCAACTGCTCACATGCCCCCTACTGCCGCAAGGCTGCCATTCGTGCATGCATGGTGAATCGATGAGACACGTCGGGCGAGAGGCGGGGCACGTCGTCGTGGTCGTGCCGGAGGGCGACGACGAGGAGGAGAGCGAGAAGCGGGAGGACGCTAGCGGCAGCCCGCGACGCCTCCGAGTCGGAGCTATCGCGGGCAGCGGCGCTGACGTGAGGTCCGGCGCCCCCGCGGCGCCCGTCGCAGCGCCGGTGCTGTTCCGCTGCAGCAGGAGCTTCAGCGACCGCACCGCCCCGCGGAGTTGGCCGCCCTCGTGGGTGACGGCGGCGGCGACGACACCGAGCCTTGGCGCTCGCAGCCGCCGCGGCTCTCTTGAGCCCCTAGCAGCTCGCGCCAGCGGCTGGAGCAGCTCCCCACCTTGGGCGAACGCCGTAGGGGTCGGTGCCGTCGACGCGCCCCCGACGGCCGCGACGCATAGCGCGGGACGGGCTTGATCGGCTCCGTCTTTGGGCGCCCACCGGATTTGGCCACCTTGGCTGCCACGGTGGGCAGTCCACGTAGACAAAAAACTTGTGATGATGTCATCCGGATTATTAATGCACCACAAATCAAGGTTATGGACCAAAAATACATTTTCAAACCGTGATGACGTCATCTGGACTATTGATGCACCACAAATCAAGGTTATGGACCAAAAAAATGCATTTTCAAACCTGATGGACTAAATCGACATAGCGTTACAAGTTAATGGACTATTCATGTATTTTACTCATTTTAAAATTTATCTCTTAAGTCAAATTATTTTAAGTTCAATCAAATTTATATAAAAATAGTAAAAGGATTTATGACACCCAATTAGTATTATTAGGTAAATCATAAAATACATTTTTATAATTTGCTCATTTAATCTTATAAATATTCATGTATTTTTCTATAAATCTAGTTAAATAAAAAATGTTTGACTTAAGATAACTCTAAAAATTGATTTATCTAGGATGGAAGGAGTACTAAAATACGGTTATATTTTATATAAAATGTGACATCCGTTTAGCATTTCTTGTTCCAAATTCTTTAGTAAAATCTTTGTGGACAAACTTCTTCGCCATATTATTGCTATTGCTAATATTGTTGCTATTGATATGACTGCAACATGACATACAAAACCTACGACCGGATTGCTTCAGCATATCAAACAATTGTATTTTTCTCTCATTAAAAAATAGCTGTTTTTGCTTATAAGTCGGTTTATAAGTCTTGTCGAATCATTTCTGGCATGCCCGGCTGCAGACGGCAGACAGCTCTTCCTGTGCTGCATCACTACTTGACATGGGAACTTCCAAGATAAGAAGCCACCTTTTCTGACCGTCGAAATCGTCGGAGATCATTTCACTGCTGCTTGACTCTGCTCTGCCCGTCGGTGCTCGGTTAGTCGTATGTGAATTATTGCACACTTTGCCATCGTCCCCGTTCCACGCATCAAAGTGATGAAAGCTAAATTTCGATTTGACAGATTGAAAAACCAGTCCACTCATTACTTCGAAGTTTCCTTTTTGAAAAAAAAGGGTCTAAAATTCCATACGTCCAGTCCAAGTATTCTTCATCTTCATCTGCACACACGGTTTCTTCTTCACACTGTGCTTCCGCCATTCCAAGCCTCGAATGGCAACCAGAAAGAAAGGCCTGATGGCAATGGTGTATGTTCGTCCTGGCTTTATCATCATATTCTTGAGTTCACTCTGTCAATCCAATGACCAGCTGATACAAACAAAGCCACTCTTCCCCAAAGAGGCGCTCATCTCGGAGGGCGGTGACTTTGCTCTAGGTTTCTTTTCCCCTACCAATTCCAGCAAGAAGCTATACATAGGAATCTGGTACCACAGCATCGCGGAGCGCACCGTGGTGTGGGTCGCCAACCGTGACAACCCGATCACCACACCTTCAGCCAAGCTCGCCATCACCAACAACTCAGAGCTGGAGTTATCGGACTCCCAAGGCCACACTCTCTCTGGACGGCAACTGGAAACACAAGTGGAGGTGGTGGTGGAGGTGCTGGAGCTGCTTCTGCTGTGCTACTGAACTCTGGGAACTTTGTCCTTCGGTTGCCGAATGGCACGGAGGTATGGCAAAGCTTCAATCACCCGACCGATACACTTCTTCCAACCATGAGGCTCCTGCTAAGCTACAAGGCACAACCGGCAACACGCTTGCTTGCTTGGAAGGGCCCTGACGATCCGTCAACTGGGGATTTCTCTGTTAGCATGGACGCCACGAACCTTCAGATGTTCATCTGGAAAGGGGCGCGGCCGTACTACCGTTACCCTGTGATTAATGGCATCTCAGTCTCCGGGACTCCGGTGGCATGTACCAGCACAGAAATGGTACTGCAGCCATCATGTATGAGACGAGGATCAACACAGGCGACGAATTGTAATATACGTACACAGTCTCCCCCGGTTCACCCTACATACGCTCTTCATTTGACTACACGGGCAAGGCGAGGATCCTGAGTTGGAACAGCACTGCATCGTCATGGGCAGTCGTAAACGAGTACCCTCGTAGCTGCGATCTCTATGCCTCTTGTGGCCCATTCAGCTACTGTGACCGCATGGGGGCAATACCGATGACATGCCTGTGTCCTGATGGGTTCGAGCTCCTCGATAGTCTCAACTTCTCTAGAGGATGCCGGAGAAAGGAAGAGCTGAATTGCGGAACAGAGAACTATTTCATGACCATGCCTAATATGAAGATACCTGATAAGTTCTTGCATATTAAGAATAGAACCTTTGACCAGTGTGCTGACGAGTGCACTAGAAACTGCTCCTGTATGGCATACGCATACGCCAACCTAAGCAGCGTTGGTGCTATGGGTGACACATCAAGGTATTTGGTTTGGAACGGCGATCTCATTGACATGGAGAAGGCCAGCTTTTCAGAGGCCTTGTACATCCGGCTTGGTGGGTCTCCTGGTACGTGCATTCCGAACATCTTCTTTTTCTCAAAGGTGACATTAAGTACGCAACATGATAAGGTTCGTCATGCCATCACCACCATATATAAGGCCCATTTGTAAGATAGATCGACTAATAACATGAGGATGCTCCAAAACAATTTGGGACTGCTTTGGTTAATATTTGTGAAATCCCTACATATAGAATTTAAAATGAGGAGCACTTTTTTTAATGTTGTTAGCAACCGTCAATGTCTAAAGTAACATGTCATCTTCTACATCAAGTTATTTTTTTTATAAAAGCAATCCCTCACTTGTGTGATTTGAGTATTTTTATCGATCGAATTTTCCTCCCAATCTAGCCTCTTCCTCTTTTCCACAACTCCGGTAGGTTTTGAAGGGGCTGGCTGAGGAATTTAGACCAGCCAAGCGGTGGGGATGGTGGCTGGACAGTTTAGAGGTCCTAATGATAGTGGAGACGTCCGGATTAGGTCGAAACAGGGGAGCTGTGGCCAAGCTTGGGGAGGGGAAGAGAGGCTGCCACGGCCACGCTAAAGTTTCGTTAGAGCTCTGTGGCCACGGTAGCAGCCGCGACGGGGTAAAAAGGCTACAGCGGGGGTGAGGAGGAAGATGAATTCATCGGAAGGATTTAAGATAAACAGTAATTTGTGTGATGCATCACTCAAGTGAGATATATACATATCCTACTTTTTTTTTTCCCATTTCCCCACAACGGCCTTATCTTCTTTTCACGGACCCACGCGGTGCGCCGCAGCCCACTCGCGTAATCGAACTCCCGGTTCGTCGCCCCTCCCGACGCAGGGCCGCCTGCACCGCGCACGACGCGTCGCCCTTCCAGCGCCTCCCTCACCAGGTTGCGCTGCTGGTGCCGCTTACCAGGAGCTCGGCCGCCGCGAGATCCATTGCCATGAGCTCTACGGCCGCCGCGCATTCCACATCGTCCCGCGTCGCTGGGAGGGGCTCCGGTCAAGCCGCCGCAATCTCCACGCGCCGGCTATCGAGGTGCGTTCCATCCGCTCGTCCTGGTCTCTGCGCCTTCATCCGCTTCACTCGTGAACAAGATGGACGAGGGACGCCGCCAACGAGGACGAACTCGTCCCCTCCATTGTAGGGGACGGTCCCGACGACCCTGGTCGCCCCGGAAACCAAACACTATTGAAATGGGCTCGCCGCCTCGCCCCTCCCGTCCTTTGTTGTCCCGGCAACCAAAACACATGCTTTCTGTCCAAACTTTGCTTGGCCCTACCGCCCCGGAACTGCGATTCCCCTGCAGCCCTGCCCTGCCACGGAAACCGATCAACTCCAGCCATATTATTCAGCGTGGCGTGGCAGGCGACGTGACCGACGACGAAGTCGTCGGAGACCGCGAGCCGCTCGTGCGCGGCCACCGCTACACCGAGAATACGTTACTGTCTGAATAGAGAGCTACACTCCTATTTTGACGGTTCACAGTCCAGCAGGCATACTTCTACTCACCTATAAGTCCAACGCCTCCAACACAGTACAACTGTTCTATCCATCACAGAGACAAGAGAAACATGGAGAAGAAGGGCCTAATAATGGAGATGGTCCACCTTCAAGTTTTCATCCTCCTACTCTTGAGTTCATCCTGCCAATCAGATGACCAGCTCACACAAGCAAAGCCACTCTCCCCTGGAGACATGCTTGTCTCCAAAGAACGGTGTCTTTGCTCTTGGCTTCTTCTCCCCGACCAACACCAACAAGAGCCTGTACATCGGAATCTGGTACCACAACATCCCTGATCGTACCATCGTGTGGGTCGCCAACCGTGACAGCCCAATCACCAACACCACTCCTTCAGCGGCCAAGCTCGCCATCACCAACGACCAAGAGCTCATGCTGTCCGATTCTACTACAGGCCGTCCTCTATGGACGACGGCCACCGGAGGCACCGGAGTTGTCGCGGTGCTACTCAGCTCAGGAAACTTTGTCCTTCAGTCGGCGAATGGCACTGACATATGGCAAAGCTTCGATCACCCAACTGACACTATCCTTCCAGCGATGAGGGTTTTGCTCAGCTACCAGGGACATGTAGCGAGGCGCCTATTCGCTTGGAAGGGCGCTGCTGACCCATCCACCGGGGACTTCTCCATTAGCATGGATCCCAGCTCAAACCTTCAGTTCTTTGTTTGGCATGGGACCAATCTCTACTACCGCATCAATTTCTTCACCGACGTCTGGACGTTCGGCAGCAGTGGCAGCTACGGTACCTCTGCCATCGTGTACCTGCTGAGGCTAAATAGGGACGAGCTCTACTTCATGTACACAGTCTCCGACGACTCACCAGCATACACGCGCCTTTCGCTTGACTACACGGGCAAGATAAGGTTCCTGGCCTGGAACAACAATACATCATCGTGGACAGCCGGTTACGAGCGCCCAGGCTCTAGCTGTGACCTCTACGCGGTGTGCGGCCCGTTCGGCTACTGTGACAACACAGAGGTTGTGCCAAGTTGCCATTGCCTCGATGGCTTCGACCCCATCGACGACCATGACGTCTCCAGAGGATGCTGGAGAAACGAGGCGCTGGTGTGCGGAATGGAGGATCACTTTGTGACATTGTCTGAGATGAAGGTTCCCCAAGGCTTCAAGCATGTTGAGAACACAAGCTTCGACCAGTGCATGGCCGAGTGCAGCACGAATTGCTCCTGCACGGCATTTGCTTATGTCAACATGAGCACTGCAGGTACTTTGGCTTACACATCGAGGTGCCTGGTATGGACAGGCGATCTCGTCGACACGGGAAAACTTTACACCTTTGGTCAGAACTTGTACGTTCGGCTTGCCGTATCTCATGGTATGCAATGCACTGCCGCCAACTCTGATTTTCTGTCGATGAAATCCAGTAGTATCTGCCATATTGATGCCATCATCTTTCACAGCTGCAAATATCAAACTCGAGTGATTTGTATCTGTAAATTTATATGAGCATATATATTGCAGGCTCATGCAGGTCCGTCTCGGTAATTTTAGAGGCCTTGTGCCAAATTTAATATTAGGCTCTAAACTTATCTACAAGATGTAATGCTAATATACGTGTTGCTTGAAAACATATCTTTCTTTTCTTTGTACCAAACATGTCTTCAAAATAGCATTTAACCTTGAATTATTTACTGATTGTGTTTTACCTTATACAGTATTGTCGAGTATTTTGGAATCCATTGCATCCTAATAACTATATCAATTTGAAAAAGAAATATCAACATTTGTTTTATTACCGTTTTATTGGGTGATTAGAGTTTACTCTATTCTACAGTATTAATTGCTCTTGAAGGCACTGATGGAATGTAAATTAGCTTAAAATAAACTCAAACCACAGACTCAACGAGCACAAGATTGCAATGAATAGAACAAACTGTGTGCTAAAATACCAAGAAATAAATTAGGGATCATTTGGGAGAACTCCGTCCTAGTATAGCAACAATATAAACATGAGCTAGTTTTCTGCCTTGTGACAAAATAAGGTGGGAACCGATATAGCAACTTTTTTAGCCTCATTGTGGCTTCTCTAGCAATTGTAGCAATAGGCAAGACACTAAGGAATCCTGTGAAATGTGGCCTCAATTTCACTGGAGAGGATGAGGTGCTACATGATCTCCAACTTGATTTTTCATACCCTTTTGTGAAGGTCACAGATTAGTAGGGAGAGGTGATCAGTATTGGGAGAAGGAAGCAAGTAGTAACTTTATGTTGAAAATAAAGAAATAGTAGAGCTACTTTAAGAAAAGAGAGATTGAGTCATCCTGTCACCCCAAAATCGCACTAGAATCCTTGGCTTGTTCCATTTTCTAGTTAATCAAGCACTATCACTAATGAAGTAACTAGTATGGAATTAAATTTAGATGCCCCTTGTGTTTGGGGCCTGTGCCGTCACACCCCCTGGCACATGCCCAGGGACGGGCCTGAGCCTCAGTTTTTCACAATATCACATACCTTAAACCCGTCAATGCTCACTAGTGTGAGAGGGAGGGAGAGGGACCGTTTCCAACTTCCAGCTCCCTAATTTCATAGTGACATTAGTGCCCCAGGGCATGTTTGGGTAGGCAGGTGTTTGAATCAATTCCAGTGGATCAACATCTAAAATATAGTTAACACCCCACCACCCCCCCCCCCACCACCCCGGCTCCCCACCTCAATTCGAAAGCAATATGTCTAATCCTGACCCATCCGAACCAACCATTGATGCAACGATTCCTATTACTCCAATCCCCAAATGAAGTTGTAAGATTTACATGGTTCTGGTTATTGATAATAAATTAGTGGTACACCATTGTTCACAAAATCAGAGATGTGTCACAATATTGTATGCAAGTAAAGGAGAACAATTGCAGTTCTATATACTCTTTTTTGTGTGCTTAATTCAAGCTATATATATACTCTTTTTTAATGCAAGTTATATATAATCCATGCCAAATATTCTGACGTCATATATACACTTCTGTTTGCAGTGCAAAAGAAGAGCAATTTGGTGAAGATTTTGCTCCCTGTTATAGCATTTGTACTGCTAATAGCATTCACAGCCCTTATCTTGACATACAAATACAGAGGTAAAAAAAGGAACTAGTGTCTAGCAAGACTCAAGTTAATTGTTGTGTAGGTGACTAGGTGTTAACGAGGGAGAACCCATTGTTGTTTCTCTTGGAAGGGACATGGCCAAGAAGAAAGTCCGGAAGAGAAATGTTACAATATCTGAGGTCTACGGACGAAGCTGGGGGAAAGAATATAGAGTTTCCATTTATTAACTTTGAAGACGTTGTTGTGGCAACGGACAATTTCTCTGACACCAATATGCTTGGAAAGGGAGGTTTTGGCAAAGTTTACAAGGTATTAGCAAAACCCGTTTTTACCTTGAATAATTACTCCACACTAGTTAATCTGTATAATTTTGATCCATGAAATCATTCAGGGAATGTTGGAAGGTACCAATGAAGTAGCCATCAAGAGACTCAGCAAGAGTTCTGGGCAAGGCAATGAGGAATTTAGAAATGAAGTAGTCTTAATTGCAAAATTGCAGCACAAAAACCTAGTCAGGCTTCTTGGTTGTTGTATTCATGAAGATGAGAAGCTATTGGTTTATGAATACATGCCAAATAAAAGCTTGGATTACTTCATCTTTGGTACATGCAGTCTCAAAATTATCATACTGTTCATCAACCCAAAATAAGTATGGACACATATGCCTTCTGTTATGCCTAATGCATTATTCTTACTAGACAGCGCAAGAAAATCAATGCTTCAATGGCCGACAAGGTTCAAGATAATTAAGGGGATAGCACGAGGAATTATGTATCTCCATCAGGACTCTAGATTAACTATAATCCATAGAGATCTCAAAGCAAGCAATATTTTATTAGACAAAGAGATGATCCCTAAAATATCAGATTTTGGCATAGCAAAGATATTCAGCGGCGACCAGAATCAAGCAAATACAAACCGGGTTGTTGGAACGTAGTAAGTAACTACACACTGTTCAGATGGAATTTATGCTATCACTTGCTTAGAACTTCAGATTGCCCTGGCCTAAATAACTAGTGAATCTCTGTTACAGTGGCTATATGTCACCTGAATATGCAATGGAAGGTGCATTTTCGGTCAAGTCAGACACCTACAGCTTTGGTGTTCTGCTAATGGAGATTGTGAGTGGAATAAAGATCAGCTCGCCAAATCTTCTGATGGACTTTCTAACCTTATAGTCCAGGTAAGTATTGAGGGATGTGCCCAATCCAGCACCTTATGATCCACCAAAATATATTGGCTGATAAAAGATTTCATCTCTGTTCAGGCATGGAACCTATGGAAGGATGGCAAGATAGAAGATATGGTGGACTCATCTGTTAAAGAGAATTGTCCTCTCGATGAAATTTCACGATGCATCCATATAGGACTTTTGTGTGTTTCAAGACAGTCCAAACTGCAGGCCACTCATGTCAGCAGTTGTGTTCATGCTGGAGAACAAAACCACGCCGCTCCCAATACCAACACAGCCCGTGTATTTTGCACGCAGGGATGCCGAACCTGGAAGAGCTGACAACATCAGGGTATCGTCCGTGAATAACATGAGCCTCACGGCACTAGAGGGCCGTTAGATAATGTTCTTTGCAAATTCAGCTTCAAGTTATTATTCCAAAAACTAAAGATTTCAGAATAATTGAATTTCAATGATTTGTAACAACGCGCATTTGCTTAACTGTATACGTGAACTAGCAAGCTAGGATGTTCACGCAAATGGCATGGGTAACTTCTTCATTACAGCATTTTGGTAATTTTACCCTCAATGGTTTTGTAAATAGTTTTGTTTATGAATGTAATGATCTTCTCTCTGCGCCCCGTCAGTATTCATCAGCATGAAGTTCACATAATTATCACCAACTAATTTGTTGACTTAAGGCTACTATCTTCTCCTTCTCTTTTTTATTTTTCTCCAGTTCCGTAGTTGTGCAAATCTTATTGAGTCTAAATAAAGGTATATTTCCATTATTTGATAAATCTCCTCCAAGTCTTCACAAATTGGTCGGTTTATTGGTTCTCATGAATTTAAACTTAGAATCATGTTACCCCTAAAGTATCAAAAAGATTCACCATGCTATAACCATATTTGTTTTCACTTGTGACTAGCTTCTCGCAAAGAAAAAATGTGATGATTACCTGTTGGGTAGTTTGTGAAATTCTCAAACACGTGCACTGAGAAATTAAACACGCGCACTGAGCTCATTGCAAGAAGATATGTTTTTCACGATCTGTCATAATTTAGGATAAAGCACAAAAAATTGTTTTCCCTAGGTCACTGTCAAAAGAATCTGTCAGGACCATTAGAATTGACACGTTCTATTTGGCTATTCTCAGTATTGAATTATTGATAGTGACGCCAAAACTTTTTTGTCGGAAAAGATCTTCTAATTTAGGATTCTAAATTAAAGGTACTATTTTGTCATGCAATTTTCAGACATACTGCTGAGCAAAATCTAAAATTTGTAAATAAAGCACATACGCCGAAAGTTCAGTCTCTGGGAAAGAAAGCCAATGCTCCGTCGGATTCAATTGTGGCTATCAGCTCCGTGAGATCCGGCTGTCCATCATGAGACCAGTCGGTTGTTTATTTGGAGCGGGAAAAAATTGTCGATGTTGCAGCTGGAGCCCATGGTTCATCTTGTTGTAGTTGTAGCTTTCGCAGCCGCCTCGTGCTTTGGCCTCCAGGGCATGCAATGCATGCCTGATGAACTGAATTTGACTTATTATCTGGGTGCAAATGGAGCCTACCGTGTTGTAGCTTTCGCGGCTGCCTCGCGTGCTTTGACCTCTAGGGCAATGCAGGCATGTTAGCTAGTGGTAGATTCTGTGTCACGGTGACAACAGGTCAACAGCTTGCTTTCAATAGTATCTTTCCATGGCAACGAACCAGAGGATAACTACAAAGTCTACAACCTGGCTGCTAAGCTGGATTATTGCCGTGGGGGCGCGGTTGCCGGCTGCTGCATGGCAGGCAATCCGATTGCTCGACACGGGATATTTTGGCTTCTGTGAGTATGAGTTTTGTTGAATGTTAATAAATGTCAAAAAGGATTTAGATGTGGAGACAACTGAATTAAGGTTGAGACAGGAACCATAGATTGCCGTCCCCAGCACTCTCTTGAGCGAGTCACGGGCTTGACAGTTAGCCGGTCACGTCAGACGACCTAGCTAGCCAGCTTTTCAGTCAGAAGAATCAAAATGCTTGAAGACTGATGTTTTGTTTTATAACATGTGTAATTAGTTAATAATTGCATAGTGCTGTACGTAGGTTGGTGGCCTAGACTTTTCAGCAATTGTGGGGCCCTGTATGCTGGAATCCTTTTTGACGAATTCGGATGAGTCTAGCAGGACTCCTGCATGGTAGTGCCGGAACGGATAGGTCGTCGTCGTCGTCCGGTTTGGCCCGGCTGTCTGGAAAGTGGAGCATGTAGGTTTAATTTGTTTGTTTGATTGAGGACCGTGTCATCAGCATAAATGGTGTGGTAACATATTCTGCATGCATGGGCCCCATTGTATAATTGTGATATTTCCGCTAACAAATAATCACTTTTGCCCGGGGCAGGCCCTTGTAAATAATCATAGGAATGGCGTGTGAGATATTGCAGTACGTATATCGTATGCAGTGTCTGAGTGTCATGTATTGTTGCGATTCTTTCATAATGCCTCACAGTCACAGGTCAAGGTGAACAGGAATCACAATTCACAATGTAGACTCTCGGTCAGTAAATATATATTACTATGGTCTGATAGCCAAACACTGAAAAGAGTATATGGGTCCATGAACGTATAACTGAAAAATACAGGTTTCAATTTTGAACCTTCTCTGTTGACTCCCAATTCATTTACTAGTAAATGAGATTACTATCAAGGAAATCAAAGAGTGACACCTTAATTACTTGCATATGTAAACATTACAAATCGGCCTTGAAGTGAGAACATACCTCAGGTACATATTTAAGATAATTTAAAGGGAAGTACCTTGCCATTACAGTGATTTCTGCAGGCTCTGGCACAATACGTACATATAGGATGAACTATTTTTTTAAATGAAGGAACTATATATATCTGCTGAATATGTATAGAGGATAACTATACTAGTAGGTCATATATATACCATGAAACTAGAAACATAGCAAATCAGAAGAGATTAACTGCAGTTCTGTTTTTGGTTTTCATCTGCCACCTGGATGCATGAGCTGTGAGAAGACATTGCTTGGGCTCAGCCCATCTGAATCCACACTTGCGAGGCTCCGTCCTGTCATGCTCGTAGTCGTTGATGTGGTAGTGGTTGTGTCTGTCGGTGGTCCATCCGAGTGAAGCCTGGGGATGATAAGTGGCGATGTATTTGAAGATGTCCCGTCGGTGACGCTGCTGCTGTCCTCCGCGCTCTCCTGCAGCTGGAGTGCAAATTCAAGGTTCCAGAGGACATCGGCCATAGATGGTCTGTCAATGCTGTGATCAGCTACACACTTCTCTGCGGTCTCTGCGAACTTCATGAAACATTGGGGAGAGATTTTCCCTTGCAGATTTGGGTCGATGATCTGGCCAAGAACGCCTTTCTTCTGGCAGTGCAGCGCCCAATCAGCAAGGCTCACTTGCTCCTTTGGAAGTGAGGGGCTCAGGGCAGGACGTGCACAGAGGACTTCAAACAGCACGACTCCAAATGAGTAGACATCAGATTTTTCAGTGAGCTGCTGCCGTCGGAAGTACTCAGGATCGAGGTATCCAAAGCTTCCTTTCACAACCGTGCTCACATGAGTGTTATCAACGTTCGGACCAGTCTTCGACAGCCCAAAGTCAGAAACCTTAGCGACCAATTTGTCATCCAGCAAAATGTTGGTGGTCTTGACGTCTCTGTGTATGATGGTATGCTTTGCACCTGTGTGTAGGTAATGCAGACCCCGAGCGGCACCGATGCATATCTCAAGCCGCTTCTTCCAGGAGAGTGCTGGTTTCTTGGTGTTGTACAAGTGCTCCCTAAGAGTCCCATTGGCCATGTAGTCATACACTAGAATCATCTCATTCATATCGTCGCAATACCCAATCAGCGACACGAGGTGACGGTGTCGAAGCTTCGACAACATCTCAATCTCAGTCTGGAACTCGTGGACACCCTGCTCAGACATTGGGTTACCACGCTTGATTGCCACCATTGTGCCACTATCTATCTCACCAAGGTACACATTTCCAAAACCACCTTTGCCGAGGAGCGACGTTTGATCAAAGTTATTGGTGGCTGCCTGGATTTCACCAAATGGGAAATGGCGGCAAAGATTAGATGGCAACGTTGATGTACGGCTCCCTGTGGTTGTTGTCTTGCCTGAGGTATTTGACCGTGACTTGCTGTAGTCAGTGAGAGGAGTCCATTGGCCATCATCTGGTTTCCCAGATTCCTTTGCTACCTTCTTTCTTCTGCAGAAGATGCACACACTGACAAAGGCAATGAGTAGCGCAGCAAAACCACCAATAGCTCCACCAATGGCTGCCAGTGCAGGAGCCTTATTTCTCCTACTCGGCCTCCCATTGTTAGGTACAACAGATGGAAGGGGAGGGTTGAGCCCATTAAGACTATTGTTTCTATAATTCTGCAGCTTGAAGACCTCCAGACCATTCAATATTGCATCAAAGTACTCAGGTCTTGTCGTAAGATCTGGGTGGAGGGCAACCCATAATTCCGTCTGACCAGAACCAGTTGTGATGATAACATAGTCTGAGTACACTGTTTTGCCAATTCCTCCACTAAACGCGATGACATCCATTTCTTGTTGTGCTGTCTGATTGTTGATGTAGATGAAGAATGACCTCTGATTGACCTTTGTTATCGGATACTGGATCTCGCAGAAATGGAACCTTAGGAGATAGTAGAACCCAGCATCAACAGGTAAAATCCATGTAAGATTGTGGTTCAGGTTAATTTGGGCATTTGGCCCCATAGAGCGAGCAGTTGCATATACAGCAACTGGTGCAGCGTAGTTTGGTACACTGGGTGTATACGTGATGGTAAGATTGTTGTCTTTCCCAAAGGTCACACCATAATCAGAAGCATATATGTAAGCACTATCGTCTTTCCATGAACGGTAGAAGTCAACATCTCCTTGTGGTGGGATGGTTTGGCCTCCAACATTAAGCCGGTACATTGTTTGGAACCCCTTTCCAGCAGGAATAGGGAATGGATTTGGGTTTCCCCCATTGGCTAGTGTTGGTGTTGGTGTTGTGAAGAGGTCAGGTGTGGGCACGATTTCGATCCCATTGATGAATGCGTAAGAGCCATTGTGGTTTGTGGATGGAGAGAAAGTGAGGTTCAGACTGTCTTCAGTAACGTTTATGGAGTATTCACAAACAAGGAAGGCATCACCAACTGACATAGTAGTTTGGGAGGCATTGAAGTCATATAAAAGAGTCAGATTGCCGGCTGTGACACCAAAGTAAGCATCTGCTGCAGCATGGTTGCCATTGTAATTGCTAGGATAGAAGTAGAGGCGCACGAACATGCAGCCAGGACTAACAGGAAAGGAATAAGTGTAGTTTGAGGTGAAGATGCGAGCAGTCATGTAAGGTGTAGGGGATGGTAGTGAAGGGTCCTGGGATGAAGCACTGGCTGGAATTCCTTTCAGTGAAGGCGCGAACTTGGAATTGGTGTCGGTGTCCCAACTCCGGCCATCGGCATCTGTGCTCAGTGGGCTTGCTGCTCCACAATCCAAGCGTATCTGGCCAGAGCCGATGGTATTGTTGCCAGCCGCCACGGCAAGTGACAAGATGCATAGCAGTGTGAGGCATCTGAGTAGAGCCGACAAGATTGGGTGTGCCATTTGATTGTTGGTGTCTCACAAGGCTCTCTTTACAGCAGTTTAGCTATGAGATAAGATGGGTGGCTCTAGGAATATCTCCAGCTTAGCAGAACATTGGGCCTTTTCTCTTTGGGGGCTTTGGGCAAGAAAGAATCTGGCAAATTGCAGGGTGGTTGAAACAGCAGTCTTGTGGTCTTCGTTCACTGAAAAAGGCATATATAGGTCCTGCCACAAGAATAGAGAAGAAATCCAACTTCAGTAGTTCCTTTCAGAGAAAAAGATTAGTGAATATCGATAAGATGGACAGCGATGAACTAACTCAAGGTGCATACGCAAAGCCTGACATCTCAAACAGAAATATAACACAACTAAGGGTTCTAGTTCTACAAACTAACAAACAGAAAAGAAAATTATAAGATAACGGAAAGAGAAAGGGATAAATTAAGACGTTAAGTAATACAAAGTACATGGGCCCCTAGTGCTATCAGGCATGGACTAGAATTTGTTTGTGCCTAAGTAAGAACATGTACCTTGCTAAGCAGAGACTGTATGAACAAAAAATCTAAATTCTGAACTGAACAACCGGGCGCAGCAAGAATCATAGAGACAAATAACCCAAATTTGGGGATCCCATGGCCAAATTTGGAGGCAAAAAGGATACCTTCAGGAAACCTTGAAAACCAAGAACAGCACCACAGAACCCAGCCAAACAGAGCAGGAGAAACAGGGAGGAAAAGAAGCAAGTAGAATCAGTTACCTAGCCAAGATGCAGGCAGGAGGGACGCGTCTTGCAAGCTTGAGAGGGGAGGGCGGCCGAACCAGCGGGATGAGGCAGCGGCAGTGGCCGCCGCGTATTTGGTGGCAACTGGCAAGATGAGGGAAGCAACGAAGAATTGAGCGATTGTTTCGCTCGCGGTCGCAGTGCTAGTAGATATATAATGGGGTTTGGGGGTTTGGCACTTTGGCTGGCTAGCTTTGTGCGGGTGGGAATTGATTGGTAGTGGGAAATGTTCACGGCAGAAAAAAAGAAAAAAGTGGAGACCAGCAGGAGGGGCAACGACCGACGAGCCAGTTTGGCTTGGCAAAGAGAGGAAAAAAAAAATGCCTGATCGTTCTGCTCGTGCCCTCGTGATAGTGGTGAATGGAAAAGAAGGGTCCTACTCCTACCTGGCATGTGGCATCGCGCTTCACAGGGCATAGCGGGTGAGCAGCAGTGGGCAAAGTGGACGTCGCTTTATGGTCCGACTCCCACCGACTCGGTGGCACCGAGTAATAAGAAGGAAAAAAATTATTTAAAAACCAATCAAACCTGTGCATATTGATCGCTTCTTATTGAACTTGCATATTTTGCCGTATGGGTGTTTCTTGTTTGCTATCGCTGAAGACAAAATCCCATAGTTCAGAGGAAAACAACATCGACCCTCTGCTGAACACTATGAGTAGAATCCAGTGACAAACCAGCAGAATATAATCCAATTGTAGAAGTACGTACTGAGGTAGCACCTCCACCTGGCCAATTGACGGCCACCGTGGCAAATTAGGCAACCAACATACTCAGCAATTCCATTTCATGCCAAAACAATCAGCAACAAAAAAAACTTAAGCACACAAGGCCATGGACTTAAATAAGCCCATTTTTTTCACAGAGGCTCCCAGGTTAAGGTTAGTACATTAACATATCATAGCAACTACAAACATCATCTTCTTAAAAGAAAACACATACAGATGAAAGTTTCTCCATTTTCAAAATAACAACATGCAAAATAAGTGTTCATGTTGATGACAGTCACAGCTAGAAATGAAGAAGTCACTCATTCTTCTTGTGTCTTTAGTAATAAGGTTATAGGTTTGGCATCTTCAAGTAGCACGCAACGTAGTACAAATACCAGTGACTGCCATCTTTAATCTCATTAAGCTTTCCAGTGCTAATACCGTAAGAAAGAAGCTTGTCTGTCTTTTCATCAATGAGGAAAAGAACATCTTTTTCCAGGTCAAAACTGATAATTTCATAATCACAAGTCCAAAACCAACCATCCTCATAGTGAACAAAGTCATCCCTTCCAAATGCATCTCTCATACTAAGACTATGTTCAATAGTCCATCCATGAGGATTAGCATTAGCATAACTCCATATGTGAACTGTGCAACCATCCTCCTCTGCCACTGCATAGTGTAAGATTCCTGAAGATTGACCAAGGCAACCTCTAAAGCAATGATCCCCAAAACAGTCAACCCTGTGAAGTGGCAACTCAATTGTCCAATTAGAGGGTGGTACACCAATGTTCTCTGCATCCAGTTCCTCTAACATCAAAACATCACGACCTGAATGTGCATACAAGAATCCATCAAGGAACATGTGTGGTCTGCAAGAAACCATGATCCGAAAATTCTTAGGATCCCACAAATCAGAATACACAAGCGACATGGAGTTGCGAGACGAAAACATCTCAACTTTCTTGGTACCAGGAAGCATAAGATTGTTAGGACCACTCTCCTCATGGAAGTTGAAGACACAAAAGTGCGGTGACTGTGATGGATCGAAGCACAACATTGTTTTATAACAGAAGTTGTCTGACTTCCGTTGAGTATCAGGAAGTATTCTCCACTCCCGTGTTGCTGGGTTGGACACAATGAAGCTTAAAATGTCAGGAGAAGTATGGCTGCTCCTGTACTCACAAAGGACTAGGCCATTGCAACAGTCAACAAACTTCAGTTGTTCATAATGTGGCAAGAAACTAAGAGTTCCATCAATGCCTTCATCATTTTTGGACAGACTGACAAGCTCGACAGCAGAGTTGTCACGATCTTGGTAGAAAAAACCAGTTGGAACTTTGGGCAGCTTCTGGGAGTAGTGAGGATCGGACGAGAAAGCAAGCCAGGATTTGCATACGCATTTAAAACGGCAAAAGGATTTGAATGGCAACCGGGACAGTATTTCCACTACTAGATCATCAGCTATTTTGGCTGCAGAATTAGAAAGCTCTGCCTCGTCCTCAGGGTCCATCTTTTTTTGTTTTGTATTGCTCACTGGGAAGAGAAAGAAAACTGCTGATAAGAGCAAAGAAAAAAGCTCCAAGCATGGAAAACATGGAAACAAGGAAAAACATGACAAATGAAATTGAAACTGTCTCATTAGATAGACAGCAGTTTTAAATGTAAATTTGGATCAAATATCAAAGCATTTCTAAGTTCTGCAGAACACATCCCCATATCCCTGATAGCATTACGCTGATGCAGCATGGCCATCTGATAGCACACACCCAATTATCTGCTCTGCACTAATAGAGATTATAACTAAGTAGGTGCCATTCTTAATCTCCCTTAATCTGCAGAAATAGAATGTTACTGACCCTATTCTCGAGATTTTAGTGCAGGTATGGTGTGACAAAGGCATGGCTTCACAAATATATTTTATTTGTACAGGGTTTTCTAAATGTCCAGATTTTCTAGGCGATTACATCGATAGCAGTTTACTTAGTAATATCTAACCAATTCATCCACAGTTTTGTAGTTGAATAGCGAGGGCAGATTAGTTTCAAATAATTTCAAATATTATTGCAGTCCAACTATGTGCCAAAGATGGAGCAGATGCCAACTTGCCCTCTGACCTCCGAACAAGGGCGACTCAACAAACTAAACAAAACAATCAGATGATACTCTCTTCGTCACAGTCACTATGCAAGATGGAAGTTCGTCGGATCCTAAAAATCAGATAATATCTCCGTCAAAGCGACTATACAATACCGAAATTCGTCGGATCGTAAACATCAGATGGAAGTTCAGATATAGTACATAATTTTCGTTGTGTTTGTTTATTTTGGGTCGATCTCTCCCAGTTCCAACAAAGTAACCATATCCGTCACACCAACCAGCCAAGGCCTACTGCGATTCGGAAATAGAATAGATCTGGCCCTAAAGTAAGATTGCCAGAGAGGGATGGAGGAGGGGGAGGAGGTACCTGAACACGGAGGAGGGCGCATGGCGGCATGGGAGGAACAGGCCGGCAGATCGACTATGGCGAGGGCGCTGCGTCTGGTCAGTGGAGCAAACTGGAGACTCCGAGAGTGGATACAGAACGGAGGTGAGCACGGACACTAGAGCTATTTTTGTCCCTACTAATGTACTACGCTATGTAACATTGCCCATCATCTTGTTTTATGGTATTTACGTCTCACTGTAAACACGTCAACACCAAAAAAAAAACACTGGACGAACAATTTGCACAATAAAATTTTTTTCCCCTTTACTAGCAAAAATATCTCCACGTAGAAATCATTTTAAATAAAAAAAAATTGTTCTCACCTTTGCCACCATACTTTCTTCAGTCTCTTTCTTAGGCGTGAGGAGTAGTTGTAACACCCTAGGTGTTAATCATGTTTTGCATTTCATTTCATAAAGCATAAGCATCATTATGTATAATATCATAAGCACATGATAATGCAAGGACTATGTGTGTAACCTACATGTTTGATAAATAATCTCAAAAATAGTTTAGAACGTTTTATAATCAAATATGAGATAGGGTTTATATTTAAAGTTTTGTCAAAATATGCTTTCATGAAGGTATACATGTTATATTTGTCTTTATCAAGTTATCAAATGGCTCAAAGTGTAATTATATGTTTCAATTACTTTTTTGGGGTTAAACCCTAAATAAAAGTTGTAGTATAAGTTTTGTGCTACAAACTTTGTTTAAGGATCTAGGGCCAAATCTATTTTTATCCTGCTCAAAAGATGTCATGAAGTTTGAATTCAATATGAAATTGGAAATTCTTAGAAAATTCTAAGTCCCTGAAAAATCAGTTATCGAGTTCACTTTTAGGGAATTTATTAAATCAATTTTTATGAATAAGATCTGTGCAACTTGTGTGCTATTGATTGCTATGAAGTTTGTGCTTTGCAGTGGAGCAAGTGATTGGACCATAACATGTTTGGTTGATTATTAATTAATTTTCCAAACATTGAATTCAGCATAGAATTATAAAGGACTTAGAAAAATTTCCCTGTCTGAAATTCCTGTTGATTCATTCAATTTCTAGGGCTGTGTAACTTAACTTTTCATGAATCAAATTTGGACATCTATTGCATCATTTGATAGGGTAATGTTTTTAATTTAATGACATGGATTTGGTTGAGCTTAATAGTAGCTGGTTAATCCTAAATTAAATACCAAACATAGCTAATCAACTGTAAGTAACTTTGCAATAACTGAATTGAGTGATACAGTTTGTTTCTAGCTATGTTTAGGAGCTTGTACTTTATAATCCTTTTCGAATTAAACCTCAGCCCTTTAAGCAAAGTTGTAGTGCTCATGTAGAGGTTTATCAAAGTGGGTTTGGTTTCCATTTTGGTGGCCTGAGCAGAGACTTAGAGAGGGGAAAAGATCACGGTTTCAGACAATGAACAGTAACTGAAGCCAATTCAGTTTTCTTCTTCTTCACTCACTGTCGCCGGCGTCGCCGTGGCCGCTGTCGCCTGGCCGTCACTGCCACGTCGCGCTTGGACTGCTGCTCGCATCACGCTGGAGCAGATAGAGTGTAGAGCATGTGCTTTGCCCATACCACCGTTAGGAAGCCGCCACCTCGCCGCCGCTCTATTCCCTTCCTCCACTGCTCGTCGCTGCCACTGCGTCGGTCTCCCCGGTTTTCCCTCGTGCGTGGCAAGGCGCTGCTAGCCACGTCTGTGAGCTCGCGAAGTCGCTCCAGAAGCCACGACGTCAATCTCGTCCTATAAAACGCGACGCTGCCGGCCATCTTCTTCTTTTTCTTCTCCGTCGCCGTCGCCATCGAGCTCGCTGCGCCGGCAAAATTCGCGCTGCTCGCTCCCTCTCAGCCCTGCAGCCCAAGCACGCGACTCCGCCGCACCCTTGCGGTCCTCCTGGACCCGTCCTCGCTGCCTGTCATAGCCGGTATCAGCCACGCGCTAGAATTCTGTCTCTGCGAGCCGCCATGGCCGTCGAGCTTCACCTCCGCCGCGGCCAGGACGTCTCGGGCCCTCACACGACAAGCTGCGGCCGCCAACGAGTGTGCACGAGCACCTTCATGCTCTGGCACCTCTCCCTTGCCACAGACGAGCACCCTTCCGGCCAAAAATCGAGTTTCCCCGGCGTTCCTCTGCTCTGAATCCCGACCAGGGACGTCGCGCAACAATAGAAACTTTCCCAGGGACCTTTCTGCACAGTCGTAGACTCAGGTGAATAGTGTGATACAGTGTTTCTCTTTTTCTTTTTCCTGTTTTGGCTGACATTTGTCAATTTCATAATTAATTTTAGAAGCATGATAGAAACATGAAAATTTTTGTGTAGCCTCTTCATGATGTGCTCTATCAAGGGAAAATATGAAACTTTAAAAATTAATAGTTTTTAGATGCTTAAAATTACCTCCTTTAAATAATAAATGCATGCTGTGTGATTTTTGTAGACCAAAATGTTAATCCAAAAATCATGAATTTTTGTCAGTAATTCTAATATGTTAAAACCAACCTCCACTAAAATTTTGGTACTGTTTTGAAGAAATTTATTTCAATAATTAATTTTCACCTTATTTAAAGACTATAAAAATGGTTAATAAAATCACTAAATAGTTAATTAGTTTTCTAATAAATTTCTGAGTGATTTGTGGCTTTGATTGGGGACCTTGGATCAAGTACACCCCACTGATCCATGGTAGTTTCATGCTTTGATTAATAGTAGTGCTAACCCTATGTTGATAATAAAATAATTAATAAAAAGAAAGGGATGAATGTAATGTTGTTTGCCTTTGGTATTGATTAAAGTCCATGAGTCTTTGTCACCCTCATAGTCCATGGCCTGATCATGTCTTCTAGCGATGGTCATTATCACATGTGTAGTTAATAACTAATTAATTAAGCAATTAAATTAAGCAAGTGCTTCACTTAGACTTTTGGCTATATTTGGATTAAGTGAATACCATGGGGTCACTCATTCCTTGCTGATCCATGGCTTGCTATGCTTTGAGTAATAGTAGGGCTAGTCACATAGTTAATACATTTGTTAATTAATAAAAAGAATGATTTCTTTAGGGTTGATTATATTTAGAATTTGATTGAAGACCATGAAACACTGGACTCTTGGTGTTTCATGGTAATGGCATGTCCCTCTTGTTGTGTTTTCTAATCACCATGTTAATTAAGAAAAATATCCTTTATGCTTAATAAATGCTATAATAACATAAGTACTTATTTATTTAGGTTAATGGGATCTTGGCATATATAAGTTATGAGAAGCATGATTCCCTGCTGGTATGTTAAGAATAGTAGTTCACCTAGCGAGTTGATGGTCACGTGCTATGTTAATAAAAAAAAGAAATATCTTTTCCTTTATTTATATAGTGTTTAAATGATTATGTGACTGATTATCAACCTTGAGTGTATTTTAGTAAATGAATGAAGACCTAGGGGCACACCCCTTTGCTGCTCCTAGGCACTTTGATTGTTTTGGTTGATTATTATGCCTACACCTCACAAATGAGTTAATAATAAGAAGAGGTTTAATCCGAATACTAGCTTATATATATATGCTTTTATGAGTTGATTGTGTTTTAGGTTTTGATTAATGACCCTAGAACATAAACCCTACTGTTCTCTGGGCAAATGATTGTTTACTTTACTTAATTGATATACATGCCACCTACAAATAGGTTACTAACTAGAAAGTTTAATTAAATGTTTGTTTAGTTTATGCTTGTAGATGAAAAGTATGTTTGCCATTTGAATTGTCACAGCTTGAATAAGTAATTACATGATATAAGTAGCTATGTTAATAGTGGTTCATGATCCATATTTTTGATTGCTTATGCCTAATCTTGTTTAAGGCTAAGTAATAAGCTAGACCTCACATGATAACTGAAGTGGCAGCCTGTGCAGTTTCTGTTCAGTAGTAGTTTACCTATTCAAAGTGATGTTTTCTGTGGATGGCTTGAATACAAAAAGTGTAGAGAATTTCCATATCTAGCTTGTCCTAAAATTTTATGATTTTTGGGCAACAAGATTGGGAGTTATAGATTGTACAATTTAACAACCAAATTCTGCATGCTTCCTCTGCAGTCCTGAAAAAATCAAACTGTTTGGCTTGGATAACTTGTGAATCACCTGTTGATCATAATTAGAAAGTTGTTGTGTTTTTCATAAACTTTCTAGAATGTCTTGAATTACTATTTTTGATGGTCTATAGCTCTGGCTATGAAAATATTAAGTTCAGGATCTAGTTCTGTCCAACTTCTGGACAGAATTGCTCATTTGGATTGTTTGACCCTTTTAATGATTAAATTAATCTAAGATATAATAACAAAGTTGTAGATAACTTTATAAGCTTTCCAAAAAGTCTAAAAGCTCCTTTACTGGATGTCTAGATCTTCAGTTATGGTTAAAAGAAGATGATGTTGTTCTGCTGTCCTGTTTTGATGTTGAAGCTGATTGCTTTAACCTTATATCACTAGTGTACTTAGTAGTGTTAATTAATGTCTTTGATAGTATTAACATGTTGTGCTGAAAGCATCTTGAATTTGATTAAGTAATATCTAACTTTAACTAATAATGCTTCACTAATTAGTTGAGTAATGATCTTGGTGCTTCTTTGCTATAGCTTTTGAAAAGGATTAGACATATGGTGACTTGTGTGACTTTCGGATTGATTGTAGACCTTGGATCATAAAACCCAAATGATCCTCGGCAACTTGATTCATTAATGATAATGATCATGATAGACCTATAATAGCTAGTATATGGTTGCTTGCAAGTTTTGTAGTAACTTCTTCAGAGAGGAGATATGCACCTACTCAGTAGATTTAAAAATAAACTTGATAATATAGTGTTGTCATCAGAGAAAGAGAACTGCACACATGGAACCTTATGTAGCTTTCCTTTGTTATTATTCACGCAAATCATCTCATCATGCATCATGTCACGCATATCATTAAGCATGCATCATTTCATTACGTGTAGTGCACGTGAGAGAGAGAAGAGAATCACGACGGTCAAATTCGAAGAAGGTTCGTGACGATCCAATCCCAACAAGATGCTTCCACGGGAGATGCCGATGTCAAGATTAACCACTAACTTCCCTCGCAACACGTGGCAAGCCCCGGAGCATGACCCACTCTCTCAGTTTTATAAGTGCTTTATTACACCTTAAGTCTAGTGTGATGTGCATTACGTAAATAGGATTTGGGTGAAACCGTTGCTGCATGATTACCTTGATCTACAGCTATCTCCAGATCCCACTAGTATGTGTAGGACGTTCTCCTTAAATGCTTAGCCCTGCTTAGATCGGTAGAAGTCGGGTGATTTCCTGTCTCCCGCGAGATGTAGGATGATTACTTATTCAATACGGGATATATATATGCTATCCTGAATCATATGGTTGTTAATAATGGGAGACCGGGCGGAATTTGGTGTTTTCCGTCTGTGTCAATTAAGGACCGAGCCGTATTCTGGATCTAGGTGTAAGATTGAACGTACCTTCACATAACCGCCGAATAACTCGTTTCGACGGTGAAACTGATTAGCCTATTCGAGGTGGTTCTTGAACCGCTGATGCATTGCTGGGACAACTGGAAGGGGAAAGGGTACTGGTCCAAGACCCTGCGTGACTACGGGCTACGGGCTGAACGGGCATGACTTGTGAGGACGCAGTACCATGAGCTTTGCAACCGGATTCAATTCCATCTTTCGAATAGAGTGAACAAGTGACTCGAGCAAGCTTTGGTCCGGCTTGCGGGGTGTGTGTGATACGGGCTTTACCCAGCTGGTGTAATCGATTCGAATCGCCGTCTCTCCCGGATAGTGAGAAACTCATACCTGACCGCAGAGACGTAGTAAGAAATGGAACATCGGATGATGATGGAAGGATTATGGTTGATATCCCATTATTGAAGACAATTTCTGTGAATCAAATTATATGATATAGAAAGGTGCTAATATAGTTCTAAGTAGCTCAACATTAATGCTGCTACTAAAACTTAATGCAAGGGATTACATTAGTAAGCTTTTTCGCAAATGATGCTAGCCATTAAACTCTACATATATAGCCTACCATGATCCTTGGTGTCTTTTATTTCTTCTCCCTGACGGGTAAGTCTTGCGGAGTACAATTGAGTACTCAGGGTTTTATCCCACCATGTTGCAGGTGAATTGCTTGTTTGCAGATGATGTTAACTAAAAGACGATGGGCACGGCTACTCCATAGAATATTTCTCTTCTTTATTTCACCGGAGGATGTCAATTAAGCTAGCAATACCACTCAAGTTTTGATTTGGTAATCATTTTAAACTTTATTTTATTGTCAATTGATTTAAAACTAAACTTTTATTCATTATTCTTTATCTTATTGTAATAACTTTTATGCTTTGCGAACTCGAGTATATGATGTGTATTTGCTTAGTCAAGTACGATCCTGGTTGTAAAGTTGATTTACCGAGGTCATTCGTGACACTCGGCAGACTACCGGGTTTATATACGTGATGGTATGTGCGTGTCACCGTGATCAACAGAGGCGTTCATACTTGATCATGTATAAATTGGTCGGTTCTCATCACAATAGTATTTCACACTGGCGGAGCCACCGCCCGGCCACCACCCAGGCGGCGGCCGGGCTTCGCCGCCAAAGTTCAAAAGGAAATTTCCTTTATATCAAAGTAAAATCCTATAAATTTATAACTAAATATTTTGTTTAATAAAAATTGCCACAGCTCCTAAAAGCTTCTGGCTCCGCTACTGGTATTTCAGATACTAAGGTGAACCGATGAAGCATTAACGTGTCCTTAGATATCATAATTGAATACCAAATGCCATTTTCCCACATATATACATGCCCAGCAGATGATTGGCTAGCGCCTAATCCCGCATTAAACCTTCGTTTATAATTGGCTAGCGGGAGTTTGCATGGAGGCTTACACTCCATTATCTACACATGGCTAGCTGGACTATTTATTTGCTACAGCCTTGAAAAACATCGGCGTCTTTTAAAACAGACTTTTGAAGAAATGCAGTAATGCCTTAGAAATCAGACTAAAGGGAGTATTTGATTGAGAAGAGAGGACATTCTTGTCTTACGTTTGTGCATATCAGCCATCCCTCACCATAATTCTCCATTTTCTTTGGCACTACTACTACAAAAATGATTCTAGGAGGTAGTGGGTTTTCATTAACCGTGATGTTTACAAAATTGAACCGTCTCGGTTAATGCCACGATTAACCGTGGTGGTTATTTCCCATTAACCATGGCGGTCACAACTAACCGCCACGTGAAATCAATTTTTGGTGGCGGTTAAAAGACAACCGCCACAAAAAACATCTTCATTTACCGTGGCGGACTTCTTATAAAGGACCACCACGGTTAATAACGTCAGGCCCACTCGGAATCCATCCTATCCCAGTTTGGCCCGATAAAAACAACGCAGTATATATGTGGATGAAACCCTACATCACTATCCCGTACCCACTCAGCGCATCTCTCTCTTTTCTCTCTCCTTCTCTCCCCCGAGCAGAGCCGACGCCCCTTCTCTACTCCGCCGTGTGCACCCACCCCTTCTACTCTGGCAGCCAGCAGTGAGCGGGTGGCCATGCGTGCCCACCCTTTTGACTCCGGCGCCTCGACGACGGCCCTCCTCCACAAGGTAGCGGTGACTGTCCCCTCTTTTCTTGCCGGAGGGCAGATCCCGGCCACCAGTAGCCAGTTCTAGCCGGAGAGGGTGAACCTCGGCGGTCGAGGGTCGATCCTGCGGGAGAGGGCCAACCTCGGCGGGCGGCGGCCGGATCTCGGCGGGAGAGGGCGGATCCCAGCGCGGGCGGCTAGATCCCCGGCGGCGCTCCTCCGATGGCGGCGTGGGCGCGACGGCGCTCCCCTCCGGTGGCGGGTGCGGGCGGGCGCGCGCCCGCCCGGTGGCGAGCGCGGCGCTGGGCGGCGGTGCTCCTCCGGTGGCGGCGCAGGAGTGGGGCACTCCTCCAGGCTTCTTCGACGGCGAGCGGGCGCGGGCGTGGCGGTGGCGAAGCGTGGGTGTGGCGTAGCGAGGTGGGGTTGCCGGTGGGCTCAAACGGGCTCACTAGTGGGCTTCCATTTTTTTAAAATTTTTAATAGATTTACCGTGGCGGTTGGCAAAACCGCCACGGTTAAGCAATTTTGACTGTCATCATTAATCTTGCTGTAGTAGTGCACCCTACATCATATAACGCCTCTACCTTAGCTCACCAGTCCCTCCAGTCCGGTTTCTAAGGCGTTACCGCATTTCTTCAAAAATCTGTTGTAAAAGACGCCAACGTTTTCCAAGGCTGTAGCAAATAAATAGTTCTGCTAGCCAAGCGTAGATAATGGAGCGTAAGCCTCCATGCAAACTCCCTCTAGTCAATCATAAACGAAGGTTAAATGTGGGGTTAGGTGCTAGCCAATCATCTGCTAGGCATGCATATATGTGGGGACGTGACATTTGGTATTCCATCATGTTATCTAAGGACACGTTAATATTCCATCGGTTCACTTTGGTATCTAAAATACTGCTCCTTACGCTTAAGAAAGAGGACCGGAAGGAGTATATAGTACAATCCGTTGTGTATTAGAGAGATAAAAAATTAATAAAGAAACATAAAAGAGTATATACCTGAGTTGAGAGCTCCCGCGGACATCCGCTGGGCGGCCGGATTTGAGTCCGCACGGACAGGAGTTTTTCTGAGTGCTTTTTTTATTTTATTTATGGTTATTTATTTATCTTTATCCCTTAATTAATGTACGTGTCCAATTCTTTTTCTTGTTTTTCACACAGCTGGCAGATGGGCCCCGCTTCACCACTTTTATACAAAAACAGGGTTCGTAAACTTCTTTGGTCCTCGATTCAGATCCAGATCTTAGGATTGTCGAGTTCAATTGCCCTAGTTCGTAAAGGTGTGAGAAGATGCCAAATCGGCGCCAGTCTAAGCGCAAGCGCGGCCTCTATCTCGTACTGGACGACTGGGCGATGGGTTACTCCATCCGCAAGATTGATGGTCCAGCCTACGCATGTTGCTACGCTGGGCTACAGCCTCTGGCGAGACCCATCTACCAACTGGAGGCACCGCACGGGTCTGCAGCGAGATTCACGGCCTCCTTGGGCTCAAAGATCATGGCCGCGCATCCCCTGCACAACGAAGCTCAGTGCTTCGACGTCTGCTCGAGGTCTCTCGTCTATGGCGCTCGGCCCCATGGCGTTCCACATCTCAGGCCTACCTTTATCCCCTTCGGTGACACTCTCTGCGCTCTGTTGGGGGGGGGTGGTGGCCTCCTCCAGCTCCTGCAGCTGCAGGAGCAGGAGTCTAGTGACGGCCAGATGTTGTCGTGGTCGTGGTCGTGGTGCAAGCTCTATGATCTGCCCTTTGATGAAAGCTCTGTCACCTCCTATGCCGTGCACCCCGATGGAAGGATGATCTTGGTCAGCGTTGAGAAAGGGAGACCACATCTCACATTGGGCGACAACACCTTATCATCGGGCACCACCTTCTTCTTTGACGTCGATGGTGAGAGCACTAACAATGGTTGTGTATTGCAATGTGCAGTGGACTGGAGCTTGCCTTTCCAGGGTCGCTGTTACTTTGTCGCTGAGCTCAATGCCTGGGTAGGGCTTTCTGGATCTTATGACAGCATTGGCCATCTTTGCGCCTGCCCTGTGGTGACCTATGACTCCGCAATGCCGCCGTCTTGGAAGATCAGCAAGGAGAGCTTGTTTAGCAGCAGCTTGGCCGAGTCGCACGAGGGTGCCAGCCTTGTCTACATGGGTAACAAAACTGAGTTCTGCCTTGTGGAGTGCATCCGCGTGGGTTCCAGTCATATCTGTGAGGGGTCACCCAACACCCTGTCGTCATTTGACCCTCTGTTGCAGTTTAAGGATAAGCTATTTCACCATCTGTTGAGGTTGACGATGTTCTCTCTCATGGTTGATGAGAATAGAGACCTAACAACAGGCAACACATGCCGTTTCCAGTACTACAGCATGCCTGGATCAGTTAGTAGGTCTTCTATGGAGTGTCCTGTTGCGTTCTGGCTGTGAACAAACCATATCATAGTACGTAATTCTGTGTTGGATGTAAACTAGCAGTTACTTTAGTTAGCAAATGGAAACAATATCTCAGTATGTGTGGTGGTTAAAAAAAGGTTCTTGCTGTTGACCACTACTACGATTAGAATCCAGTGACACGCCGGCAGAGCATAATCGTTTTCACAGCAAAAACCATGTCAGATGGAGTCCCATTGTAGAAGTACTGTAGTACCTCCACCTGGCCAATTGACGGCCACCGTGGCAAATCAGGCAACCAACATACTCTGCATTTCCATTTCTCTGATGCCAAAACAATCGGCAACAAAGAACTTCAGCAGTCAGCACACAAGGCCATGAACTGAAATCTGAACAAGGCATTTTTTTCTCATGTAACATAGCATCTCAGTATAGTACATTAACATACCATAGCAACTACATAAAGCATCTTAAAAGGAAACGCTCACACTCACAAACACAAACACAGAGATGAAGGTTCCCCATTTTCAAAATAACAACGTGCTAAACAAGTGTTCATGCCGATGACAGTCACAACTGGAAATGAAGAAGTCACTCGTTCTTTTTGTGCCCTTAGTAATAAGGTCACAGATCTGGAATCTTCGAGTAGCAGGCAACATAGTATTTTGCGGAGTACACATCCCAGTGAGAGCTATCTGCAATCTCATTAAGCTTCCCAGTGCTGATACCATATGACAGAAACTTGTTCGTCTTTCCATCAAAGAGGAAAAGAACATCCCTTTCCAGGTCAAAAGCGATAATTTCATAATCACAAGTCCAAAACCAAACATCCTCATAGTGAACAAAGTCATCCCTTCCAAATGCATCTCTCATATTAAGACTATGCTCAACAGTCCATTCATTACGATCACTAGTACCATAACCCCATATGAGAACTGTGCAGCCATCCTCCTCTGCCTCTGCATAGTGTAAGAATCCTGAAGATTGACCAAGGCAACCTCTCGCGCAAATGCATTCAAACCCACCAATGCAGTCGTCCTTGTGGACTGGTAACTCAGTTGACCAATTAGCAGGTAATACATCAATGTCCTTTGCCTCCAGTTCCTGTAACACCAGAACATCCCGATCTGAATAGGCACACAAGAATCCATCAAGGAACAGGTGCGGTCTGCAATAAACCGTGACCCCTAAATAAAAAGGATCCCAGAAATCAGAATACACATGCCACATGGAGTTGCGAGACGAAAACATCTCAACTTTCCTGGTACCAGCAAACATAGGATTGCAAGGGAGACGCGCCTCATGAAAGTGGAAGACACAAAAGTGCAGTGACCGTGATGGATTGAAGCACAACAATGTTTTATAACAGAACTTGGCTGGCTTTCGTTGAGTATCAGGAAGTATTCTCCACTCTCGCGTTGCCGGGTTACACACAATGAAACGGAAAATGTCAGGAGAAGTATGCCTGCTCCTGTACTCACAAAGGACTAGGCCATTGCAACAGTCAATAAACTCCAGTTGCTCAGAATGTGGCAGGAAACTAAGAGTTCCATCAATACCTTCATCATTTTTGGACAGACTGACATGATGGACAGCAGAGTTGTCACGATCATGGTAGAAAAACCAGTTGGAACTTTGGGCAGCTTTTGGGAGTAGTGAGGATCAGACGAGAAAGCGAGCCAGGATTTGCATACGCATTTAAAACGGCAAAAGGATTTGAATGGCAGACGGGACAATATTTCCACTACTAGATCATCAGTTATCTTGGTCATAGAATTTGAAAACTCCTCCTCCTCAGGATCCATCTTTTTTTGTTTTGTATTGCTCACTGGAAGGAGAAAGAAAACTGTTGTTAGGAGCAAAGAAGAAACAAGGAAATCATGACAAATGTCAGAAAAATAAAACTGTGGCATTAGATAGACAGCAGTTTCAAACGTAAAATTTGATCAAAGCATTTCTAAGTTCTGCAGAACACGTCCCCGTATCCCATGATGGCAACACGCTGATGCAGCATGGACAATCTGATAGCACACACAACCAATTATCTGGTATGAACTCTAAAGGTGATAATGGAGACATATAAATAACTACGTGGCACAAACCTGCCAACCCAGTAAAGTGGACCACTGAGTACCCTTCCTGGCAAGAGTATGAAGAGCGTATGTTCTTATCTTTATTTGAAAATGCCATTTCTTAATATGCTGAATATGCATAATTTGAAATGTTACTGACCCCCTCTTTGTCAAATTTTTAGTGCAGGTGCGACAAAAGCATGGATTCACTGCTATATGTTACTTGCACAATGTTTTCTAAATGTCCAGATCTTTAGGCGATTAGATCGTCAGAGTTTAGATAGCACTAATATCTAACCAATTCATCCACAGTTCTGTAGTTGAATAGCCAGGGCGGGTTAGTTCAAACAATTTCAAATATTATTCCAGTCCAACTGCGTGCCAACGATGGAACAGAAGGCCAACGTGCACTCTGAACTCCGAACAAGGGCGAATAAATCACCCTCTGACCACCGATCAACGGAGGCCCAGCAAACTAAACAAATAAATCAGATGATACTCTCTCCATTGAATCAACTGTGCTAAACAGATTGAAGTTCGTCGAATCTTAAGAATCAGATACTCTCTCCGTCCAAGCGACTATGCACGATGGAAATTCGTTGGATCGTAAAACTCAGATGGAAGTTCAGATATACATAATTTTCGTTCTGTTTGTTCTGGGTCCGATCTCTACCAGGTTCTAAAAAATTGTCATTTACATCAATTAGCCAAGGCCTAATGCGATCTGGAAATATAATGGATCTGGCACTAAACTGAGATTGCTAGGGTCGCTGGTTGAAAGAAATAGGGAGGGAGGGGGAGAGGGAGAAGTACCTGAACATGGTGGGGGACGCATGGGAGGAACACGCCGTCAGATCGACTACGGCGAGCCGGCGAGAGCGTTGTGCTTGATCCGTGAAAACTTGACGGAGAATGGAGGTGCGCATGGACAAGAGATTTTTCTCTGTTTTCCCCGCCTTTCAAGTGGTGGAGCACTGGAGCGCCTATTAGCCCTTTATATATACACTAAAAAAATGGAAGCTACCACTTTTTTAGCGAGTCAATCGAAGCTACCACTATGATACACATTTTTTATGCAAATTCGATCCACAATTTTAAAAACATATTTCTAGATATATAGTAGACCGTACATGCCTTTTCTCTCTTCTCATTTTTTTCCCCCTTGAGATAAGATCCTCCCCACGTTTGCATCAAGCCTAGGTCTTCGCTTAATGTCAATCTTTTTTCATTCAAAAAAAGAAGTCTATCTATAGACTTTTGTAGATTTTTTTTAAAAAAATCTCAGTGATACTTTTGTGTTTTATTAAAAGCCTCATCCATATTTACCAACTTTTTTAAATTTTAAAAAGACTACCGTCTTAAAAAAACAGTTTAAATTAGGGTTCAGTGAACGGTTTCAAGAATTCACGGTTAGGATGATTGTGTTTGGAGTTGAAGGAGTAGACTCTTCAAGTTCCAGTCCAACGCACAGTAACCCAAACTGCAGCTGATCGAGAAAGCCCTTTTGGACGTGTTTGTAGCGGGTACGACTTGACCTCGACCTGTCCCGGAAACCGCGCTTCCGGCAGCGATCCGCTCGTTCGTATCTCCAGTTCTCCACCGGAAACTAGGGTTCCTCTGCCTGCTGCGCGTCTTGGATCGCACGCAGGCCTTCCCCTTCGTCGACTTGCCTGCCCTACCTCCTGGTCGAAATGGCCCCTCGATTTGTCTTGCTCGAACGCAAAGTGCAATTCTTAATCGGAGGAGGACTCGCCGGCGGCGCGAGTGAAAAAGGAGCAGCAGACATCAGCAATCCGGAGGCCACGGCGACGGCGGAGGCCGCCCTGCAGGCCATGAAGCCTGAACCGTGCGTCTTCGAGCCCCCAGAAGTAAGCCGCCTGATCATGGTGCAGCAGACGAGGGGAGTGCCTCCTGGCGGCGGTCTGATCTCCAGCACCGACGACAAATCCCTCGTCGTCCTCTACGCCGGCGGGTACCGTCCTGGCTTCACTCGCTCCCCGTCGAGAGGGTGTTACCTGGTCTACGACGCCTCCTCCAACTCCCTCTCCGCGGTCCCCCTGATCCCGCCGTCACCCTACTTCCGTACCCTTGGGCGTGGAGCTGCCATCCTCAGCCGCGGGAGCGGCACGTTCGTGGTAGCAGAGATCGGCACCACGGGCTTCGGCTGCCATCGCCATGGCGTGCTCTACCTGTGGCGGTGCGCCGGCCCGGATCACGGCCAGATCAGCCAATGGGACCGCAAGTTGGTGCGTCTTCCTCCTCAGGTCATTGATCTTGATCCCACCTGCTTCTTCATCGACATGACTTTTTCGTATGCAGACTCTTCTTCCATCTGTTGGGTCGATCTCCTCAAAGGCGTCCTGATCTGCGATCTGTTCAAGAAGGCGGCAGATCAGGAGCCTGAGTTCACATTTGTTCCCTTGCCCCATGGTTATTCGATTGATCTCGACAGGAGACCCCGGCCACGGCCAGAACAGTTCCGGACCATGGGCTGTGTCAACGGGGTTATCAAGTTTGTTGCCATGGTTGGCTTGTACGAGAACGATTTTGCCAGCGATGACATAATGCTGAGAAGCTGGACTGTCTCGCCTGACCTCAAGGAGTGGAAGGAGTGCAAACCGATGGCAGTCCAAGATCTCTGGGAAAGCAAGAGCTTTTGTGAAAGAAACTTACCAAAGATTCCACCAGTGTTTCCTGTCCTCAGCATTAACGAAGATGAAGTTGTCTATCTTAGTATAGAAGAGATCGAGCGAAAGAATACCTTTGACATCTGTGGTCAATTTGAGGGTATGGACGTTGTGACCAAAGCTCGTCATGTTCTTCGCGTTGACGTGATACAGAACAAGGTCCTTCACTGCACAAAAATCACTCAAGGCACTCTTGTAACATCGCATTGGCCTACTATGCTTGCTACTGAGTTCACTTCATATATACCTACACGACCATGAGGTAAACCACCACTACCCCCACCGCCTCTAGCTTCCTTTCCTTTGTTTGGTCCATATTCCTTGCTTCACTATGGCAGCAGTATAAAATTCAGTGTTAATGGTTAATGAATATAGCAAGCTACATGCTGAACTTCAGTAATTAGCTAGTTTCTGAACTTTGGATGATATGCTAATTAACTTATGTTATTTTTAAGTGTTAGCATGTACAAGAGTTAGTTCAAACTACAAGTGAAATCTAACTGCAGTGTGGAGTGCTGAACCTCAGTAATTAGTTTCTGACTTTTGGTAGGTATAACTTGTTTTTTAGTAAGTGCTAGCATGTACAACTGTAAGTTTATACTATTGCAGTGTGGAGTTATGATGTGAAAAGATAGCTTTGGCATGTCTAGCCATTTACCATGTGTCTATGTCTGAATTAACTATTTTAATTCAGTGTCCATTGGAATATATATTAACTATTTTAATTCAATGTCCATTGGGATTCGACTAGCTATATAACTTGGAAGTTCATTGTACCAAAAAAACAACAACAATGATTCGGGTAGTATACGAACTATTTATCAAAAAATTTCTTTTGCATTCTTGTTCTTCTTGCTATTGCTAGCTCACGGCTTTTTGCTTTGCACCTCCATATTGTCCATACTTCTAGTGGCGGAGCCAGAACTTTTGAATTAGGGGGCCAAATAATATATGACACATCATAAATACAACAAATATATATAACTAAAATATCGTGAAAAAATTTTATCTATATATTTTGTATTCATATATATGGTTATATATATTCTGTGACACGAATTTTTATCTGGATGAAAAGAAAATTTTTTATCTGTATATTCTATATTCATAATAAAAATCACTATAATATCATGAAAAATAGGTGAAAAGAAAAAAAATTTATGATATATCAGTAAAAGAATGTCATTGTTTTTTTTTTTTTTTGGTTGTGGGGGGGGGGGGGGGGGCATGGCCCCTGCTGCCCCCCTGGCTCCGCCAATGCATACTTCTGATGACACTTTGACACAAAATAGTCACTTAATATTTGACAGACATGACTGTTTTGTTTGTGGCAAGGCGAGAAAGAAGCTAGCATGCATGGTACGAACTAGCATGAAGGATATCAACCATTGAGGGATGGTTATTATGTGTTATTTACATTGGCTCGATGGCTCTGGTTTTATATGAAAAAAGAATGAAATTCACCACTGGTCTCCAAAGTTAACTCGAGGTGTCATATAGGCCCCCCAAAGTCTCAAAATACATTTTATGGATCTCTTAAGTTAGTGGAAAGAGGAGATGAAATTTACATCTGATGTAACAAATGTGATAATTTTTTATGTGGGATGTTGGAAATAGATCTATTCTATTGTCACATCGTCCTTTGTGGCCACTTGATGAATGGAAGTGTTAGGCGGCATAATTCTTCTCATGCTACTAATGATTGTGATGTCTTTCGGATATAAGTTCAATTAGCTGTTAATGAAGGATGATTTACTTTATTACTAGGGATGCAGATTGACACAATACGCCTCTCTGTTAATGCTCCTTAATTGAATAACCATGCTATCTTGATTGGCCTAGTCAAGCTGAATCTAAGGTGAAATCTATTGTAGTCAAATCTACTAATAGAAAAAATGATAATTTGGATGTAGAAAGATGTAGGGACAATGATGCTACTTTAAAAATTCAAGGACCGAGATAACACCAATGGTCATGTTTAGGGACCGAAGCTATACTCATTTTCTAACATTAAACTAGAATTTTAGTATTTTAAATGCATATTAATTTTAAAAATATTTGGACAATTTTATGAACAGTTATTTCGACCATTTTAAAGTCTAATTGACCTCTCAAATGATTGCAAAATTCCAATTTGTCTCTATTGCTGCTGACATAATGCCTTGTAGGGCAGAGGTAAATTGGACAATTTCAAAAGTTGAGAAAGTCTAAAAATCTAGTTTTTTAATTGAGGGAGATAAATTGGACTCACTGAGTAATAGTTAAAGGAGATCTGATTGATTTTTTCGGAGCGTTGCCTTTTGCAAATTTGCATGGCTGGTGGTAGCGACAGCATATGGCAAGTTATCCTTCTCGAGCCGACCCTTAGGCCACCGACGATTGAAGTTGCCCTGTCATGGGCCGTGGGCCGACCCATAAGAACGCAGCTTCGCCCAAGTTGGAGATGGAATCAGAGCCCTTTTGGACCGACCTGTTTGTTGCGGGCAGCAAACTTAGCAATGCACCCATATATCCGTCGTCCGCCGTCCCGCGATTTGCTTGTTGCCATTGTTGGCATGGTCGGATCTCCACCGGAAACTTTAGCTGTTGCCGTACGTCCCTTAATCCCTTGCCGTACAATCCAGATTTCGATCGCATTAGCCCTTCTGTTCAGTCGACGACGTAGCCCTACCTACCTCCTGCATGCGACGACGATGGCCCCTCGATTTGTCTTGCTCGAACGTGACGTGGACTTCGTGATCGGCCGAGGACCCACCGGTGGCGCGAGAGTAGACATCTTCAACCGGAATGCGACGGAGGCCGCCGTGCAGGCCATGAAGCCTGAACTGTCCGTCGTTGAGCCCCCTGAAGTAAGCCGCTTGACTATGGTGGAGCAGATGAGCGGAGTACCGCCTGTTGGTGGTCTCATCTCCAGCACCGACAAATCCCTCGTCGTCCTCTACGCCGGCCATTACCAGAGTCACTCCCCTTCGAGCGGGTGTTACCTGGTCTACGACGCCGCCACCAACTCCCTCTCCACGGCCCCCAAGATCCCGTCCTCTCCCTCCTTCAGTAGCCTTGGACATGGAGCTGCCATCCTCAGCCGCGGAGAGGGCACGTACCTGCTAGCAGAGATCGGCATGGGGCGCGACGACGACGAGGGCATGCTCTACCTGTGGCAGTCCACCAGCCCCGCCCCGGATCAAGGCCAGAGCCCCCAATGGGACCTCAAGTCGGCGCGCCTCCCTCCTCAAGTCGCTGATGATCCCACCGACTTCTTCGTCGACATGATGTTTTCGTATGCAGACTCTTCTTCCGTCTGCTGGGTGGATCTCCTCAAAGGCGCCCTGGTCTGCGATCTGCTGAAGGCAGCAGAGGAGGAGGAGGAGCCTGAGGTCACATTCGTGCCGCTGCCTCAGGGCTATTCCATTGAGGACGACTCGAAACCCCGGCCGCGGCCAGAGCTGTTCCGTACCATGAGCTGTGTCAATGGGGTCATCAAGTTCGTTGCCTTGGTTGGCTTTTACGAGAACAACTATGCCACCGACAACATAGTGCTGGAAATCTGGACTCTCTCGCCTGACCTCAGGGAGTGGAAGCTGGCATGCCATCCGCTGGCAGCCCAAGATCTCTGGGCAAGTACGAGCTTTCGCATGATGAACTTGCCAAAGCTTCCACCAGTGTTCCCTATCCTCAGCATTGATGAAGATGAAGTTGTCTACCTCAGTCTGAAAGAGATCGAACGCAAGATTGCCATTGACGACTTTGGGCAGTTTGAGGGGTTTGACATTGTGACCAAAGCCCATCACGTTCTTCGCGTTGACGTGATACAGAACAAGGTCCTTCACTGCACAAAGATAACTCAGGGCAGACTTATAACATCGCATTGGCCTACTATGCTTGCGGTTTTTTTTTTATTTTTAATCCCTTAATTAAAAATATTGCAAGTATAAACTGGTAGGGAAAATATTTGCACGGCATAGCCCCTTTGGTCGCGCCAGGGAGGCTGGCGTGACAGCACCGCTCTGTCACGCCACATGCACCGGCGTGACAGACCCTGCTTGCGTGGCTAAGCGTGTTGACCCGGGGCTGGCGTGGCGCCTGTGGGGCCCGCCCTGTCACGCCGGGTGCGCCTGGCGTGGCAGTATTGAAGACCCCACCTACGGGCGGTGCGGCGTGGTGTCGTGTGGGACCCACCCGGTCAGCGTCGGTATCGTCGGCGTGGCAGGCTTGTCACGCCAGCCGGGCTGGCGTGACAAGCCCATAACCTAGACGCCCGACCGTTTTCTCTTCATTCTTCTTTCTTCCTCCTCCTGCCCAGGCCCGATAGGCGCCGCCGCCGCCTCTTCCGCCGCCGACGCCGCCTCCCCTCCTCCCCACCGGCCCTGCCCTCCTCCTCCATCCCTCTCCCGTCCTGCCGGCCCCTCCCCTACTCCATTGCAGCCGGCGCACAGGCGGGCGAGGGAGAGGCGCGTGAAGCGCGGCTGGTCGGCCGGGCGGCGTCGCCGGAGCGCCCGGCGGCGCGGTGGCAGCGCTTGTTCCTCCCCCAACTCCGGCCACTTCTCTGCTCCCACATTGTCTCCTCAAGGTAGTAATTATTGAGCTTGGTCCCCTTCCTCCTTTTCATGTGTATTTGTGATGTCTAGGGTTTGGAGAAATGATTGATTTGTGAATTGGTTGTGCGTTGGTTCATATGATTTGCTTCGTAGATTCGGTTTATGATACAATGTGGCAAAGTGGATTCGATGGTAACTATGTGTTGCATGGACGTAGATAGATATTGCATGGAGGATGTTTATTGTTTGGATGGTTATGGCATTATTTTGTTAGAGTTTTTCTGAGAGGTGATTTTAGATGATTGGGTTATAAAATTGGTAGATATTGATGGTGTTATTTTGTTGTTGGTTGAATTTGTAGATGGAACGGTTAGTGCGTATATTTTTGTGGTGGCAAAGTGAAAGAAAATGGTGAATTTGAAAGCATGCATGAAGAAGTGAAGTTCTTTAGTAGACCTCCGAGCTTTGAATGTGTTGTTGGGCAATTGCCGTGATAGATTTGGGTGGCCATTAAGCTTAAGAGGTAGATTTGATTGCGGCAAAGAAAGACCACACTATGTGTTGATTGGTTTGTCATCTGTAGTTGATTGGAACAACTACATTGAAGCTGTTAAGGGTAGTAGTGTGAAGTGTTTGGAGGTAGTTGTGGAGAAGACACTTAGGCCAAATGAGGAAGATTGTGGTCCCGAAGTCGATGTCCCGGCTATTGAGAATATAATCCAAGATGAACCGTTTGAGTCGGTGGGTGCTTTGGACGATGGTTTTGATGAAGATATGTTTGATGAGGACGATGACTTTGGTTATGAAAGACCCGATGTGGTTGACATATCCGAAGGTTCGGAGGATGAAGACTGTGGTGAAGATGAATTCACATCAAACCCTAGTTCTTCGGATGTGGTGTTAAAGGATGAGTATAGGTCGGACCCTAGCAGCGAGGAGGAGATTGATTGCTACGAAGATGGGTTACCCGAGCCATTAGGTGTTCCATGTGATGGATCTTTGCGGCTGGAGTACACTCAAGCAGAACTTAGGCTGCTAAAGGCAGTTCATGTGGAGGTACCCTCAGTTCCTAATTGTATGGACATTAGTATGATTGATGAGGCCATATGTGACACTGGATTGACGTTGTTAGATGATGGTGAAGGTGAGACTGAGGCAGTGGAGATTAAGAAAGGAAGGGTGTTTGACACGATGGAACATCTAAAGTTTTTTCTGATGGATTACTCGGTTAGGTATCACAGGCCTTATTATGTGAGCCACGCCGACAAGAACAAGAGGTACACGGTGCTTTGCAAACGTGGTTGTGGTTGGGGAGTATGGGCTCGGCTGCAGAGGAATGGTAAATGGAAGATTCACAATGTTAAGCAACCACACACTTGTCGCTCTTCGAAGCCCAAGGGTGTGCATGCCCAAAACACGGCTCGTTACCTTGGTTCTCGGCTAGTTGGCCTTGTTAGGGCTGATAGCGATACATCAGTCTCAACGATTGTGGAGGCTATATTTGGGTTCACCGTTCTGAGTGAAGTATTCCAAGGCATGGAGGGCAAAAGCAAGTATGCTATAGAGTTGCTTTGGGGAGATTGGAAGGAGGCTTACAACCAAGTCCCTAGGATTCTAAGTGCCATGAAACACTTCAATCCAGGGCTTCGATGGTACCATTATGCCGGTCGCATAGTTACGGATGTTGACGGTATTCCAAGACCCACTCTACAAAGAGTGTTTTGGTGTTTTGGCCAATCTGTGGAGGCGTTGAAGCATTGCCGTCCATTAGTGCTTGTCGATGGCACCTTCCTTACAGGCAAGTATAGGGGTGTTCTCATGATAGCTGTCGGGGTGGACGCCGACAACCAACTTGTTCCTTTAGGTTTTGCTTTGGCCGAGAGTGAGAACGATGATAGCTAGTCTTGGTTCATGAAGCTATTGAGGAAGCATGTTTTGGGTGTCTCACGGAAGATATGCCTCATCTCTGATCGTCATCATGGACTATTGAGTGCGGCAAGGGAGGAAATAGAAGGATGTGCTCCTCTTGAGCATAGGTGGTGCATGAGGCACTTTGCTGCCAATATATGGAGAAGACAGAAAAAAAGGAAGTTGTACAGAAGTTGAAATCTCTGTGTGGCTGTCGGACTAAGGAGAAGTTTGAAGAAACCCTTGATGAGTTGAAAAAGGTGCTCAATGGACCGGCTAAGACATGGCTACGAGACCAGATGCCTAATAGAGACAAGTGGGCTCTAGCCTTTGATGAGGGAGGTCTTAGGTATGGCGTGATGACTACCAATTCTTCGGAGTCATTCAACAAAGTGTTGAAGGGTATAAGAGCCGTCCCCGTTTCCGGGATTGTTGAGTACTTGTTTTTAGGAAGTGTAATGAATACTTTGTGAAGCGGTGGAACACAGCTAATGTGTGCAAAGACAAATGGGGTAAATCAGGTAGAAGGCACTTGGATGTGGCAGAGACGATAGCTTCGAATCAAGTGGGGGAAGCATTTGGGCCATCTAGGCTAGTTTACAATATCAGGTCTGCTGGAGGTACCAATCCTGGTGGAGAAAAATATGGTGGTAGGAATTATAGGGTAGACCTTGATAAAGCTCAATGCTCTTGTAACATTCCACAACTGTTTCATGTTCCTTGCTCACATGTCATCACCTCTTGTAAAATTAGGGGTGTCAACCATGAGGTTCCTAAATTCATGAGTCCTTTGTATTTGAACTCCCAAACTCTAAAAGTATGGCAATCTAGCTTCGAGCCTTACCTAGATCCCACACAGTGGCCGGAGTACTTAGGGTTAGATTTTGTTCCCGACCCGACCTCCTTAAGATAAAGAAAGGGAGAAGGAAGAAAAAGCGTCTTCGAGGAGTTATGGATGCATCAAATGGGTATGGTGAGGATATGTATGGTTGTGGGGACTTTGATGAGGCACC
Organism: Chrysopogon serrulatus; assembly: GCA_015844335.1. Lineage (NCBI taxonomy): Eukaryota > Viridiplantae > Streptophyta > Magnoliopsida > Poales > Poaceae > Chrysopogon > Chrysopogon serrulatus. The sequence goes on along the minus strand of JADLZL010005606.1, from coordinate 137,119 downwards.
GAAAGGTCCGATGCTCGAATGTCACAAAACCGGACACACCACTGCGACTCATGCCAAACGGAGAAAGACAAAAGCAGTGGGAGAGAAAGAAGGCACTAGTGCTACCGCTCAGGTATAGGGTATGTTTTAGCATAAGTATTTGCAATGTGATGTTGTAGTTGTGTTTGTATTTGCCTTTTATTAATGGTACTTCTTAATGGTATAGGGTTATATGGTTGCACTAGTGATAGCATAAGTATTTGTCTTTTAGTAATGGTATTTCATAATTGCTTCCACTATTACTAACTTATTTGTATTTTGTTTTTAATTACAGGATGGCTCACCCGCAGTACCCCCTTCTGCAGAAGTGCTACGACAAGGACCACCGAGCGCACTTGCTGGTGGATGAGGGCAAGGTAATTCAAATATGCTACTATATTTTTGGTCATAGCACTATATTGTTCCTATTTGTTCCAAATGTGACCTTTTTTGTTTATGTTTGTGTACCAGGAATTGACCTACCTCTGTCCCCGCAGTCACCGACCGTTGGCGTGGGATGAGCGTTACGCCCCTTTCCTTGCCAGGGCTGGCTTCTTAAGCCTAGCTCGAGTCATCAATGCAGGCCTTCCGGACATGGATGCCTCCGTCTTCACTGCTTTCGTTGATAGGTGGCGTCCGGAGACACACAGCTTCCACCTACCTTGTGGTGAGATGAGCGTGCTGCTGCAAGATGTTGCCTACATTTTGGGACTTCGGATAGATGGTCTTCCAGTGACCGGCAGTATCGAGACAGAGTCATGGAAAGATCTTGTTGAGCAAGACACCGGCCATCGTCCCACCCGAGCCGGAGGAGGGGCGAAGGAGAAGAAGACTTGGGTGTGAGCTCCGGTGGCTGCGGGACCGCTTTGACATGTGTCCGCCCGCATGCCGGAGACGATATTGTTGAGAGGTATGCCCGGGTTTGGATGTGGCATATGGTGGCAAGCTTCCTTCTCCCAGATGCTTCTGGGAACACGGTCTCCTGGATGGTCCTTCCACAGCTAAATCAACCTTGGGACAACATCAATGGCTTTAGCTGGGGTTCAGCTACTCTTGCTTGGTTATACCGGCAGCTATGCGAGGCATGTAGGAGGAAGGAGGCAAATTCAAACATTGGTGGGTGCACATACTTGCTTCAAGTGTGGATTTGGGAGAGGATTCCCATAGGGAGGGTGCATAGAGCACGTGTGCCGGTCAGTAGTTTCCTTGACATAATTAGAGTTTGTTCTTGTGTTCTGCATTACTAACTATTTCTTTATAAATTGCTTATTTGCAGGCTTGGCCACATGGTGACTGCAGACCCCCAGTGTGCTACCTTTGGAAGGGAGTGAAGCCCGTGCGTGGGCAGCCCCAGCGTCGGTACGTGCAATACTCCAATGATTTGGATGTCCTAACTCCAGATCAGGTATGTTTGAACCCAAACTCTCTGCATTTGGCAAATTTCCTCTTCCTACACTTTGATGATCATATACACTTACTACGGACCATGCATTGTAGGTTGAATGGGACCCATATGGGAGGGAAGAGATTATTCACTTGCAAGTGCCTCCACATGTTGAAGCTGAGCAAGGTCTGTGGCGCGCAAATGTACCGATGATCCTCTATTATGTGGTGGAGCACCACATGCCCGATAGAGTGCTTCGTCAATTTGGAAGGAGACAACCATTTCCTCTACTAGCTGATACTACAACACCTGCACTGCACGAGTGAGTTTCAAACATTACTTGTATTTCGATGAATTCGACAAGTATTCCATATATGACTTGTATTGCTCTTGCAAAGATTTCAAGGAGGAGAAGGTTCAAAGTGGAAACAAGCGGCTTACAAAACATGCCCGGTACGTGCAGCAATGGGAGCAAAGGCCAAGGATGGAGCCTACCGATGGGGCTAGGCATCTTCGAAGCGAGTACGGTGACTACTTGGCTTATCTGCACAACTCGACTAGAGTCCATGTGCACCCCCCTTGGACAAGTGTTCCCATTAGTGAAATGGAAAGCGATGATGAAGACCCATATGATGCTATGACAAGGGTTGGTGTCCAACCGGAGAGAGCTCCACTTCAAAACTATGTGGTAAGTTTTTGAGTTTCAGCTCACCACACTTTGCAATAGTTGTACCTCACACCTAGCATGAATTGTAGGCAACTTCGGATGGCTCGGCTATCAAATGAGGCGGAGTCTACCTTGGACGCTGTTTCTGCGAGAGACGACAACAACCCCCTGCGGTGTTTTGCACAGTATTGTATGTTGTTTCTAACAATACTAAGATATTATTGCCCCTTGACCCGTATACATGATGCGAGAGGGTGTCCACTGCTTCTTGGGCGGATTGCCCGAAGGTTAAGTTGCATGAACCCTAGAGATGTACAATTGCCACAACAACCTTCGCTCGAAAGATCAAGAAGGGCATTTGACATACCTGAGAGCTCTAGAGCAAGAGGTGGGGATGATGAAGAAGAAGAAGACCCTGCTGATCCCACATATGAACCCGACGAGCTCATGGGTTCTCAACCGCAAGATGCTCCGTTCGCCACCCAACCCGAGGTTAGTATGACCACATTTTTAGCCACACAACATCACAATTCTACCTTGTATTGAAAAACCATAATTCATCTACCTTTGTATGGTATGGTCAACGAAATTTCAAAAAAAGAATAGCCTACTCCTCCGTATCTCACATGGGTTTCATAATTATAGGAATTGGTTCCATAACCAACATTGGACTAAATGGAGCTATTTTACAAATATTATCTCATGGATTTATTGGTGCTACACTTTTTTTCTTGGCGGGAACGGCTTGTGATAGAATGCGTCTTGTTTATCTCGAATTGTCGTCATCCTCCTTAGGGGCTGGGAGATGTCCATCGTTCGGTGGGGATTCGGGAACTGCAAGTAACGAAGAATGGTTAACACCACCTAGGACAACATGCAGTACTTTGGATCATTGGTTAGACACTAAGTACTCACAAAGCTCACGACACATATTCTTAGCTTGCCTCCCATGTTGCACATGCCAACGGTCCTCGCTCTTCAATCTCGGCGATGAAAAAATTGATCTCCTTCCGGCGCTCGTCATCCATGAAGTCGTAGCGCTTCTTGTTCGTGCGCCAAAATCTAATGAGCTCCTCACTGTCATGCGGTCGGCCAACTCTCTTGAACTTGTTGTCGGTCGCTCTGTCAAAGTCATCACCAAGCATATTCCATGTCTCAATGGATGGGCCTATAACATCAGGCTTCATGCGGCGAGGTTTGCTGGCGTTGTGCGGTTTAATCCTCTGCCTTTCATTCATATAAGGAGAACGCACTTTGTTCTCGTAGATTTCCGCCCACAACTCTCCACGACCGGGAAAATCCTCCCAGTCACATGTCTTTCCCGCCTGAACAAATATACATTAGTGAGCACATAATACGGGTCCACAAATTCTATTAAAAAACAAGACAGAAGTTGATAAGTAAGTAAACTCACGAAGAACTCATTTGGGCCTCCGAAAGCATTGCCACAGTAGTGGCCCCACCCTAGCTCCGAAGGAACAACTCCTTCGCGAGCCTTTATGCCACATTTGCACTTACGATCCGGCATCTTCAAACAGGGCCATGTATTTGAAAATGTAAACTCTTTAACCTCCTCCTCAGAGGGCCAATGCGATCTAGGTCCATAGATGTACTCGTCGAAGTCGCAAGCTGGAAATCCACGCTGAAATGAAAAACAGTAGAAACCATTGTGTTAGAATTTCAACGAGCGCATATGACATGGACAAGAACAATAATTGAAAAACACTTACACAGTCACGTTGACCACAACGGAAGAATAGAGTGAACATTCCATCCTTGCTTGGTTCTTGGAGAACCGCAACCTTGCCACAGTGACAGTGAGGAGGATTCTCTAGCCGCTCAGCTCGTGCAAAACACTGCTCAATACCACTCATAGGAGGAGGATTCGAGGGGGGAGGCACCCACCTCTTAAACTTAGCATATGGAAAACTCTTCCATGGGTCGTAAGGAAAAAACATGATGCGTCTATCTAACATAGCATCACCATCCAACCATTGGTAGAAGTCACATCCGTTTATACCTCCAACCGAGGGGGGGTGTTGCCGCAATGGGCAACAGAAAAAGGCCCGCCCAGAAGACCTAGGATGCCTCGACTGCTTCACATAGGCCGGTAGCCCACAAAAACATTTGGGGACCGGATCACCATATTTGAATGGAGCATCTATGTCATCATGCACCGCTGGATGGTGCACAAACGGATCCTCTTCGCCAACCTCCATTGATTCTATTATAAAATCTTATATAAAACCATCACAATCTTACAAACATTTAAACATAGGTTTAATGCTTCCATAAAAACTACAGGAATCATCACAAAAACATATATGTCACTTGAAACCTTCAAACAGTGTAAAAGACATACTCAATACCAACATACTTCTAATCACAAACTAATTAATTAATTGCATGATTACTATATCCGTACCAAAAAAAGCTACCTATATAAGACCAGCTAATTATTGTCCATATCAACTACAACCCTAACACAGGTATATAACCAAAATCTAAATGCACCAAGTATCAATCTGAGAATATCATGTATAAGGCATAGTTGTCAAAACCACTAACTAATAAATTACATCATTTCTCTAACCACGATGAATGCAAACTCTAATACAGTGTCCATATCAACTACAACCCTAACAACTTCCACAAGACACAGGTATATAACCACAACATAAATGCACCAAGTATCGGTCCGAGAAGACCATCTCTAAGGCACAAATTTGTCAAAACCATACCCGGTCAAAAAGCACAAGCCGGTCCCGGAGAATAGCGAAGTAAACCAAAAACAATGCAAACCAAAAAATAAACATGTTAGGATGGAGGAGTCTTACCTCAAAGACTAAATGCTTGCAACCAATGGTGCTCAAACTCACTATGTCACTAAAATGGAGAAAATGAGAGAAAAAGGAAAGAGGGAGGAAGAGGAGAACTCGCCACACCGAGAACTCAACGGGCGCCCGGCCTCGAGAAAGTGAATGGGAGGGAAGGGGAAGGCTCGGGTTGGTGGCTTTTTAAGTCTCCGTCGCGCCAGGCCGTCTGGCGTGACAAGGTGGGCCCCACACGGCGCCACGCCAGCCCCGGTCAACACCGGCGGCCACGCTGGCACGACTGTCGCACCGCCGCATGCGGCGTGACGAGTTCTCTTTGTCACGCCGGGAACCCTGGCGCGACCAAAGGGGCTACGGCGTGCAATTTCTTTTTGAACCAGTTTTTTCTTGCAATATCTTTTAATAAAGGATTAAAAATAAAAAAATTGCCTATGCTTGCTACTGACTTCACTTCCTACCTAAACGCCTAGAAGGACCATGATGAGGTAAGGCCCCCCCTCCCCGGACCTCCTTTATTTACCTTCTTTTTGTGTTCACTATAGCAGCACTATAAAATTCAGTGAGTTATTGTTAATGAATGTATATCAAGGTAAGGTACATGCATGCTGAACTTCAGTAATTAGTTTCTGAACTAATGTGGATGGTATATATGAACTTATGTGGATGGTATATATGAACTTATGTGGATGGTATATATGAACTTTAGTCTTTTAAAAATTGTTCTATGATGACACTTCCACACAGATATAGTCAGTTATGAACTCATGTTGTTTGACAAACATCTCTTTTTGCTAGGGTGAGAGAAAAGCTAGCATGGCAGGAACAAGCGGGAAGCATTTTAGCCCTTGATGGATGGATATTGTTGGGGGTAGCATTGCATGTTAGGCACTCCTACTAAGATTTCTATGGCCCAATTACCTCGCTTGGAGAATTATAATTAATTTTTAAAACTCATTTGTAGCCTCAAGTGACAATTTTATAAATATAAACCTCATCAAGAGGGATAATAAAAATGTCTCCTCTCACATTCCCTATAAAAAGGGAAAAGGGGGAGCGGGGGCTGATCACTCGGCTCTCCCTTCTTCTCTCATGTGCTCTTGGTTAACCGTCATGTCCTCCTCCTCTCCCCCTCATGAGCTCTTGGTCAATTCGCCATGTCCTTTTTTGTTGGCAGAAAACAACTGATATGTGCGATTATTTATGCTATCACCTTGTTTTACTTGTTGTAGTTGATATTAAAAAATGTTCTTCAGTTAACTAGGAAATTACTGATCCTACCAATTAAACTAAACAACATGCTTAGTTTTCACTGTGTGACGAGGTATGGAGGTTGTTTGCATTTGTCATTTTTTTTAAATTTTTTAACCATTTCCGTATTTTGTATGTTATGTTTTCTAAGAAATATAAGTAGTCTTAATACTTTTAGATGAGCATAATATAAGTAGTCTTAATACTTTTAGATGGATATCTTGTCACCTGAAAATATAATATAAGAATCGAGGGGGCATACATTTTAAGAAATAGGTATGACAATTAATGGACTAAGGGTACCGGTATTATAAGCAAAACTTTTGAATAACCTCCTATTAGTTTGGTCACTTTGTCCTATTAGTTTGGTCACTTTGATGTAGTTAGCTAATAGGTTCAGTCATCAAATACCTCCTCTCTAGTCTTGCTTCACCTGTAATCTCTCTAATCTTTCTCTGCTTCAACTGCTTCACCTGTAATCCCTCTAAGAGCATCTCCAATAGTTTTGATTTTTGTTTCCTAAATCCTCTCCAATAGTTTTGCAATTTTTGTTTCCTAAATCATGAAGTTTGCCAACTCCCAAAAGTATATGGGAAAGGAAAAAAAAAACTATCTCCAATAGTTTCCCATAATTCACTTGGCAAAAATCAAAATTATGGACCCACTCCTTAATTTCCCATGATTTCAGCATGAATGAAGGCTAGTAAATGATGATCAAGCGAGGTGTTGGAGGAGATGGTTGTACCCACCGTAGTGACTGTACTGATCCCCTGCAACTGTGACGTGTGACGTTGGGCGCTGCCTGCTCGTCGATGATGCTATCAAGCTTCACATCCGCTCCATCGAGCTTGACGTCGACGATGCCCCCGCCGCTCATCTCCATCCCCATTGCCGGCGTTGCTGATGACAACCACATGCCGTACAGTTCCTGCATCACTCCAGCAGCGAGTCTGGTCAATCACCGAACGTGAAGCTATTGACATTCATGACGGCGGGCCATGGCAGCAGGAAGCTATTGGCGTCTCATCACAGGTCACATGTTGTACGCCTCTCGTGGGAGGTGACATTGACGTTGGTGACCTCCAATCCGAGCATGGCGATGGAGTCCATGATCTAGACGAAGCGATTGGGTCGGCGCTCGCACAGCATATGCAGGAAGAACTTGGCCTCCACCTGCGGGTCCATGTCGTGGTCCTTCTCCTCCGTCGCCTGCGTCGTCGCGGGAAGAAGATAGTGGCGCGTGGGAAAAAAGTAGCGCGTGAATGAGAGAAGTCACGGCAAAACACCGATGCTGTCGCGGCAAAACACCGATACGCAGCGTAGTGGACGCGCGCATATATGCACGGATTGATCTAAGTTTTAGGAATTGCCAAAAATGGGAAAGTCATATGTCAAACTGTTGGAGAGAAGTTTTTGAACTTTTTCCAAAAAATCAAAGATGGCAAAGCAATTTGCAAAACTGTTGGAGATGTGCTCTAATCTTGCTCCACCCGCAACCTTGATGTTGCATCCTCTTTATGGCTCCATCTATAAACTTCACGTGTAATATCTCTAATCTTGCTCCACTTGCAACCTTGATGCAGCATCCTCATTATGGCTCCATCCATAAACTTGATGTCTTATTTGTAAGAATGAGGCTAGCATTTGATGTTTTATCACATTTAATTTATTGAGGCAAATGTAAATAAAAACAGAATAACACATGTGGAATGCCATTGGTGTCTACCGTGTACTCAGAACAACACAACACATGTGGAATGCCAATGCCATTGGTTACTAGCGTGTACTTTTTGTTGTGTTTCTTTTTCTTGTCTCTCACACCCTCATAGTTTTGTGCTATTCGAAACTATCACTTATCTTCGGAATGAGCTTATATGGGTAGTATGCAGACCAGTTTTCGGCAATATCTTTTTATTTTGTTTGCCATGAAAATATGAAAATAAAAACAATATAGGTTTCTAATTGTTTTAGGCCCACCTTCCGCTACCCTTGCCCCTGTCGCTGCCGCTGTTCTCTTCTTCCTCGACTCCGGCGCGTACGGTTGGTGTGAGCCGGTCTTATCCGCTACCGCCAGCCACGCCCACACCAGCACACCCCGCCTGCCCCAAGCCACCCCCCCCTCCCCTAACCCGGAGGAAGACAACATGTGTGAGTAACAGTCCCGGTTCACGCGTGTAGAATAGTGATGGGGATCCTCGCTCAACCTCTCCGCCCTCGCGACCTGAACACAGGAACATATGAGCCACTAAGCTCGACATCCACCCGGGCGGGCTGCGCTCGAGCTCTCCTTCCCTGCGACCCACTGTCCAAGCTCTCTCTAATGGCCCCGGATCCTCGAGCTCGCTCTCACGCCATCTGAGGTTGCCGCCTGCCAGTGTCACAGCTGCTCGAGCTCATCTCGTGCCGTTGGTGGTCATCTGCTCGCTGGAAGCCGTGTCCGCCAATCGCCATCTTCCCGTGGTTGCCCAAGCGCCGTGTGCGCCACTCACAATCTGCCCATGGTTGCCCGAGCAGGTCCTCCGGCCATAGCCGCCCAAGCCAGTTCTCTGGTCGCCCGAGCCCATGACGAAGCAAGAAGACAGGAGGAGCAACAAAAAAAGGAAGACATGAGAAAAAAATTCAAACAGAAGTCAGAACAGGGGCCATGTTGTAAGAATATTTCTATTATATTATATATTCTCTACAGGGTATCATATCCATAGCCGTACTTGAACCACGTAAAAACTGGGACCGTTTCATGAAAGTTTTATAAACATTAAATAGGTTGTTATGATATAGTATTGATGAAGAGAGGTCTGATAGAAGTTTTATGAGATAAAATAAGTTTCAAAAAAAATAAAAGTTGTCTACATTGTTTTTCAACACATAGGAGTTTTGAAAACTGCGATATGAAACTCTACAGACTGGCCTGAGCGTCAGTTTCAAGCTCGAAGCAATCAACCACCGGACGGAGGTCAAAGTAACAGACGCCGCAGGGGGGTCACGATCCAAAGCCACAAGAAAACTACTGGCACATCACCCTTATTGCCCTGTAAACTACGACACTGAAGCCGCCTTATTGCCCTGTAAACTACGACACTGAGCCAAGTAGTCTTCTCAGCCTTCGTCAATGTCAACTCTTTCAAACTTCGCTGTCCAATGAGGTGACGTCACCATTCCCAAAAAAGAATCTAGGAACTCCGTCTTCAAGATCAATGAACAATATTGCTCCTGGCCAGAATGTGTAGTCCCCATTATGCTTAAAAAAAATGTAGTCCTTATCATAACCGGAGGCTCAAATCAGCGAGAAGACTCCTAGACTCCTAAAGGCCCCTTTGAAATGCGATTTTTTTTTTCTTCTAAATCATGTATTTTTCATGTGAAATTAAATCGGTTCCTATGAAAGTCATGTACAATTTCTATAAAAGTCCTGCGCTCCAAGGAAACCCTGGATGCCTTTGAACCTGTTTTCTATGTTTTTTCTATGAAAATAAATTAATTCCTGTAAAATTCAATACCTTTGAAATTCCTATGTTCCAAAGAAATCCTTCCAAGAACCATCACATCAAGATGGTCCTATGTGCCAATCATTTTCATTGGAGACAAAATGAGGCTTTGGTCTGCACTCCACTTTGGTCCAATCGTCGCTCTTCTGATCCACTGACTCTACCACCCCACTGAGATAAGTCATATTTCGATTTGGTGGTCTAGTTTGCCCTCCATGTGCAATATATACGCTACCTTCTTCACACATCACAGGCAAACTACAAAGAACAAGGGGCTGCTGATGGATGTGGCCTACCTCTCTTCCCTTGTGTTCCTATTTTTGATCTTGAGTTCTCTCTCTGAATCCAACAACCAACTGACACAGTTAAATCCACTCTGTCCTGGAGACATACTCATCTCTGAAGGCGAGGTCTTCGCTCTGGGTTTCTTCTCCCCAACCAGCTCCAGTAAGAAATTATATGTTGGAATTTGGTACCACAACATCCCCGAGCGCACCGTGGTGTGGGTAGCAAACCGTGACAACCCCATCACCACCACACCTTCATCAGCGAGGCTTGCCATCACCAACGATCTAACGCTCTCGTTGTCCGACTCGAAAGGGCACATTCATTGGGCAACCACAAACAATGTCACCATGGGAGGCGCTACAGCCTTCGCCACACTGCTCGACACAGGGAACTTTGTTCTTCAAAGTGGGGCGGACATTATATGGCAAAGCTTTGATTACCCGACCGACAACATCCTTCCAACCATGGAGTTCTTGTTGAGCTATAGGGGACAAGTTGGCATGCGTCTTGTTGCATGGAAGGGCACTGATGACCCATCTACCGGGGATATCTCCAGCACCATTGATCCTAACTCCAGCCTTCAGGTCTTCATTTGGAATGGAACTTCGCCATACTTCCGCGCTGCTCTAGTTAACGAATTCTCAGTGTCTGGCATCACCTACGAGAGCAATGCTACCTATGTCTTGTACCAATCGATAGTCAACAAAGGGGACAAGCTCTACTATACATACACAGCCTCTCCCAGCTCACTCTACACACGTGTCTTGCTTGACTACACCGGCAACATGAGGCTCCTAGTCTGGAACAACAATACGTTGCTCTGGAAGGTGGTTTCTGAGTCCCCAAGCAGCTGTGATCTCTATGCTTCATGTGGCCCATTTGGTTACTGCGACCACACACACACAGGGGTTGCCCCAACGTGCCAGTGCCTAGATGGATTCGAGCTTGTAGATGGTCTCAACTTTTCAAGAGGATGCCGGAGAAAGGAAGTGCTGAAATGCGGACAAGAAAACCATTTCTTGACCTTGCCTGAAATGAAGATTCCTGACAAGTTTGTGCACATCAGGAACAGAAGCTTCGATCAATGCCAAGATGAGTGCAGCAGAAATTGCTCGTGCTTGGCATATGCCTATGCCTACTTGAGTGATGCTGGCACATCGAGGTGCTTGCTTTGGACTGGGGTTCTCATTGACATGGGGAAGGCCACCATAGCACCTGAGAACTTATATCTACGACTCGCAGGGTCTTCTGGTATGAGTACTTCCTAGACCACCTTATTGCTTTTTCCTTCTTGTTTCTATCTTTCTGTTGCGTCATGTGCACTCTAAAAGAATTTCAAATTTTAACAAGCTTGGGCCTCAAACCATAGCAACACACCATATATGTTTCATGTCTTACACTCTGCGCTGGTGTTAATGCCCTAACATATATATGCGGAAAGTACACTGTTAAAAAAACATGCCAAATTCAAATATCATGATGGTAGCAGTAATATGTGTATGGCCATATATAATTCTGCCTCACATATCTTAAAATCACATGTTCATTAGTGATGCTAGAAGGTTTTCACTATTTGAGTGGTACTGTAGTTACTAGTTAGGTGTTGCAAACAATTACACTCTTCGCAAGTGATGTTTGATGCATTAAATTCTAACAGGATACATTTCCATGCAGTTAAAAACAAAAGCAATTTAGCAAAGATTGTACCCCCGGTTCTTACATTACTGCTGCTAATCGCAGCCATAGCCCTTCTATGGATACATAAATACCGAGGTACAAAGAACAAGAGGCCTGTTCTCCAAATGAAATGTGTTGTGTTATTATTGAGAAAAAAAAAATCCTTTGATGTTGTACCACAGGTAAAAGGCAACAGAAGGAAATACAAAAGAGAAAGATGCTAGAATACTTGAGGTCTGCAGATGAAGATGGGGACGGAAATATAGAGTTCCCTTATATTAGTTTCGAAGACATTGTCCAAGCAACGGGCAATTTCTCAGAGTCCAATATGCTTGGACAGGGAGGTTTTGGAAAAGTTTACAAGGTACGTACTAGTTAAAATATTTTAAATTAACAATTTTCTGATTCTGAATGGTGAAATCAAGTAGGGAGTGTTGGAAGGTGACAAGGAAGTAGCCATCAAGAGACTAGGTAAGGGTTCCAGACAAGGCACGGAGGAATTCAGAAATGAAGTAGTCTTGATTGCAAAACTGCAGCACAAGAACCTAGTTAAGCTTCTTGGTTGTTGTATTCATGAAGATGAGAAGTTGTTGGTATACGAATACTTATCTAACCAAAGCTTGGATTACTTCATCTTCGGTACATTTGATTTCCAACTTTTCATATTCTGATGAAAACTTCTATAACCAAACAAATGATATGTCCATAAATGCCTTAACACATTCCTCATTTGATTCTTATTTCAGACTCCGAAAGAAAAAGAATGCTTCAGTGGCCAACAAGGCATAAGATAATTCAAGAGGTAGCTAGAGGGATTCTTTACCTCCATCGGGATTCAAGGCTAACAATAATTCATAGAGATCTCAAAGCAAGCAACATTTTGTTAGATAAAGAGATGATCCCTAAGATATCAGATTTTGGTATGGCTAGGATATTCTGTGGCGATCAGCACCAAGCAAATACTAATCGGGTTGTTGGGACATAGTAAGTACTACTGGACTATAAAATTCTCCACATGGAATTTATGTGTATTCATATTGCATATACCTTATTGATAAAATCATTGGCAGTGGTTACATGTCACCTGAATACGCATTGGAAGGTGAATTTTCCGTCAAGTCTGACACCTATAGCTTTGGTGTTCTACTATTAGAGATTGTGAGTGGATTAAAAATCAGCTCACCATATCTTATCATCGGTTTTCCTAATCTAATAGTCTATGTAAGTATGGGAGATGCTCTGAATCTACTACTAGAACTACTCACCGAAAATATGTAGCTCACTGAGAAAATCCTATCTGTTCAGGCATGGAACCTATGGAAGGATGGCAAAACAGAAAATTTGGTGGACTCATCTATTAAGGAGAATTGTCCCCTAGATGAAGTTTCACGATTCGTCCACATAGGACTATTGTGTGTTCAAGACAATCCAGACTGTCGGCCACTCATGTCAACAGTTGTGTCTATGTTGGAGAACAAAACCACACAGCTTCCCATACCAATGCAACCCATGTGTTTTGCACATAGGGATGCTGAACCTGGGAGCAGCAGCGACAAGAAGCTACTTTCCTCGAATAATATGGGCTTCACAGAGATCGAAGCCCGTTAAAGTTGAAGGTTCATGGCGATTGGTGACTTTTGTTCTACCTGAATTTCAGCAATTTGTAATAGTTGAACCTTTGCTTAAGTGCTGCATGGATAAGCTGTCAACATATGTGTTTTTTCCTTCTTATTACATGAAAGACACTATGTTTGAGTTCAGTACATGAGAAAACAAGAAATAACTATGAATGACGCATCAGGAACTGATGATATTTATATCGACATGCCTCATTTCAGACAAGGTATGTACCAGATTCTTAAGAAGTTTTCCCTTTCTTTTATATATCCTGTAAGATGTTGTGAAGTCAGCAGAATTTTTCAATAACGCTAGTTACATGCATACATTGTCATAGTTGGCATGAGCTCTGCTCCATGGTTACCTCGGAAGACTAGTTGACCAAATAAACCCCCTAACTAGAATATTCTCCTACCTGGTTTCTCTGCAAAAGTAGCAGGACAGAGAACGAGTAGTACCTAGCTCGTGGTAGCGGGTAGCGACCGTGGCTAGCACGGCGTCGAACCGCCGTGGAGAGATCAGTGGCCGAGGGCCGAGAGGTGGGGGATGCGACCGTCTGGAGCCTGCCGGCGGCATCAGGAGGCGCGGCTGAGCCCCTTTTGCCGTGTCTTGGGGCGTGGCTGCGACTCCTCCGTCTGGGCCCGCAATCCTGGCGGCTTTGACTGGTTTCGCGGAGAGCCGCCTCCGCAACCAGATTACCGGAGCGGCGGAGCCTCGGCTCTCGACGGACGCCGACGAGGCGACGACACACAGGGGCGCCTGCGCGGGGAAATGATCATCTAAGCCCATTAGGGCCCAATATGCTCGAGTGCTTATGGCCCAGATTTGTGGCCGGTCAGGCCCACGCCATCAGAATCGGCCTATTTCTTTGTGCTTACCCCGAATCCCCTCCAAACATAACACACCCTACACAAGCCGTAAACCTACCAAACGCGCCCTGTCACACACAACCAGTATAAATAAAGCCAAAAAAATAATTATAAGTAAAAAAACAATGGTAACATAACTTAACACGAACATTCCTTCATACATAGCCCTACCAAACAAAGTTACTACCATGATACTATGATACAACCAAAAAACCATAGCAACATTAACAGTTATAACACGTACATTCTCTCATGACCAGGCAGCTACTTCCCCCACAGCTTTTACATGTAAATCTGGCAACTCCATATTTCACAAGCTGAATAATTTTGACAAGCCTGAGCTGCCTACTTGCGTGCTGCCAGAACCGGCATGCGAGAGCTTGAGCTCCCAGAACTGGTGCTCTGCCACGAAGACGGCTTCACCCTGCCTGCCATCAGGGCGGTGGCCGCGCCAGCTTTTATGTTCCGCCTCTTCAGCACGAGGTCGAGTTTACCATTTGATGCTGAGCTTGATGACTCCGGAAAAATAGAGGCAGCTTTGATCGCTGCTCTCTTGTCCTTTCTGCTCTTCTCAAATTTCGGTGCAAACTTCACTGAAGCCGCCGCGGTAGCATCTTCTGCAGAGCGAGGCAAGAGCCGCACTCCAAGGCCCATCTTTCTCGCGGACTTCTTCTCTTCAGCAACTCTCTTTTTTTGGCTCTACATAAAAACACAAAACAGGTGGATAAGAAATGTGGTGATTGCATGGCCTACAGTGGGAATAGTTGTTTAATTTATAGGAATTCATTGGATGACCCTAAGACGGTCGCGCAGGGCCCTGTTCAGAGCATAATCATCAGAGTGCCGACTGTCAGAGAGTCGTTGAAGACGAACTAAAACTGGTTCAGCTTCTTTTTTCTTCCGAAGATCCTCTTCTTGGTGTTCAAGTCGATACATAGGGTCCGCGAGCTTGTCTCGATCTGAGGAAAGATCAGTAAATATAAGCAGCATGCATTTTAAACAAGGGTTTCTCATGAATAAAACAAATCTTTACAGGGTTCAACCTTCATCTGCTGGCAGCAGCAATGTCTCTGCATCCTCAACATCAAAATCTTCTGTTTTCTTCTGGGCCCCACTGATTATGACATATTCAGTATTCTTTGGGTCTGTCTGTATGACAATTTCATGCTTGCAACAGGGTGATTTCATGGTGAAGCTCCATATCTGTCAAATAAACATTTGGTGAAACAATGTCAGGACAGGATAGGGAGAAAGTGATTTGGAAGAATGTGTGAAATTAAATAACAGAAACAAATGGAATCTAGGCATTAACAATGTCAGATCTCAGTTTGTTTGCATATATATATATATTATATATAACAAACATGCATACCTACAGTGATATGACTAAGGTAGCACCAACAAGTTAGGACTGAGTCCTTTCTACTATATATAATCCTCCTATAGAAGACATGGTGGCCCCATTTCTACATGATTCTAAATAAACCATAGAAGGAACTAAAAGCTACTGCATTAAACATTTTTTTGCCTCACAAGATTTTATGGCTCACTTTATTAGTTATGATTCACAACTGATAAGAAAAGATACAGTGGCCCCATTCTGCTTAACAATGATTCAGGTAATGCCTAATACTATATTCCTATTGCATATAAATCAATCTAATTAATGTTATTTTTCACTTCAAAAACTGATAAAATACATTCAAACGCAAGGACAAGTTATGAGGCACATCACTCAGTCATTTAATGAGAACTTAGCTAGCAACCTCAACACCAATATCTACAGTACACATGCCTAAGTTTTACCCTTGGTTTGATGCTAAACCCCTCTTCCAAGAAATTCTGGTTTTACTTTAAAATTTACTAAATCAATATGACTGTGATTGGCCATGTGAGGTACACATGACAGAAAACGATGATAGTGGGTGCTTCAGTTTGGTTCCTGGCTGAAGCTAAACCAATATAGTGGGTTGGATAAGTAAAAATTTATTAGGCTGAATTTAGCCTATGCCAAAGGAAATTCAGCAGATTTTCAAATAGCAATCAATTAAAAAAATGAGAAGTCATCCTATGCTTCATCACAGGTTGGAGATTGTCAAACAGCAATAGTTCATAGCAATGCAAGTAAAAGTTGTACAGTAATCAGTCAAATACCTTGGTAGAGTAATAATTTCCAACTTGTTTCTTCTCAGCATTAAATCTTACTCCCTTCGCTATCATGGAATTGCATCCACCACACCAAATGTTAAAAGGCATCTCAAATCTGCAAGATCAACCCAAGTGTATAATAAACCAATGGATGAAAAAAAAAGAATAATGGTTTTGCAAAAGAAATATATAATCCTAAGCAAAAAAGCAAACTCAATAGAGACATGCATATGTTTACTTTATCTATCGATAAGCCACTTTCAATAATCAATAAATATATTTGTGGTAAATGTGATACGCCATTCAGCAGTACCCTGCCTTTCAGCCAAAGGCAATCTAATGAATTGCATCAAATTCAAGGCGCAAGCACATAAGAGAGTAGGTCAATCTGTCAAATTGTTGTTTAAGGATGTTTAATGATTCGAAAGGTAATCAACCAATGGCAAGTTAGTAGGAAAAGGAATAGGAAGAAAGTTCCCGAACTTCTTGGCATAAGTGTTCCATCCATACATGTCAGTCCTCTACACCCCCAATGTCCCACCATCCAACCCCACCCCAAAATCATACAAACAAACACATGGGAATACACAGAGAGGTCGCAGCGGATCCATGTAGAGCCTGCGGGGTTCATAGGATTTGCAATTTTATATGTTAATCATGTAATGTGTCAATTGAATTAAAATCAATATGCTTGGCTCCACATGTTTTGAATTCTGGATCCTCCACTAGTGTACATAATCTAACATCACATGGTCCAATAAGAAAACAAAGTAATGTTTCAGAAGAAACAAACCTTATAATCAGGATGCCCTGGTCGAGCTTCCTCGCCCGCTCCCTGAGGGCATGCTGGCCATGAAACTTGTTCAGCCCACCCTGGTCAAGCACAAACATCAGCAACAGCAGCGCGAATCAGCGGCCACAACACATAATAAACCAAAATGAAGAGGCTACACGATGTTTCATCGACGAAGAGATCCGTACCTTCTTGGGGCTCCATTCCGGCGGGTAGTAGAAGTTATCCGCTCTCGCCGCGGCGAGCGACGACTGCAGAGAACCAAGAGAATCAATCCGTCAAACAATCGAACCACCGGTGAATAACAAAGCATCATGCCCACGACCGGCATGGATTTTCAACAAGATTTAGGACAGGGGTGGACAAATATTCCGAGGGAGGCCCCCGAGATTTGGGAAGGGGGGAGGAGGGAATAGAACGAATCCCTCTAGGGTTAGATCCCCAACGTACCATGTTGCGTCTTGGGTTGGAGAAGGGGAGACGGAGATCCGCAAAGACGCCAAGTTTCCGGCGGCGGTGATGGCGACCGTGGAGAGCACGGCGTCGAACAGCCCCGGGGAGATCAGCGGCCGAGGACCGTGAAGGAGTGCAGCGTCGGGAAGAGGGGCGGCGAGCCGGCGACTGTTTGACGGCTTCGAGAACGGAGGAAGGAGGTTCGTTGGGGACGCGAATGCGACTCGGGCCCACAACCTTTTTTTCCGCGGCTGGTTCGCTTCCACCACGGCACCGCCTGAGCTAAAGAGGCCGCCTCCGCACCACTGCTTCGAAGCCCAATAGGCTCGACTGCTTATGGCCCAGGTTTTGCGCTGTCAGGCCCACGCTTTCAGCATCGGCATCGGCCCATTTTGGTGGTTTCTTGCTGAAATCTGCCTTCTGATGAGTTCTTGTGCACCTGTCGTTCCCAGTCAGCTGCAGGTGCCGTTGTAGATACAGCTGTGGCATATGCACGATCAGCCATAACTCACCGCTAGCGATGCTGAATTGCTGATCGCTGATCGCTGAATGATGATCAGCTTCTGATCCTCGGCGTCGGCTGATCAGCTTCTGATCCTCGGCGTCGGCTCCTGGCTCCTGGCTCCATGGGCCATGGCTGTGCCGATGCCCACTTCCCAGGAATATGGATAAGTTGCGTTTGTGTCAAACAAATTTACAGATGGCAGCGAGTGTCAGCAACTGCGTCATTGTCATAAGTCCTTGACTTGATGTTTCTAGATTCAAGAGTTAGCATTGGCTTTGGAATTTCTGCCTCGATAATCTCAAATTTTGTCACGGAAGCTGTGTAGACTTCTACGGTATTTGCATGTTAGCGTCCGAAAAATGGCCGCAGACCTTTCCGTCCTTCGTTTCAACCAGTCCCAAACACGCAATGAAGACAAAAGGTTCGTTTGATGTACAACTGTCAACTGCTCTACATCTATCTATATATACTACACAAAACACAACTACAACTCCTCTACTACCGAGGCAGAACAAGGGCCTAAAATGGCCATGGCCATGGCCTGCTTTCCCGTTCTCATCCTCCTGATCTTGAGTTCGTTCTGCAAATCCGATGACCAACTGTCACAAGCAAAGTCGCTCTCCCCTGGCGAAACGCTCATCTCCCATGGAGGAGCCTTTGCTCTCGGCTTCTTCTCCCTGGCAAACTCCAACAACAACTTGTACATCGGGATCTGGTACCACAACATCCCAGTGCGCACCGTCGTGTGGGTCGCCAACCGCGACAGCCCAGTCACCACGCCTTCATCTGCCAAGCTTGTCATCACCAACAGCTCAGAGCTCGCGTTGCTAGACTACAACGGCCGCTTCCTTTGGACAAACAACGTGAGCAGTACTGGTGATGCCGGAGCTATGGCGGTATTACTCGACTCGGGAAACCTTGTGCTCCGTTCCTCCAACGGCACAGAGATATGGCAGAGCTTCGACCACCTGACTGACACTGTTCTTCCAACCATGAGGCTGCTGTTAAGCTACAAGGATCGATTGATCACCGGTCTCTCTGCTTGGAAAGGGCCTGATGATCCATCAACTGGCTAGTTCTCTTGCAGTGCCGATCCCAGCTCTGACCTTCAGATCTTCATTTGGCGTGGAAGCCAGCCATACTACCGCACCACTGTGCTCGACGGTATCTCCGTGTCCGGTGACACAAGTCGAAGCAACACCAACTTTATCATGTACAAAACCGTTGTCAACACAGGGGACATCTTCTAGTTCGTGTACACAATCTCTGACAGCGCACCCTACACACGTGTACTGCTTGACCACACCGGCAGATTGAGGATCCTGACATGGAGCAACAGCACATTGTCATGGACAGTCATCTCTGAGTCCCCTGGGGATTGCAATATCTACGCCGCTTGTGGCCCGTTCAGTTACTGTGACAACACAGGGGCTGCTCCAACGTGTGCCGGTGCCCTGATGGGTTTGAGCCACTTGACAGTCTCAACTTTTCAAGAGGATGCCAGAGAAAGGAAGCGCTGAAATGCGGGAACAAAAATCATTTTGTGACCTTGCCCAAGGTGAAGCTTCCTGACAATTTCCTGGATGTGGGGAACAGAAGCCTCGACCAGTGCTCAGCTGAGTGCATCAGGAACTGTTCTTGCACGGCGTACGCCTTCGCCAACTTGAGCAGTTCTGGCACCATGGGTAGCACATCTAGGTGCTTGGTCTGGACTGGGGATCTCATTGACATGGGTAGGGCGGCACTTGCAGCTCAGAGCTTGTACCTCCGGCTCGCTGAGTCTTCAACTGGTATGCACTATCAAAATCACCACATTTCTTTGATCCTGCAGTGACATTTACTATACCGACATTAGTGCAAAAAAATAGTCAATTATCAGAACAGAACTTGTGAATATACCATGACTCATAGCTTGCCCTGACACCAATCCTTTTTTTTTTCTTGAACACATAGGAGAGCTGCGTATCATTATTATTAAGAAGAATAAAGGAGTGGGTTTAGAAACCCCATAGAGCTACACACCTACACACCCTTTTACATTATAATCTCAATTCTTTTAAACTCATGATTGCTGGTAACAATTTTAATAATTGTAACAGTCAATCAGCGTATAAGCATATGCGATATAACTTCCGCAATATCAATCCCCCAGGAGTAATGTTGGAGATGTTACCATTTGACTGGTAGGAAAAAAAAAATTTAAGCATATCAATCCATTAATCATTGTGGAGATGCAGTGTTCACAAATCAGTTTGTTTCCGTGTGCAGTTCAAAAGAAAAGGAATTTAACAATGATTTTACTCTTGACCATACCAAGCCTGGTGCTACTTGCATTCATAGCCCTTTTTATGGGCACACAAATACAGAGGTAAAAATGACAAGAGCCCTGTTCTCCAACATGCTACGTTGTGCTTTAAGTTTTGATAACAAGAACCCTTTGATTTTGCTACTAGCAGGCAAACGGCAAATGAAGGAAGCTCAGAAGAGAATGATGATAGAATACTTGGAGTCTACAGATGAACCTGGGGAGAAAAATATAGAATTCCCATTTATTAATTTTAATGACATTATTGCTGCAACAGACAATTTCTCTGACTCTAATATGCTTGGGAAGGGAGGATTTGGTAATGTTTACAAGGTAAGAGTTCCAAAAAAATTTTCCTTTTTCCATGAAACTTACAATGATAAACAAAATACTATTCAGTTACCTTGTTTGGAATCATTAAAACATCTAGGGAAAGTTGGAAGGTGGCAAGGAAGTAGCCATCAAGAGACTTAGTAAGGGTTCTGGGCAAGGCACAGAGGAGTTCAGAATGAAGTGGCTTTGATTGCAAAACTGCAGCACAAGAACCTAGTTAAGCTTCTTGGTTTGTTGTATTCATGAAGATGAGAAATTGTTGGTTTATGAATACTTGCCCAACAAAAGCTTGGACTCCTTCCTTTTTGGTAAATTCAAGTATCAATACTTATCACTATGCAAGCAAATAAAGGTCTAAATATGCATTACGATAATGCATCATTTCATGTTGTTCTTATCAGACTCTGCGAGAAAGACAATGCTTAAGTGGTCAACAAGGTTCAAGATAATCCAAGGGATAGCTAGAGGAATTATGTATCTCCATCAGGACTCAAGACTAAGAATAATCCATAGAGATCTAAAAGTCAGCAACATCTTGTTAGACAAGGAGATGAGCCCCAAGATATCAGATTTTGGTATGGCTAGGATATTCAATGGTGACCAACTTCAAGCTAATACTAACAGAGTCGTTGGGACCTAGTAAATTGCTGATTATTCATATTGAATTTATATGCCTGCACTTTGTCAAACTATGCAGACTTTATAGGTGAACTCATTTGCACAGTGGTTAATGTCTCCTGAATATGCAATGGAAGGTGCCTTTTCAGTCAAATCGGACATCTACAGCTTTGCACTACCAGAAACCAGAGATTTCGTGAGAGTGTAAAACAAGTCACGAAATATGGTTTTACTCTCACGAAAATAATACGTGAGGGTGCACCGTCACGAATTAACTCCCACGATAATAGACACACGAAATACACATTTTCATGAGAGTTCACCGCCACGGATTATTTTCATGACGGGAAGTCCGTGGCGGCCACTCTCATGAAAATAGCGTTGCCACCAGGTTTTGCATCAGCATATTCATGACAGCCTTTTTGTGGTTTTCGTGAGAGGTCACCGACATGAAATGATTTCGTGAGAGTTTGGCATCACCCTCATGAAATAGATTTCGTGAGAGTAACCCTCATGAAATAGGTCTCGTGAGAGTCACACACACAAACAGGAAATATAGTATTCGTGAGAGAACACCACCATGAAAACGAGTTATTTCATGAGAGTACAAACCACCATGAAAATTACCCTACGGGAGCATCCCAATCCAAATTCTAAATGCACACATATGGTCCAAATATTAATCAACACACAAATACAATAGATTCCAATACATGCATATATGCATCTGGTTCATCCTCCCAATATATTCCAACTTCATCCATGTCCAACTATTACACATGCAGTACTGGCTCATAGTCCTGGCCATTCCAGCACATATACATACTTATGTTGTCACCCTCATGGCTGCAATTTATGTTCATCTTCACTGCCTCTCAAATCTCTTGTACCCCTTTTGGATCCAAACTTCATTATAGAATGTGTTCAAAGCGCTAGCCTTCTCGGAGCCAAACTTATATTCCTACATGAGCGTATAATGAATAAAGTTACATAATAGGCTAAGAATCTGATTTTGCTAAATTACATTATATTTCAAGCAATAATAGCACTGCACTGCAATAATAACACCAGGTCATCAAAAGATCAAAATGGACATCACGAAGACACGGGTAAGCCCACAGCTGTCATTTGTAATTGAGCAAACATATGCAGCCATAGATTAATTCCACTAGCTCTACTTTTATTAAAACCCTTCCTGCAATTATCAACACACAAGGACAAGGTTTCAGCCATTGCTGGTTCTGAAATAAAAAAGGTACAGCATGCTACTTCACAAGCCATGTCAACACAGAACACAGAACACAGCAAGATGAACTACTGCTACTTCACAAGCTGCCAAACAGAGCAAGATTTATTTGACTAAAAAAATTGCTCAAACTGAAACTAAAGTGAGTTGCAGCTCCTATCAACATGCAAAGAATAGGAAAGCTAGTGGCTTACTAAAAAAATGCCGAGTTGCTGTCGTCCCTCTGCTGCCAGCCTTCTACTCTGAAGATCAAAGGTGATTACTTCTAGAACTAACAAGCTGCAGAACAAAATAGAGAACAATGTGGACAGGAGCAACCACTGCTGTCAATTGGCAAAGGAAAAACAACACATGGATGCTACAGACCAACTAAGATAATCTTGACATATCACACAAGAGTGCAGGATTCATGAAGAACATGCAAGGATATTTTCATGTTCGTCATTAGCCAAATTAGGAACCTGAATTTAAAACTTTGCATTCTTCTTCTAGATTATTCTTCTTCTAGATTATTTTCATACACTGACTCCACACAATCTATCAGCTAGTTTTAATTAGCAAGCAGGAGCAGAGCATCAAACTTGAGTATGCACAGCAAGAGCCAAATGAACTGTGACACCAAGTACTAAAGATATCAGATCACTATTGCTAAGCTGCTGTTCTGGAATAGCTCAACTGCACTGCGACAAAGAAAGAAAAGGTTCAGAGAAGTGTAAACTACAGCTTAAATCCAAGTACATGGTCTTTCCACAACGAAGACGAGGAACTTTATTATTACAGAGTTTTTATATGCAATAAGCTTTTATATTGCATACACAAAAACAGGAGGAGCATTTAGACATACAAGAAACTTTTCATGGATTCAGGGTTATTGACTTAGATCGGTGGGTGAAGTGCTTCAGTAACCTCATGAACAATTTTTCTATAACTCCCAAACAAGGGCTGCTCAGCTGAGAAGTGCAGTTCCACACTCTGTGTAACAAAAATAACAGGAGAGCACAAGGTACAAGAACAATAGAACATTCAGGTAAGGTACACAACAGAGCCATTGCCATAACAAGGCCATTGCAAGTTTGTAACCATCAAGTCAGCAACCACAACAGAACCATTTAACTGCTTATCTCACACCTCAGTTAGTAAGTACTCAGAACCAAAATTACGACTAACCTTAGTTAGCTTAGTAGTGAACTGACAAGTAAACAATGATATGCAGTAAAATATGTGAACTGACAAAAACCATATAAATGTGTACTGAGCATATAGCAATGGGCCATTGAATATTAGTTGCAGACAATGGTTCTCTAATTCCATGTATTGCCGAAAAATAACTAAAATATGGGTTCAGCTAAAGCAATATAATTTTGTAGATTTTGTTGAATGATTTAGTGACCAATAACGGCAATAAATACTAAACAAGTGTATTTCTGCTTCTTGCAGCTAGCTTCATCCATCATAAAACCAAACAGCAGTGCATTATACCTCCACTTGGAGCAACTTCTTGTTGGCTTGCTGCCTTGCTGGATCTAAAGCCGTGTGGAGGTAGGCGGAGGCGTGGGCTCCGGTGACCTGTGGCCGCAAGCCCACAAGCCTCACCGCTCCTCTTGTCCTCCTCGACAGCAGAGGTGAGACGGGTGGGCACGGAGACGCAGAGCGCCCGGTCGCGGTGGATGGCCGCGGACGCCTGGGCGCCCGTGACCGCCGCCGCCGCCGCTGCAGAGCGTGGGGGGCGACGTCGCCTCGATGGCGCCCGGCCGGCGCGCAGCAGGCGGATTGGCGCGAGGCCGCAGCACTCGGAGGAGGAACCCCGACCAGCGAGACCCCGAGGCCGTGCCATTTTTCTTCTCCGCCCTTGGCGTCGTCGTTCCGGCGGGTCGGGCTGCGTGCGTGAAATGCAGAGGGGGGGAATGTGGCGTAACCTTCTAAATTACATGGCCCACAAGCACCGACATTGTCCTTAAGACCTTTGTCACCCCGTGCTTGCGTACCATATAACCTAGAATGTTCCGTCGGGTGAACCCCCGATAAACCACGTTTCCTCCGGGATCGATACTTACAGAGACATCACAGGTATTACAACAGCTTTCATACAAAATACCGAGTAGCGGAAGACTTACAATAACTTAATTTACAAAACTTTTGTCAAACTTATACAAACCAGAGTAGCATTATTACAACACAGCAGAAGTATCATTACTTAACTTTATTACAATCACCCAACAAAAGCGCCCTGCCCACGGGCCACACAATCTATTCCTCGCCAGACTCTTCCTCGATCACCGTCATGCAACAAGGGCCGTAGCACACTTGTTCACACGGTTCACCCGCAACGTGGGTTGAACAAACCCCGAGTACAAAAAAGTACTCCGCAAGACTTACCCGACCAAAATTGGGGAGAAGACTCTCGGAATGCCGGCTAATAGGAATCAAGGTGAGGCTTTAGCAAGATCAAATGACACCTTTGCAAAAGAGACTAAGCCAGTCCTTATTTTACTACATCAATCACTTGTCAACCATGTATCGGATTCAAAACTTTCCATCATCAACTTCCATTATTACTACGATGTTTGGTGCTAGGATCACGGCTCCCATATCGTGGAGCACACGACGATTCGAATAAACTTTATATACCCAAATTGGGGCTTCCTAGCCACACGATGTATGCAGGACCAAACATCTCACATACATCAACTCACGCTTGCATTTCTCCCCGCCGAAACGGATCCTAGCCACGAGAGTACAAGACACCATTTTCCTACGCCGTCGGTCCACAACCGTCGACGGGTATACCCGTAGTATGGGTACACGCTACTTCCCGTGCCGGTTGTCCGTTCTCGCATAGATCATACAAGGGAGCTTACCGCCATTAGCATGCGACTAGTACTATCCAATAACCTCATGATCCAAGGGCCAAGGCAACGAACGGTGTTTAACCGACTCACAAGTGGACGACACTACACCAGGACACTAGCCCCTCCTGGTGCAAGTCACTCCACCCGGTCTCAATTTACTCATCATCATGCTCTTGTTGCGTACCCTTGACCCGATCAAAGTGAAGGGATACCAGCAAGTAACATCAGGTTTTCGTAATTGCCCTCAACGGGGATTTTGTTATCACACTTCGAAAACATTTTATTTATAAGGCCTATGCTATCAGCAGAGCGAAGCGTATACTAAGCATTTTATAAATCAAAACAGGTATCCAGGATAACATATCAAGGTACGGTAAATGCATCAAAGTAGGATATCACACAACTCCTCACACCTAATGCATCATATCTGGAACATACAATATAAAAGATTTTTGAAATACAAGGAAGGGTTTAAATGCATCCGGGGCTTGCCTTGGGGCTCGATGAAGTTAGGAGCAGTGATGACACTGTTGAGATCAGGACCAACCTCTTCACACTAGTAACCTTTCTCGGAAGCCGGATCAACTACACGATGGAGATGCATGATCACAATGCAGTAAATAAAAGAGCATGCGATAATGATGCAACGATTGTTAACCTATCTTGAGTACAACTTTCCTTCACGGTATAGTTGCACTAAGAAGGTATAACTAGCGTCGACGACGACGGACTAGCGATACGCAATCAACATGAAATGCCGAAGGTCATTAGGGTTAACGACCTAGGGTCATCACTCAATCCCAAAATCAAGCAACCCTAATGGTGATTAGAGTGATTACTAATTTATTGACCATTTTTACAGTCGTTGAAAGCCACTAATTAACTTGCTAATTGGAGATTAATTAAACCCTAATTAACCACATGATTAATTAATTAAACATTAATTAATTAAAGGGTTAATTAAGCATAATACAAAAATTAGTCAAAACATGATCAAACTTCATAATTAAGATTATTATCATCTAATTAGCACACAAAACAAATTTCATAATTTTTGGACTTATATTTTAATTATTAAAAATCATGGAAGTTGCATTTATTAATTTAAAGAAGCAATTTTCATTGTAAAATAAAAGTTACTGAAAATCAGAGTTAGTATTTTTCCTACATAGATCATCACTCAAGGATCACAGATATATTTTTGTTCAAATTTTATCTGCCCAAACAAAATTACAACAAAAAGGTGAAAACAGCAACTAGAAATTAAATTTAGAAAAAGGAAAAACATTTTTCTTTCCCCGTGGGCTTCTTTCAGGCGGCCCAAACGGCCGCATGGCCCGGCCTGCGGCCTGCCCGGCCAGCGCGTGCGCCGCGCCTCCCTCCCCTCTCTCTCTCTCTCACCGATGGCGGGGCCGGGATGTCGTCCTCCCTCTCCTCGACTCCCTCCCGCACAAGACAAAGACCCAGCGACGGCGATCAACGGCGTTCTCGCCGACGGCGACCCCTCTGCCGAAACCAACCCCACCGTTGTGTTCCCCGCGTCAAGACGATCACAACAAGCTATCGGATGGCTACTGCGCGCTACCGGAGCATGCACGACGGCGGTCGCCGCGGCTCGACGGCAGGCGCGGCTCGTCGGAGATGAGCAACGACGACGATTTGGGTGACAAAAGGAGCTTGAGAGGATGGAGGAGTCTCACCACGACTTGATACACGAACCAAAGAGACCGGAGTCGAGACGGAGCAGTGAGGCGACGGTGACCGATGCCATGGCGGCTCGGTAGCCGGAGTTGGGGAGGATGACGCCGCTCGGGCAATTCCGGCGACCAGAGGCGACAACTGATGGCTCGCTGGGTTCGCAAGGAAGCAGCGGAGCTGATGGCAAACGATTGGAGATGGCCGCGGTGCGTGGTGCGCGAATTTGATCGGTGACAGAGAGTAGCCGGCGGCGAGCAAGGTGGAGGAAAAAGGAGATAATGACGGCCGACCTTCGGTATTTAAAGGACAAGGTCGGGCGGAGAGGTGGCCAGCAGGTTCACGAACGTGGCCAGGTGGTTGGCGTCGCGGCATCACCGGCGATGGCGCGAGAATACCACGGCGGCGCCGGCAGCAGTGCACGGCATGGGCACCCCCCCTGTTTCTCACTGTAGCACAGGGACACCTTTTCTTTTGATTTTCAAAATTATTTTCAAAAGTTGTACTGTACACAAAAATCTTCCAAAATATCACTTGTGCAACTTTTCATGCTCTACAACTTTGATTTAACAAGTTTTGTCAGAATCCAGTTGGTTTTTGAATTGCATTTCAAATTTGAAAAAGGGTTTAAATTCCAACTTTTGGGATTTCAAAATTACTTTCAAATCTTGAATAAAAGATGAAAATCTCCAAAAATAAAAGTTGTTCCCTTTCTCAAGATCTACAAATTTTATTTATGAAGTTTTTCATGAAACCAAATAATTTTTGAATTAGAGTTTAAAACTCAAAAGAGGATACTTTGCAATTCAAATAACTTTTGAAATTACTTCAAATTCTATTCAAAAACTTGAAAAACTTTATATACCAAAGTTGTAGAGCTCAAAGAGATGCACAAACTGTATTTTTGGAGTTTTCCCAAATTTTGAATATTTTGAGGTGAAATTTAGAAAAGGGATAAAAGGCTTTTGAATTTCAGCTTTTGAAGAAGAATTTCAAATTGGATTTTTGGGCAATTAATTAATGATGTTGTGGAACTTTTTTCAAACCCAACCAATAGCATACTTTCAAAGTACAAACTTCATACTTTGAAATGGTGCCATTGGTTAGCAACTTTATTTAGAAAATTAATTACGGTTAGCTCCTCAAAAGTGAATTTGAAATTCAAACCCACCACTTAACCAACTAGGGTTAGGGTTTGGGATTCGGATTCGAATTCAGTTTTGATTCTTTCTTTTGCACCATTGACTTGTAAAACATATTTGAGATGTGAGTTAGAGTTAGCCAAGCACTTGCAAGCAACAAGGTTGGTTTTAATTGATTGCTTTTATAAACAAAAAGTAAAGTTGTGAGTGAAGTTTAGTGATACACACATATACATACGATATGGAAG
Source organism: Chrysopogon serrulatus (assembly GCA_015844335.1). Lineage (NCBI taxonomy): Eukaryota > Viridiplantae > Streptophyta > Magnoliopsida > Poales > Poaceae > Chrysopogon > Chrysopogon serrulatus. The sequence continues at coordinate 108,697 of JADLZL010005606.1, read as the reverse complement.
AGCTCAACAAATCCTAGAATTAAATAAACTCATTTTGGTTGTTCATATTAGTGTTTCCTAATTATGAATGCTCATGCAATGATGATGATGACATGGCAGGTTTAGGTTAACGTAACACCTGGGTGTTACTGGAAGGAAAGAACAAGCTAGGGTTTCGGGGCAGCCGGGTTTTGATCAATCGAGAGAAAGATTGGGCGTCCGATTAGGATCGATGGCTGAGATGAGTTACGCACTGAACAGGCCTGCGGGAGAAGCTAGCCCAAGGGGCATTCCCGGCCTGGGCCCAGGTCGGCCAGCTGCATGGGCTGTGCGGCTACAGTGTGCTAAGAAAGGGGGAAAAAATGATTTAGGATATATAGTAAATGATTTCAAAATATGACAACAACAAAGTAAATGATTTGGGGTAGTAAATGATTTCAAATGAAAAAGTTATCAACAACAAATTCGTGTAACTCATCTATATCTATAATTCTTATTTTGGTCATTTGTCTGTCCAACTCTATTTGAACAATTCAAATTTTGAATTTCAAAATATGTGAGCTTCTAATAGAATTTTTTAATACTAAATAATTTTAAATGAAAAAGTTATAAACAACAAAGTTGTAGAACTCATTGAGATCTATAACTTTTATTTTGGTCATTTCTCCATCCAAAGAAGTGGCATTATACATTGTTCACAATTGGATATATCTTTCATAAGTCCACATAATTGTGTGAGAGATATATCAATTTGTGAACAATATATATTTTATATTTGTTAAAATCATTTTAGTTTTTTATATAAGGATTATATAAAAAACATGTTACTATATAAAATTATAGAATTTTTGGATAAAATTTAGAATTGTTACAATTATTTTGTGGTAATTTAGAAATAGAAGGATGAATTATCCCTATCAAACAAATTTTTTCTCTAACAACTCTAGGATATGAGATACAGTGAAATGTATGACCACAAATATGTTATTTGTAATTTTTTTTGGCTCCTATTGGAGTTACGCACAGTTCAATTTGAAATTACTTTCGATAAGCATGTAGAAATTTATTTAAATGATAGAAAATATAAAATGAGGTCCAAATTTTTTTTTTTTTCAACTCCTACACAGCGACATATATGTAGGCCTTTGCTTGTTAAAAAAGTTTAGGAGTATGAAAGGCATTTCTCGTAAGGTAACTTCTGAAAGATCGTTCTCTATTTGCTTGATAAATAAAATGACCAATAAATAACAATAAAAAAACAGTAAGGATGCCATGAATTAATAGAGCATGATTTTAGAAAATTTTAGAAAAAATAATCACCACATTTGAAGCTAGTATGAGGGAGAAAGACTAGTTACAAAATTTCACCAGAGATTAAAAGGAGAAAAACTTTGTTCATGTTCTTGATTTTCAAGTATATAAGCAATGACAATGAGCAACCCATATCTCGTGACGGTGGAATTTGACTTTCACGAAAATGATTACTCACATGAAAAAAGACAATTTCGTGGCGGGATAGTCATTTTCATGGGGGTATTTAAATACTCTCACGAAAACAACTGGTTTTCATGACGGTGTGTGGAGCACTCTCATGAAAATAAGTTTTCGTGGCGGGATTTACATCACTCTCATGAAAACGATTACTTTCATGAGAGTGTGCTTTCCACTCTCACGAAAAATTGTCCCTCTCACGAAATCTCCGTTTTCTGGTAGTGTTGGTGTTCTATTGCTGGAGATTGTAAGTGGATTAAGGATCAGATCAACAGACCTTATCATGGATCCTGACCTTATTTCATATGTAAGTATAGAAATGCATAAAATTCAGACCTAAAGCAATCCATAGACAACAGAGGTGAGCTCACTGGTAATTTTATCTCTGCTCAGGCATGGAACTTGTGGAAAGATGGAAAATTTGAGAAACTGGTCGACTCTTCAGTTATGGACAGTTGCTGTCTTGAAGAAGCTTCACGATGCGTCCATATAAGGCTGAAAGGCTCTTGTGTGTTCAACACAGTCCAAGTTGCAGGCCTCTCATGTCAGCAGTTGTGTCCATGCTGGAGATCAAAACCATGCAGCTCCCAGTACCAATGGAACCTGTGTTTTTTGCACTTAGGGATGGTGAGCCTAGAGGAGCCAGTGACGACAGGGCATTGTCTTTGAGTGACATTAGCCTCACGGAGCTAGAAGGCCGTTAGATCTTTGTATCGACCTGACATACTTAATTTCAGAAAAGTCATTCCTATATTCCATATGACATCAGTTTTCTCTTCAATTGTTCAGTTGTTCTGTTGCACACCAGACTCTGAGTTTTTTGTATAATCCTAAGATTACCATGCTAACGAGTTCATATATTTTTCAATAACACTAGGCATGCATTGTCATAGTGCCACGAGGTTCACCTTGTTTGGTTATCTCTCTATCTCTGAGGACTAGAAGAATAACTGTAAACGTAAAGTTCAGACAAAACGGCAACATGTTTTTTTCAACATTTTTGGAACTACAACGCGAGTGTCCGTACAATCACCGTGGGGAGCTCGGCGGCCAGCACGCCTGTGAAGGCGTACAGCGACGTTTTGAAGGGCCGCGACTCTCGACTGTCTTCCAGACTTCCTTCCCATAGCTGGCGGCGCGGCTGCGGTCCTCCGCCCCGGCCCCGAACTCCAGTCCTCCGCTGCTTCGTCAATCGTCACCCCACCGCCGCCTCCGCAACCGGCACCGGCGGACGCCGACCAAAGAGACGCGCACAAAGCCCATCATTCAAGCCCAAAAGGAAGAAGGTGAACGCGCGCCTTCCTTCAAAGCCTAATGGGCCCTACGCTGGCTATGGTGGCTTTGCCGTGTAGTGCCCTTCCAGGCCCACGGCCTCCTGGATCAGCATAAGCCCATCTCGTTGGCCCATATGACACAGTTGCAGCCCATCGAGCGGAACGCGGAACGGAATGGAACGGAACGGCGGAAGTTGCTGGCACCCGCGCTTCGCAGCCGTCGTCGGTCATGCCGCCGCCGCGGCCATTACTGCGTGCCTCATCTTCCTCCCCTTCACCTCGCAGCCATTCCCCCACCACTGGCCCACTACCGCCGGCTTTGCCTCGGCACCTCTACTTGCCGCCTACCATTCGCAATGCCCTCCGGCCGGGATGTAAGGTTGGTGGTAGGAAACAGTCCGAAACCCTTGCACCATCTGCCCACCGGACCCAATGCCGTCGCGATGCCCCGGTCGCGGCATCTCCCTTGGGAGTTCGGAGCTCCGTCTGACGGTAACCAGTTGGTCGGCATCTCCCTCTTCCGTGCCTAACTGCGGACTCGCACGGCCGCACGACAAGGTCTCTAGGAGGAAGCGCGATGTTGAGTTGAAAAGTACAAGGTCTGTAGGAGGAATACTTGATTTCTCTGCATTTCCTGCTAGTGGAAGTATCATTGTCGATTAGTGTGGAACTAGAACTGATGGTTGCGCTAGTTCACACCTTCGACATTTACATTCCCAGCAAGGCAGGGAGTGTCGGCATCAGCTACTATGCCACACACGACATCGACATGGATTTTTTTTTTTCTTTTCTTTTCTTTTTGTTTTTGGTCATTCAATCTCCCAACTAGATGGTCATGCCAATTCTAAGTCTCCAGAGTTAGGCATTTGATGTATATATCCTTTCGTCCTCAGTTTGCGCCTGAAATCTGAGATTCGCCAAACAACTGATGACTCTATTGTCTATTCTATGGTCTCAAATTTTTCACCACTAAGCTGGATTAGTCCTCCAGTCCTCAAATTTCACAACTGACAACAACAGCAATCCTCCAATCCTCAAATTTTTCCACTCCTTCCGAGTTCAAATGTCTGAGGGGGGTCGTGGGTCTTAGCTACCATTGTGCTATTTCCTTGCTGTGTCCTCCACAACCTTATACCAACTTACCAAGCAAGGTCTAATTGGCATGGCTTACCTTTACCTGCCTGTTTTCATCTTCCTGTTCATGGTTTGTTTTTGCCAATCCAAGGACAGGCTAACACCTGCAAAGCCGCTCTTGCCTGGTGATGTGCTCATATCACATGGTGGTGTCTTTGCTCTCGGCTTCTTCTCCCTGAAAAATTCAACTTCGAGATCATATATTGGCATATGGTACAACAACATCCCCGAGCGCACATATGTGTGGATTGCCAACCGCGACAACCCAATTACCACCAATGTGCCTGGGAAGCTAGTTTTTACCAACAGTTCTGACCTTGTCTTGTTAGATTCCACAGGCCACACTATCTGGATGACAAGAAACAACATCACTGCAGTAGGAGGTGGAACTGCTGCCATCCTGCTCGACTCGGGGAACTTTGTTGTCCAGTCACAAAATGGCACTGACATATGGGAGAGCTTCCATTATCCGACGGACACCATGGTCCCTGATGTAAGTTTTTCATTGAGCTCGTCTGATGTTGCTAAGCGCCTTGTTGCCTGGAAGGGGCCTGATGATCCTTCCAGCAGCAATTTCTCCATGGGTGGCGACTCGAGCTCAGATCTCCAGATTGTCACTTGGAATGGGACAAGGTCGTACTGGAGGAGGGCTGCATGGGGTGGTGAAGTAACATTTGGTGCTTTTGAGGGCAACACCAGCTTCATGATGTACGAAACAATAGTTGACACAGGGGATGGATACTACATCAAACTCACTGTCTCTGATGGCTCACCAAGTATACGCTTAACACTGGATTACACAGGCACGGTAACTTTCCGAAGATGGAACAGCAACACATCCTCATGGACAGCCTTCGTACAATTCCCAAGTACTGCATGTGACCACTACGCCTTCTGTGGACCATTTGCCTACTGTGATACCACTGAGTCTGTCCCGACTTGCAAGTGCCTTGATGGGTTTAAGCCCAACAGTACTAATTTTTCCCAAGGATGTCAGAGAAAGGAGGAGCATAAATGTGGTGATCACGATAGATTCTTAACCTTACCCACCATGAAAACTCCTGATAAGTTCTTATACATCAAGAACAGAAGCTTTGACCAATGCACTGCAGAGTGTAGTCACAACTGCTCATGCACAGCGTATGCTTATGCTAACCTGCAAAATATTGACACGGCACTGGACCAGACGAGATGCTTGGTTTGGATGGGGGAGCTTGTCGATGTAGAGAAGTTTGGTGGCACTTTTGGTGAGAACCTGTACCTCCGGATTCCTACCTCACCAGGTATTTTTCACCTTAACTCATGCATGTATGACGTATTGACCTATTCATGGACGTTTTACTAGGTATGCTAGTACAATTAAATCATGGGTTAGTGGCATTTTCTGCCAATTGATGATACCACAGTTGGGCTCAATTGTAGGCAAGACCATCAAGGCATCTATTGTGCTCCTTTGCTGCACTGTGAATTTGTATGAGTCTTAGGCTTCAAAAACTACACACTAGCCACAATTTTTACTTGTGTTATTACATGTATGGTCAGCGTTTTTGCAGTGCTGCTCAGCATCACCAGCTGAGTTCTGCCTTCTGTCCATGCAAAAGCTGTCATGATCTATGATGCTTTGTTTCTACTACTTGAACCATTTCGTATCTCATTCAAGGTATTAGAGCTTAACGATTTTAATAGTTTATCTAGTAAAGGTTTTACTCGTGTTACAATCATGTTTATTACTTGCAGAAGCACCATATTTTTCAGATACTCTCAAATGACTAAAAAGAAATTACAGTATGTCTAATGTTGACTATATTTTTATATTTGGTCATTATGAAATGTTATTTCTAAGAAATGTGTGGCAATACAGTGTTATTCTCTTTGTGGACCATATTTGTGCAGTAAGCAAGAAGAGCATTGTACTAAAGATTGTACTCCCTGCTATGGCTATTTTTCTTCTTTTAGTCACATGCATATGGCGTGGATGCAAGTCAAGAGGTAGGATGTTCCTTTACTTTTCAAAATTTAGAGTTGATTAGGTACTCAAAGAAACAATATTAATATGAAGGTGTTTGTTCCTGCTAGGGAAACACCAAAGAAGGAATGTTCAGAACACTCTACTATGCCTGAATCCTTTCAACGAACTTGAGGACAAAAATCTAGATTTTCCATCAGTTAGCTTTGAAGACATCATCACTGCAACAAATAATTTCTCAGATTATAAGTTGCTTGGGGAAGGTGGTTTTGGAAAAGTTTACAAGGTAATGAAAAAGCCCATCTGTGGTTCAGTAGAAGAATATTTGTGTTGTGTAATTCAGTCACAGAATGGTGCACCCATATAGGCAGCGTTGGAAGGTGGCAAGGAAGTAGCTGTCAAAAGGCTTAGTAAGGGTTCTGTGCAAGGGTTTCAGGAGTTCAGAAATGAAGTAATTCTGATTGCCAAACTGCAGCACAGAAACTTGGTCAGACTTCTTGGTTTCTGCATTCATGAAGATGAGAAGTTACTTATCTATGAGTACTTACCTAACAAAAGCTTGGATGCTTTCCTTTTTGGTATATTCTGACTTATGTTGGCATACTGCAAAACAATTTTTTTCCAAGAGTTTATTCAAGGTGGCTGACAGTGTATCCTTCTTAAAAAAAATCTTCGAAGATACTTCAAGGAAATCTGTGCTTGATTGGTCATCCCGCTTCAATATAATTAAAGGTGTAGCACGAGGACTTCTTTATCTCCACCAGGATTCAAGATTAATGATAATTCATAGAGATCTCAAAGCAAGCAACATCTTGCTGGACACAGACATGTGTCCCAAGATATCAGATTTTGGTATGGCAAGGATTTTTGGTGGAAGCGAGCAACAAATAAACACAACACGAGTTGTTGGAACATAGTAAGTAATTCATCCACAGCTGATGCTTAACATGGTTCAAATTGTGCATTCCATTGTTTTCTGGTTTAATGCCTCCTGAATATGCAATATAAGATTCCTTTCGTATCAAGTCTGACACCTACAGCTTTGGTGCTCTACTACTGGAGAACACCAAAGATATAGGTTCAAATTGGTAAATATCTGTAGTAGAACTATTTCAAACTTAGCATTCCATTTATTTCTGAAATGTTTCAAACAGCGGGTACATGTCTCCTGAATATGCTATGGAAGGCGCATTCTCTGTAAAGTCTGACACCTATGCTTTTGGTGTTCTACTACTGGAGATTGTAAGCGGCTTAAAGATCAGCTCACCCCACCTCATAATGGACTTTCCAAACCTTATTTCTTATGTGAGTATAGAGGAATGCTTTAGTTGAACAACCCAAAACACTTTTTGGTGACTTGATCATAACCTAATTTCTTCGGTTCAGGCATGGAGCTTATGGAAAGATGCAAATTCAAGGGAATTGGCGGACTCATCTATTTCGGAGAGTTGTTCACTTCAGGAACTTAAACGGTGTATTCAGTTAGGTCTTTTGTGCGTCCAAGACCATCCAAATGCAAGGCCACTCATGTCATCCATTGTGTTCATGTTGGAGAATGAAACCGCCCCACTTCCTACCCCAAAAGAACCTCTATATTTTACAGTTAGGAATTGTGAAACTGGTCGGTCAAATGAAACCATGCAAAGATCTCTGAATAGCATGAGTATCACAACTCTAGAAGCGCGTTAGATGTTTAGTTTCATTGTTCCTTAAATTTATAGACTTCTTTAATCTGTGCTATTGTACAATTACACTAGCCATTCATGTTTTGCATACACAAAAAAATGCTTGTTAAATATGCTGTATTTTCCATCGGTGATTTGTGTTAGAAAAATATTCTCCAGATTGTTGGTAATTTTTGTCACTAATTTGTGCAACTGTTTCCACTTGTCAAATGGGATAGAGCTACCTTATTATGTGCGTACGTATATCACTCTAGTCACTGCCTCTGCAGTTGTTTTCCTGTAAGAATTTCGCTTCTAAGCATCGTCTGTCAGGCAATGAATCTGAATTGGTGACTATCACAAGAAACCTGGTGCAGATTTCTTTCTCTCTGGATTTGCAAGCAGTGGACATCCATTTTAGGCCACTGAATCTTATTGTCAAGAACTGAGTATTTTATTGCTTACGTTTTTTTAAAAAAAATAGTATCTTACTAGGAATTGAGTTTATTGGCCTATTGTTGCACATAATTTTTTTTTTTTCTTTGATGCTGAGTGCCCCGGACTTTTTGGAATAGTCTAATTTTCAGCCTAACCGTGTCAAGTCAGAAAACGAGAGCTCTCCATATATTCATGTTTTGAAGAAGTCAAAAACGTTACTTCAATTGACCTTGACCTGTGACAGCAGAATTCGTCGTTCGTCGTCCCTCCTATCTTCAGAAACAATACTTTTCAGAGAGAGTTGCCAGCTTAACTCAGACTAAGACACTTCCACTGAAGTTTCAGAAAATTTCTCTCTTAGCATCTGCGTTACCTCTTTCTCCATTCAGAAAATATATTTTCCATTTTAAGAATTGCAATATGAAACTAGGTTTTTGTAATATAATACCAATATGTGTGTGTTGTTCACGGTTTCCTATTGATTTCGTTAATGTCCAATTTGATCAGAGATTTCTTTCTGAAAAGATTGTCTCAAAACTCAAAAGGAATATTTCTTTTCAACAGTCATGCCTTGTACGGTGGCAGCCCATCGCGGATTCCGCAGCCCACCGAAACCCGTCGCGCGGAACGGAACGGCGGAAGCTGCCGCCGCCCGTCAGTCATGCTCATGCGGTCATGCCACCGCCGCGGCGACTGCGTGCTTCATTTTCCTTCCCTTTAGCTCGCCGCCATCCTACTCCATTACGGCATTACCCCCGCCACTACCGACGGCTACGCCTCTACTTGCGACCGCCTACCACTGGCACTGGTCCCCGGCCCCCGCCCCCGGCCCCCGGCCCCCGGCCGAAATCCTTGGGACCATCTTCTATTGCCCCCAATGTCGATGCCATCGCGTCGCCCTGCCCGACTGCGGCAAGCTACTATCCCTTGAGAGTTTGGAGCTCCGCCTGGCGGTGACCTGATTCTCAGCATCTCCATCTTCCGTCCCGGTTTACTTCTCAGCTTTCCTTGCGCAGACCATCAGCAGTGATGCTTATTGCAGTTGGTTATCAAATGTCAGTTCACATTTTCGCCGTTCGGTGAAAGTCCAGAGTTCCCTGTTATTTTGATTTCTGGGCAATTTCCAGCTAGCTGGAAGTATCTTTGTAGGTTGATGTGGTACTAGCACGATCACCCACAAGCCAATACTTTTCTTGGTCTCCAATTTTCTACAGTAGACCTGTCGCAATGCTGAATAATCCAACACTGATGGCTGTGCTACAATGATAGCTTTGACTTATGAGGCGGCGAGTGTCGCATCAGCTGTTTTGCCACACACATCTTGGATTTCGTCGGGCATCGAATCTCCAAACGTGATGGTCTTGCTGTTATCCTATTCCTATGTTTCTACCGTCAGGAAGAAATGTATCCTTTCATCCTCAGTATGCACCTGAAATCTGAGCTTCAACATAGACAACTGATGGCACTATGCTAGCCTAATTTTTTCTTCAGCGGGCTGGATTGTTCCTCCTTTCCTCCCATCTGAATTTGAAAACTCACCAGAGCAGCATCTGAATTGGAGGGACAGAAAAGTCTAAGCATGCGTGCCGTTTTCTACTCCTTGGAGTTGAACTGTCAAGAGGGTTCAGTCTTAGCTACCATTGTTCTATCTCCTTGCTGTGTTCTCCACAACCATATACCAACTTGCCAAGGAAGGCCTAACAGCCATGGCTTACCTTCCCATTCTCGTCTTCCTGTTCATGGTTGTCTTATGCCAATCTGATGACAGGCTAACACCTGCAAAGCCACTCTTGCCCAGCGATGTTCTCATCTCAGACGGTGGTGTCTTTGCTCTTGGCTTCTTCTCCCTGAAGAACTCTTCAAGATCTTATGTCGGCATATGGTACAACAACATCCCCGAGCGCACATATGTGTGGATTGCCAACCGCGACAACCCAATTACCACCAATGTCCCTGGGAAGCTAGTTCTTACCAACAGTTCTGACCTTGTCTTGTTAGACTCCACAGGCCGCACGATCTGGATGACGACAAACAACAGCACCGCAGGAGGCAGTGAAACTGCTTCCATTCTGCTGGACTTGGGGAACTTGGTTATCCGGTCGCCAAATGGCACTGACATATGGGAGAGCTTCAATTACCCTACTGACACAGTTGTCCCCAATGTAAAATTTTCACTGAGCGTAGCTTATGGTGCTACGCGCCTTGTTGCCTGGAAGGGGCCTGATGACCCATCCAGCAGTGATTTCTCCTTGGGTGGCGACCCTAGCTCAGATCTCCAGATTATCGCTTGGAATGGGACACAGCCATACTGGAGAAGAGCCGCATGGGGTGGTGAATTGGTACACGGCATATTCCAAAACAACACAAGCTTCACGATGTACCAAACAATTATCGATACAGGAGACGGGTATTACCTGCAACTGACTGTGTCTGATGGTTCACCTAGCATACGCTTAACTTTGGATTACACAGGCATGTTCACTTTCCGAAGATGGAACAACAACACGTCTTCGTGGATAATCTTCAACCAATTCCCCAATCCATCCTGTGACAGGTATGCCTCTTGTGGCCCATTTGGCTACTGTGATGACACAGAATCTGTTCCAGCATGCAAGTGCCTTGATGGGTTTGAGCCCAATGGTCTTGATTTTTCCAAGGGGTGTCGGAGAAAGGATGAGCTGAAATGTGGTGATGGAGATAGATTCTTAACCTTATCCACCATGAAAACTCCTGATAATTTCTTATACATCAAGAACAGAAGCTTCGACCAATGCACTGCAGAGTGTAGTCACAACTGCTCATGCACAGCATATGCTTATGCTAACCTGCAAAATATTGACACAACACTGGAGCGGTCGAGGTGCTTGGTTTGGATGGGGGAACTTGTCGATATGGAGAAGTTTAATAACGATTTTGGTGAGAACCTGTATCTCCGGAGTCCCAGCTCACCTGGTATATACTTTTCCTTGTGCACTTATTAATTTATAGTCTCATCAATGTTCGGGATGGGTTGCCAATTCACATATGGATTAGTATATATATACTTGTGCTACTAAATCATGCTGCAGTGACACTTGCCTGTAATTGATGCTGCCTCAATTGATCTCAATTCTAGGCAAGACCTTCTAGGCATCCAATGTTTTCCCTCGCCACAGTTGCAAATGGTGTAAGCCATGCTCTTAAAAAAAAAATTGAACCACACTAGCCACAGTTTTCACTTTTGTCATTGTATATATGAAATATGATCAGTCTTTCTGTAGTCCTGTTCAGTATCACCAGAGCCTGCCTATTGTCCATGCAAAAGGCGCTATGTTCTCCATTTCTCTATTCTACTTCAGGACCATGTCACATGTCTTTCAATCCATCAGAGTATGAAGATTTACCCATTCACCTAAGGTTTTTAATACTCATGTACCTGTATGTACTACCTTGTGTTGGGGAAACGCCCCAGCCCCCATGATGTCTAGACAGTGTATAGTTGCACCACAGAATGAACAGTGAGCCTCAAATACCATGGCATATTAAATGAAAGAAAGTCCAAGATATCCTCATATATGTATATTATGATGAAACCCCTAGGAGTAAGGAGGTGATTCAACTCATTCCTTCTCTCTATATAATGCACCCTCCAGAGGATAAGGGGATTTGATACCTTTTCTCGCAGTTCAACACTCTCATACTCTCTAAGCTCCTCCTCACACTATCTCCATGCTTGGAGAGCTCTCAGTGTTATCATAGGGGATTTTTATTCCCTGAAACCTAGTTTGATGCTTGCAGAAGCACCAGAGCTTCAATTAATCTCAAATGATCACAAAGCAATAACTCTAGTTTTAGTGTTGGAAATAATTTTAGATTTGGCTAGAATGAAAACAAAAATCATGGAAAACCACTTCCAAGAAATGTGTGGTGATAGATTTGAGTTTTGACACTGTTATTCTCTTTGTGGACTACATTTGTGCAGTTAGTAAGAAGAGCATTGTATTGAAGATTTTACTCCCGGTTATGGCTAGTTTTCTTCTTCTAATAACATGTACATGGCTTGTATTCAAGTCAAAAGGTAGGACACCACTTCACTTTTCAGAGTGCAGTGTTAACGAGTTACCCATAAAAACGATACTGATATCAATGTGTCCATTCCTGCCAGGCAAACACAAAAGCAAGAAAAATCAGTATACACTGCAACACTTGGATGCTTCCAACAGGTTTGAGAACGAAAACTTGGAATTTCCATCAATTGCCTTAGAAGACATCGTCGTTGCAACAAACAACTTCGCTGATTATAACATGCTTGGAAAAGGCGGATTCGGAAAAGTTTACAAGGTAATTAGAAGTTTTAGCTTGATAATTTCAGTAGAAGAAATATTGGTTATCTGGCTCAATCGACAGAAGGTGACCTCATGTAGGCAATGTTGGAAGATGGCAAGGAAGTAGCTGTCAAAAGGCTCAGTAAAGGTTCTACACAGGGAGTCGAGGAATTTAGAAATGAAGTAGTTCTGATTGCCAAACTGCAGCACAGAAACTTAGTTAAACTTCTTGGTTGCTGCATTCATGAAGATGAGAAGTTACTAATATATGAATACTTACCAAACAAAAGCTTGGATGCCTTCCTTTTTGGTACGCTCTGACTTCATTTCACATATTACAAAACAATTTTAGACTAACTGAATTATGACTCACAATACATCATTTTTTCACACTAATCTTGGAAGATGCTGCAAGAAAATCTGTGCTTGATTGGCCATCCCGCTTCAAAATAATTAAAGGTGTAGCACGAGGACTTCTTTATCTCCACCAGGATTCAAGATTAACGATAATTCATAGAGATCTCAAAGCAAGCAACATCTTGTTGGACACGGAAATGAGTCCCAAGATATCAGATTTCGGTATGGCGAAGATTTTTGGTGGAAATCAGCAACAGGAAAACACTACCCGAGTCGTTGGAACATAGTAAGTAATTCATCCACAAGCCAATGCTTAACACGATAAATTTATATATATGTAGTTTAACTAATTCAAACTGTACATTCCATTTCTTTTCTTCTCTGAAATGGTTCAAACAGTGGTTACATGTCTCCTGAATATGCTATGAAAGGCTCATTCTCTGTCAAGTCTGACACCTATAGCTTTGGTGTTCTACTACTGGAGATTGTAAGCGGCTTAAAGATCGGCTCACCCCATCTGATAATGGACTCTCCAAACCTCATTGCTTATGTAAGTACAGAGGAATTCCTGACTATTGAACAACTCAAAAACACTCTTTTTTGGTGACTTGACCAGAACTCAGTTTCATTGGTTCAGGCATGGAGCTTATGGGAAGATGGAAATGCAAGGGAATTGGTGGACTCATCGGTTTTAGAGAACTGTTCACTTCAGGAAGTTATACGATGTATTCACTTAGGTCTTTTATGCGTCCAAGATAATCCAAATGCGAGGCCGCTCATGTCATCCATTGTGTTCATGCTAGAAAATGAAACAGCCCCACTTCCTACCCCAAAGGAACCTTTATATTTTACTATTAGTGATTATGAAACTGACCAGTCTAATCAATACATGCGAAGATCGCTGAATAACATGAGTATCACAACTCTAGAGGGGCGTTAAATGTTTAGTTTCATTCTTCGTTATTTTGGTAAACTTCTTTAATATGTGCTGCTGTACAATTACACTAGCCGCTCAGGTTTGTACACAGAAAATACTCCATTAAATATGCTGTACACCATTGGTGGTTTGTATTAAAATATTCTCGAGATTGTAAAGTTCACTACGTAGTTTTTACAACTGTTTCAGCATGTCAAATGGAACACGGCTATCTGATCATGTGTGCATCACTCACTAGGCACTGCTCTGCTGTTGCTTTACCTGTAAGACTTTCCTTCTTGGATTTATCTGGCAGTCAATGCGTGTGAAACTCTGAATCGGTGACTTCTATTACAAGAAAACTGGTGAAAATTTCTTTGTTCTCTCTGAATTTGCAATCAACCATCATCGTTTTTATTGCTACACATCTTATTATGAAGAAATGATCATTGTACGGCGCACTTCTTTTATCATAATCTGATACTAGGATGTGAGTTTATTGCCCTATTGTTACACTGTTTTTATTCATGCTGAATGCCCCTAATTTCATATACTGATTTTTTAATGGTCTAATTTTGAGCCTAAACGTTTCAACTCACAGAGAATGTGAAATCTTCTCGTTTTTAAGTAGTTAATGAAAAAGTTAGTCCAATTTACCTTGACCTGCGACAGCAGAATTCATTCCTCTGTCTTCAGAAATTACTTAGAATCGCCAGTCTAACACAGGCAAAGACACTTCCACTGACACATCCAAGTTTTTAGTTTTCACACTGAATGCATCTTTCTCCGATCCATTCAGAAAATATTTCCATTCCACAAGTAGCAATATCAAACTAGGTTTTCTAATACTCTGAAGAAAGCACCTTGTAACTAGCTGAAATCATTCGTGTGCATGGTTTCTAGCTTATTTTAGCCTGTTATGGAAACTCTGAGGTCTTAGTGTGTTGCTCACGATTTCCTAATTGCTTTGGTTAGTGCCCCATTTGATCAGAAATTCTTTTCCAAAAGATGGTCTCAAAGAAAACTTCCATTTCAACAGTCATATCTTGTAGGTGTTGATCACGCCGTCGAAGAACTAAGGTGAAAAGGGGCTGAAATTTACTTCGGTCTCCCGCAGGACTAGGTGGAGTTGAACTGTTCTGGCATATGATTGCATTATGAGTTCACCGTATTGGGTTTACCACTTCACTAGCTTAAGCGTCAAAGGGTCAAACCGCATGCTAGTACATGTATCTTTCAAGTTTCATACAAGTGAAAACAAGCTAGACTCTGAAAAGTGAAAAGTCAGTCCATTTTCTTCAAGCTTCAAAATTCAGTTAAAGATACAATGCACTATATCTTTACAATCGTCAACACATACAGATTTTGGTGTTGCTAAACTTAAGCACGTACTCCCTCTGTTTTGTAATACAAGGGATCCTAGGAAATCTAAGACATATAAAAACGCTTCTTGGGTAAGCTATACAAATGAAGCAAAAGCGAGGTTAAAAAATCAAACCTAAACCGTTCCAAATTATAAGACGTTTGATTTTTTTTTTACCCTATGTTTGACTACTCGTCTTATTCAAAAATTTGTGTAAAATATCACTTCTTTTGTTGTGGCTTAATTTATTAATAAAAGTTCTTTAAAAATAACTTAAATATGACTATGTTTGCATAAATTTTTTAAATAAGAAGTGGTCAAACTTGTTGTAAAAAAAGTTAAACATCTTATAATTTGGAACGGGGGTATATCATAACAACTTATTTAATACCTATGAGATTTCTATAAAGCTTCCACTGAAACTGATCTAGCTTATTGTATCAAACATGTTTGGTAGCCCCTCATGGGATTGTTACTCCTATTAATTGACATGCATATAGGTCCTGAATTTTTGGTACTACACGTTGTTTAATCTGCATCTAGATGTTTAGGGACGGCAACCCAACGAGACTATGAGTAAAGCATCGATCTCCAGGAGTTTCATAAGACAACTCCCTATTTTTTAAAAAGAAAAAAGTATCCTCCAATAGTTTGGTAAAAAAAAAAAAAAACTCCTTATAACTAAAAAGTTGTCAAATATGCTCTCCAACTCTTTTTAATATTCCACGGTCGAGAAGAACTCCGTACTTGCTCTCACCATTCAGTGTTTCTCTCAAGAAATCGAAGTAAATTGGACGCATTAGTAAATCAAGAAAATAAAGGATTCCATATGAGAAAGCAGTAAGTGACAGAGAAATTATTAAAAAAAAAAAATTGGTTAAGTTAGAAATAGTTCAGGATTCCTAATGCGAAGTTGTTTAGGAAGTTATTATAGGAGACTATTGGAAAAGGACAGAAATTAATGTTGGATCTATTAGTTTAGAAAATACCAAACTCATGAAGATGCTCTTAAACACATTGAGTCCTCTCTAAATGTAATATCAAAGCCATGTTTGGATCTCCTAAGAAAAATAAGAATGTGGTAGAAAAATGAAAATGAGATCCAAACACTTGGTTCTACAACAAGATCTTATAATCCAACTATCTGCTCAGACCCTACTATTTGGATATTCTCAATATGCAAAAACAATAATCCAGGATCCAAACACCCCTCTTCTTTTTTATCTAGACTAGAGAAGCCAGATTCTATGTCACTGTTTATTATCACTATAGTAATGATATCCAAATAGGGCCAAAGATGTGCAGCTCTTCTGCATTTTCACCAAAAATGGAATGAGTCTTATAATATCCCTAATCTCTTGTGTCTATGGACAAGTTTTAAATGTTTCTATTCTCTCTATTACAGAATTGATGGGTACGGTTTTTTTATCTAATCAGTCACAAACAAAAGCCATTTTATTCAGTATTAGCTTACTTAGATCCTGTTTAATTAGATTCATTAGCTGCTAATGGTTAGCAGCTAATAAGTCACAACTAATATTAGGTGCTATTGGTTGATTTGGTCTAACTAGTGGAATAGTCATTAGTTAGATATTCAGCTAACAGTTAGCTAGACTTGTTTGGATCCAAGGAGCTAATTATTACAACTATCTATTAGCCTACTGGATCCAAACAAAGTCAGTATAGAGATGTGATATACTATAAGACCAAGAGCGCAAACTTGTGCATTAGAAGACGTATACTCTTAGATCAATTAATATGCATTTGTTGTGTAGTACGTGTCCACATCATGATATATATAAAAACGCAGCAGAATATGTCTATGCAAAAGTTAAGCGTGCGCTGATATCCACTACAGAATTGGAATAATTTAACCTCAAAAGACACATCTGCACAAATTCTTGAAGCTGATACTTATAATATCAAAAATATGTGGTATAGATCATTCAAAAGAGAAGCTAGCCAAAAGCGTGCTCCGATCAATCAAAGAGATGCCACTTTTTATTTGGTAGTACAATCAATAGAAACCTGCTACACACTTTGATCCATTCCGTCGTCCCTAGTTTAAACTAGAAACCATTACACATATTTATCAAATCTTTCCACAACTACCCAATGATGCAACCTAACAACCAATCATGATAATTAGAAGCTGATGACGATCAGTAGAGACTAGTTGTGTCCTCTCAAATATATTAGCTGATCCCTTAGCTTATTCCCTGATGGATAGATAGATGAACCTGGAGAATGAATCCAAGTCTTCAAGGACTCATTCCAAAGGTTCATCTCTAGCTAGCAAGCTCAGTCTGCAATCCTTGTTCATTGCAAGATCGAGCTGCTGCATGCTTAGTACTACTAGTTATGAGAGATAACCATGACCATACACTGCTAAGCTAGACTAAAAAACATCGATATTATATATAATCTGGCCAGGTCGATCGATCTGTGGATCAGAGCTTTGGCTCTTCTTCATTCCCAGCCACCCTTCTTCTACCTAAAGTTGGCAGCAAATGGAGTACTCCACACAAAGTCGACGGGCACGTCGCTGGCTACCGCGAACGTGCTGGATATTGGGACCAGGCACAGCCCCCGGCCCTTGAGAGATATCTCGCCGGCATGGCTGTCGTCCTTGGACTTGTCAGGACTTGAGCTCTGAAACCAAACGCACGCAGATAAAGCCATCAGCACACACTTGAACAGTCCAGCAAGTACCATACCATGCATGATCCATCACAATGAAAAGAAGAGCAAGCATGCATGCAGCATGCACACTTGCACAGTGACTGGTATGTACTGGCACCTACCTTCAAGTGGTGGGGCACTTGATGGCCGTTGTTGTTCTTCAAGTATGGAGCACTAAGGACCTGCAGAAACAAGGCAAAAACAACACAATGTCAATGCTGCTAGCTCTGGTGGATCGATCATCAGTCCCCTTCTGATGATTCGTGTGTAGAAAACGTGCAAGCCGGTGCTTCAAGGCTTCAGATGTGATATGATTAAAGGTGGGGAATCATGGTAGTACTCGCACACACACTTACACCAACTTGGTCGTGGAGGAACTTGATGTACTCGATGGTCTCATGGAGCACCGATGCCGTATCCGTCTGCATGCGCATCGAGAAATAAGCAGGTTTGAGAGATTGTGCAAATTGATTTTGAGTTAGATCTCCAGAGGAGGAGAAAAGGAACATGTCTTTTGCAGAGGGACGGAAGATGTTAGATCGATGTTGGTTGTACTACATAGTTCCAAGCACTAACAGCTTGTTTTTGTAATATATAGTCAGCAGTAGTCATCAAAAAACTAGACTTGCTCACCTTTCCAAAAGGGGCGACTAGTTGTTGGAGTGCAGTGATCCTGTCCCCTAGCTTCTCCTTCCTAACCTGCAGAAATGCATTGCACGAACATGCACAACTTCAGTCTTTATCTTATTAAGATTCACATCTGGGGTTTAATTTCAATTACAGTCTATAGATATGCAACAACATCAAATAATAATATATCGAATGATGAGGTGAAGTTCGTTTAAGAAAACCAACGCAAGTTGAGTACTATATATATCTAGCTCGCTTCACCGTGGGTAAAATAGAGCTAGCTAGCTAGGTTTCGATCTCATCTACTACGTACCTTGAACGTCGGCAATGGCGACGGCGTCTCAAGCCTGGATTTCTTGAAGGCCGGCTCGCCGTTTGCCTTCTTCTTGGTGATGATTGAGCTAGCAGACTCTCCTACTCCTTCCAACGCAGTCTACACAGACATAACCACACCATTACGTCTAGGTCTAGCTATAGCCAATGTTGCCGTTGTCTTGAAGTAAATGTTTGCATCTTAGTAGTTCTTAGATGTATATATATACATATATGTATACCTACCTTTAATGCAAGGGTTGCTGTAGTACGCGCCGCCGGCGATGGTTTGACAGAACGTACGCTGCTGGCTTGGTCAGCCGCCGCCGGCGGCTGCATGCCGAACCCTGCAGCAGAAGGGTTCCAGAACGGCGCGTCGTTGGTGAACTGGAGTGCCTCCCTGGTAGCTCCCAGTGCAAACCTCGCCTGGCCCATGTCCATCTGCTGGTACTGATCATACTGCTGCTGGTACCCCGGCAAAGCCGCCGGCTTTGCTGCCGTTGCTGTTGGCTCCAATAGGCTTCTTAGCAGAGATGACTGGAACCCGTAGGGTGAGGTCGGCGACAAGAGCAGCTCGGATCCGAAGCTCGATAACATCTGCTGGTGGTCCTGCTCTTGGTGATGGTGACCTTGCAGGGCCAGGGCTAGGTTATTGGATGAAGGGTTCGTCAGGCTTGATGCCGTCATGGCGCTCTGCCCAGTTGTTGAGCTCACATCCTGCTGGTGACCATCTTGCAGAAACCCATGCAAAGTAGTAGCTCCACTGCTCCTGTGTTCGAACGCATATATACATAGATTTCAGAGCCATGTGATAGTATTTGTACATCATCATATGATAGAGATACTATAAATGATATATTTTCTGACAAATCGAGCCTATATTCTATGAGAATCATAATATAATAATCAGACTTACATATAGGGATGGGCGGTCCAGTCAGTGTAACCGGCAAGAGGCTGCTGCACCACGGCGGTTCCGACGCCGGCAGCAGGATCCGTGACGCCGGCCGGTTCTTGGAAGGTCACGGTGCTGTTGTTCCCGGGCGACTCCGACGAGGCGGTGGTGGCGCTCTTGGCCTTTGCCCCCTCGGCAGCCAGGTCGTAGCTAGCAGCCAGGGCGGACGACCACGTGGTGAATCCGGCCAGCTCCGTCGAGCACGTCGTCGCGGGCACCGCCGTAGTATTCCACCACCCACCATGAGGGGCGGCGCCGGCGCCGTTGTACACGGCCGGAGCGGCATGCAACATCTCAGCATGATCCCCCATGTCGGCCGATCGATCTGCTGCTCCGTTTCTTGGCTGCTGGTGCGCACGCGTGCGAGGGGCGGCCAGCTAGCTATTAGGGAGTGTGTGGTGAGTGCTTGCTTAGCTTATTGGGTTGGGCAAGCTTACAGGGAGGGGAAAGCTAGCTGAGCTTAGCTGAGAAAGCTCATGAGTAGTGGAAAGGATGGGGATGTGTGGGCTGTGTATATATAAACCGTTTGGAAGGAAAGGGAGGAAAGGGGATCGGAGGGGAGAATTTCGGCTGGCTTTCTGACTGGAGCTGCTCCAGCTGAGCTTAACAGGCGGAGTCGTTAGGCGGTCTTCCGGCATTGCGTCAGATAATTCCGGTGCAACTGATCATGATCATCCGTCAGTAGTTCAACGACCCTAAGTGTAGTAGTACCCCTGCTACATGCTACTGCATCACAATGCTTCACTGCATGCAATTCTAAGCTTTAGTTTAGCGGGTAGCTAGTATATATTACTTCGTTGTCTCGTAGTAACTTCTTAGGATTAGGGCGGTTCTTCTGAAAAAGAAAACATAAGCCGGGTCAAAAACAACTAAACAACAACCAATCCGTATGAGACTCCTCAGGCACTTGAAGAACAAGTTTAGCAGGTTATACTTCGTTTGTCTTGTAATAACTTCTTAGAGCATCTAAGAGGCTCTTTTTTATGGTTTTTTATCAAGAAAATTAGAAAACAAATAAAAATCCATGCTCCAATAGACTCTAAACCAGTCCTTGTCTTCTCCACTCTCAAAACCCACCTGCTCTCCATCATGGAGAGATTACATCACCCCTCTAATTAAATTCAATATATGTAGTTCTGTCTTAAATCTTTTAACAAAAAAAAAAATTATGATAAGCCACTGGGGTTTAAGGAGTAGGATTTTCACTAACACTACGACCTTAAAAGAGAGGAATGTTTTTGGAAGAATCAAGAATAGGGAAACCAAAAAAATCATTTTCTCCCAAGAAAACAATTCTTTGAGAAATTGAATCCCTATTAAACACACTCTAGGGCTTTGACGTCCTTGTATGCTTTGGGCACCTATTTCGCGTAAGATAAAATGAAAAGTAATTTGCAAAGGAAATGTTCTGAAACTTTGCACTAGGGTTAGCCAAGAGTTATCACTTTGCACCAACTTCTAGCACTTAGTAGGACAAAAAAGTGGGTTGATCATGCTTGGACCGTATGTCAACCAAACATGTGGTTTAATATGACAAGTGAGCTTTGACATTTCAAGAAATGTGATCTTTGTGTCTTGTGAAAAAAATGGTGACTAGGGTTAAGTTTTCATTTTAAAATGTAAAATGAACCATGATATATGGTTACCTCGGCATGTGATTTTTAGTCAAATACATTAGATTAATACATTATATATGGTTCCTCTGAATTTTTTCTTAAATACATACCTTTATGACTAACATTTCACAATCCCAACCTCCTCCACCACCACTACTACCACCATGTTAGGTACACTTGTGCAAATTAAACCCAATACCACATTTAGACACAATCATATTTTGCAGGCCGAGATACCTAGCCCTAAAAGGATAAAACGGACTTGAGGCACACTTAGCCGCATCAGGGCAGGGAAAACTAGGTTTGTTCGGGTCTAGGCATGCTCAAATTATTTGCATGAAGACTGCAATTTAGTGTATAACAAGAATTCTTAACTAAAACCTAAAACAAAGTGCAATATGATCACTACTATAAAATTGATTTTGCCACTAAAATACCTCTATCTTTAGAGATGGCTGGACCTAGAGTAACCCCTAAAAATCTGATTTATAGAGACAGGCAGGACAGCTAAGCAAGCCATCTCTGTAGAGGCCTACAAGCCACCTATCTAGTGCAAAGCGAGAATTCTTGAACTAGAACCACCATCATCTCTGTTTTAAAACATGATGTTTTGGGAAATTCACTCATCAAAAAATATTTATACAAATATCATTTTGAAGCATATTAAAAGTTATTTTTCAGAGACCGTATCGTTGTCCTAAACTATATGTAGTAATTGTGTTATTGAGGCAGGTGCTATTGAATCGTAGACATATCGCTATGTATTATACACGGTGCATATATTGAGCTGGGGTGAGCGTATTTAATTTTTAATATGCCAAGATAAGGATCGAAGCACAGGCTTTTTTTCCCCTTTCCCGTTTTTTTTTTTGGCGTTGAAATGCTACGTGTCATAAATTCAAATGCCTATATATTGTCATCAGCAGAACAAATACGACTAGCAAAATATTCCATGTCATTGTCCGTGACATATCACACATCCGTTCTCCTGCATGCTCCAGTCAGCGCATTCTTTTAGTAACCAATATTAAATTTTTCTGTTGCAGATTCTCCCATATTGGAGGTGGATATATGTAGAGAGAGGAACAGGTCTTGAGCAATTGAATTATGCTCCCCATGTTTTTCACACATGAGAGAATCAGGACATAGATGTTGTGTCGAATCAGTATAATAAATAAAGCATGTATAATACAATACCTTTCCTTTAAAATTTACAAACAAAAACAAAAGAATACAATACTGTCGAATAAATTCTAAGTAATCTCAAAAGGCATTTGACCTCCGAAATAAAGGTAGCTACCTAGTCTCTTGATGATAACAACGTAAGCGCAAATAAATTACAGCAATAAGATGGAATGTTTGATGACATTCACTACCTAACCAAAAAGGGTTAGTACTGAACTAGAGGAGCAGAGCAGTACTGCAGTAGTACTGCTGCGCCTAATTCTTGTACACCCAGAAGTCTTGTTTGCGTCTGCTGTGTGTGCAATATTCTTCCCTGACTGGTTTTTCTATAGCTAGGGCATTACTTTCTCAGCGATAATCGTTTTAAATCTCCGCCATCACCTTTATTTTACTGTTAGCAATTCCCGACCACAAGAAGACGATGAAGTCGGCATCGCTATCGTGACACGCGAAATTACGTGGGTGCCCATGGGCTGCACAGACCAAATCGTATTTTATAGCACGCCTGTCATTGTAGCATGATGTTTGGCTGTAGCTAAATTAATCATTATGTTTTAATTTAAGCGTGGCAGAATGAATGTAATGATGTGCGGTTCACAGTTTGTTTGTGTTTTTAAATAAGACTAGGGTAAGGACTAAGGACACTGTTGTAAGAAAAAAAAGGTGGGGTAAGCAGGGCCGGAGGGGAGCATGCATGCGTATACATGTACGGGGAGATGAATTTTATTTAATTAATTAATAGTATAATCTAAAAAAGGTCGAAGCTTTCGGCGTGATATTATTATCGAGCCGCAATCGATCGATTAGCAATTTTACACGAAACGCAGATGTTTAAAAAATGACAAAATATTGTTATAATTTTATTTTTTTGGGGTCGGTTTGAAGCTGATGAAGATTAGATATATAGTTATATAGTAGGGACATATAAATATCATTATCGGCATCTCTGGTTTGGTAAAGTTGATGTGATGGAAGAACAACGTACCGATGAGGGCTGATGAATGAAATGAAATCGCGTTAGGCACCCCCATGATTTGGCATGGCTGTTATGATCCGATCCGCCCTTTTCTTTTTGGATTTTTCTCCGGCTACCTATATTCCCTTTCCGATCCAGTCCAGGCGACGCGACCACCAGCACTGTATATGTGTTTATATATTACGTATTCGGTATTCCTTTCGTTTTCTTTCGCCCTCCCCATCGGCAAATACGTCCAGTTGGTCAGGCCAGCACGATACGCCTGTCTGTCTAGCAATTTTTTCCATGCATGCATATATATATATACATATCTTCACGCACAGTAATTGGACGACGAAAATACATGCTAGCACGTACTGGTACTGTACTACGTAGTATACGCGAGTAGCGTACGGTCGTACTAGTGGACGGCGGGTTTGCTGACGTCATCTTTCGGAGTACGTACATTCCCTTTGCATTGGCTGGCCCTGGCCGGCGACGGCAGCGTACGCGTACCTGCCAAGAGATCTCCTGTGAATCGCTAGACGGCGGCCGGCCTATGTACGGTAGGCGGGCGACCCGTGACCCTGGACTATACTGCGGCGGCGGCGGCGGCGCTTGGTAGCCGAAGGAGGGGAGGATGCAGCTCGGCAAGACGGCCAGACGGGAAGGGAAGAAGACCCGTTGACGTCATGCTTATGAGCAGGGGCGGAGACGACGACGACGGAGAGCGACGGCGAACGGAGAGAGGCGTGTCACGTCAAAAGGGCTGAGAGGGCCCGGGTCCTGGCACGCGTGCCCGGAAAAAGGCGGCCGCCCACTGAGAGGAGGAGGAGGAGAGAGGCAGGCCTTCTCTCCCATCCCTGGCCTGGCTGGCCTTGGTTCCACACACACCACACACGACGCATCACTCCACTCCCCCCAGTAGTCGGACGCCGAGTCAAAAGCCGGGACAGGGACACCGTCGTCGTCCTGCCTGTGCCGTGCATGCTCTCTGCTCTACTCTTGCCACTGCATTGCATAGCGTTGCATTGGGTCCTCCTAACGTCGCTGCCACGTCTCGACAAAGCTTTGACCATCCAGAGCGAGCGACGCAGAGAATAATCGTCGTTGGGCCGGGGATCGGAGGAGTCAAACCGGTACTCATTTGCTGGCAGCAAGCACGCAGACTACACACGCACACGCGCCTGAATCGAATCCTGATTGATTCTAATTTGTAATCAGGGATGGATCGGACACCATGATGACCTGCTACTTGCACTACTAGTAGTACAATAATAAAGCTTTACTTATGCTGCCTCTGCCTCCTGCCTCCTTGAGCAAACAATTCTTCTTGTCTTGGCAGAGTGTTAGAGAGATACTGGAGAACCCGGGGACGGACGACGACCTTTCGTCACGGGATTGGACTATCTAGTAGCGCCTCAGTGGGCTGGTGGTGGATTACATTATTATTAGCTTGCTGCACGCACGCACCTGGATGGATCGGGTAATAATCAGGCTCTGCCTGATTGTGTTAATTATCTTCGTTCATTCGGCTGTAATTCGTCTCCACGTCTGTCATCTGATCCACTAACATTGTACTCCTATACACACATTAACATATACTCGGCGGTCGTGCTCAGAATCAACGGAGCCACACGGTGCTGTGACGGGGAAAAAGAGCCCAAACTCGGTGGTGGTGGCGGAGGTGTGGAGTCGTCTCCATGGACGGCAACGCGTCCGCGCGCCGTGCCGCCGAGGGCACATGGATCGACGCAACCACCCATCCGAATATCCGATCCGATCCGACTCGACACGCCGTGCGTGCGTGTGGCCGCCGGGAGCGGGAGCTGAGAACAATCGAGGCCTGGCTACCTGGTTGCGGTTGGTGGTGATAGCTCAGCTCGATCAGCTGTGCGGAACACGCACGCACGGCGGCGCGGGCGTGCGCGGTCGCATGCGCACGGCGCGTCCACGGGCAGCAGTAAGCTGTGTACTAGCTAGGTTCACCGTACACCTCGCTAGTGCGCGCGGCACTTGATGAGTCGATGAGGGGCACAGGCGGCGGCGGGCGGCGGGCGGCCACACGACGGGTCACGGGGCGTGCAGTGCGCAAGTTCATTCCGCCCAGCCCGTGCTGTGTAACACGCGAACCGAACCGAACTGATGAGGGGGAGACACAATCGACGACGACCCGGCCAAGGGCGATGTCGACCGGCGGGCGGCGACGTACGCCGACGCGGCCGCCGCGCCCGATCACGTCGTGTTTCGCAGGGGTTGACTTAGGACGGGCGGGACACGCGCGCGGCAGGGGGGGGGAGGAGGCACGGGCGCGCGTGACGTGTCGTCTGTCTGCCTCTGGCGCCTGGCGGGCACCGGAATCCCGACCGATCATCGTGCTACTACTTGCTTAGCTACGCGACGGGGTCGGACGACGCGTCGCGCGATGCGGCAGCGTGGGGTGCGACCTGCGACCTGCTTTCGCCGACTCGATGAGTTAGGCTGGGCGTTGACACGGCACGGGCCGGGGCGACGACCTGCTCATGTGGTTGGGGGCATAATCAGGCTAGCATCTCTATTAGGCCTTATTCAGTTGGTAAAAAACTTGCATTCGAACTCCTGTAGCACTTTCGTTTGTATTTGGTAAATATTGTCCAATCGTGCACCAACTAGGCTCAAAAAGATTCATCTCGTGATTTACAACTAAATTGTGTAATTAGTTTTTTTTTTACTTATATTTAGTCTTTCCATATATACGGGTAAATTAATGTGATAGAAAAAGAAATGAAAAAACTTACAACTTTCACTCCAACCTAACAAGGCTTTATTCTAACAGTTGTCTGCCTGTACTACCGGGGTCGCAATGGGTCAAAGCGTGCTCTGACTTTTGCTCGATTATTATCGCCTAGTAGTAGCATGTCGAGTACTAGCTTTTTCTCCCCGACAGCTGCCGGGCTAGCTAGCTTGGCCTCCGCGCTGGACCCTAGCTAGCGGTGGTTGCGCGTTGCGTCCCATGTCGTCGTCGCCGTCGTCTCGCGTTGTCAGCGCATAAACTTGATTAAAAGAACAAATTATTCAGCGAATGATGACAGTGCGACGAGAGTGTGTCCGTCTGATGAGAGTGTGTGTCTGTGTGTGTGCCGGCCTAACCTGCAATCCGATCCAGAGTGATCGATCCAAGGGCAGGTGCGTGCGTGATCCGTCCAACCAAGAGGTCAACCGCACAGCGTTTCAGAATCTAATCACATGCGTGTGTGCCGCTTACTTAGTACTAATTAACACTTGGAACACACTTGGGAATGGACAAGAGTCTCTGCTTTTTAATACACACTGCGAAATAAAAAATGCGAATATGCCCTGGACAGTTTGCACTGTTGTTGCCTACTTTTACTAGTAGCTAGTCAACCCATAATCCACAATCCAGTCTGTGTGTGATACTCCTACTACATCACATCGCACGCTCGTATACGTACTATACGTACACGACAACACACGCCAAACTGAAAAAAAAAAGGGACACGGCGACTACGAGTGTTTGATACTGCTCGTGTAACCGAAAAATAATACAGCAAGCGCATTTAGTCTCCTCAACAATCCACGATGCATGTGGCCTTCAATTCCTTGTGTTTTCTCTTTTCTGTTGTTACTCTTGAATCTTGATGCTTTACATTGTTTCGTGGTTGCCCAAACTGTTTTGCTGCTTTAGCTTTACTGACGTTGCGAGTGTGAACCGGCTAAAGAAAACCTCTCCCATCTGGGCGAAAAATGAAAAGGAAAACCGATCGACATGGCGGTCAACACTCATGGACCCCAACCAAGCTGCACATGCCAACAGTCCCATCGGGCTCCAGGTGGGCTCTGACGCCAGCCCAGAGGCCCACAGATTCTCCTCGTCCGGTCCGTCACTTACCGCCGGGGCCCCCGCCGCGCGTCGTGGTCGTGGCTGCGTTAGGTAAGATGGGCCGGAACTGGATGGGCCTGTCAGGCAGGCAGGCAGGCAGGCAGGCCAGTGTCCATCGCGTTCACAGCCTGGGTGCACGGGTCAAACCCCTTTTGACCTCCGCCTTTTTATACTACTGTTTCTTTTTTTTTTCCTTTTCCTTTTCTTTTTCTTTTTGGTTTCCTTGGATATACTTATACTACCGGCTTTTCCAATTGTTAGATGTACCTGTAGTCTTCTCTAGATTGCATTGCATGATTGCATTGGATAGTGTTCCTATGTGCATTCTCGTTCGTTCTTCCACGCTGACGTAACCATTACGTAAGCCACACAGTCCCTGACGGCTTGCTGCCTTCTAGGTGCAGCATTGCCCGCCGTCCCCGGCAGATGCAGTGGAGGACTGCAGGGGGAGACCATGCTGCCAGGTGCAAACTGCAAAGCCTTAGGGGGAGACCATACTAGCTAGTACCAAGTAGCTATAGCGACTGAACAAATATGAACATCTGAGACTGCTGGTTTCTGACGACTGTCCAGCGATCGCACACTAGCTAGTACACTAGTACTAGGTGGTTTTCATGCAATTTTCACATAGGGCAGCTGTTGGAGGTTTTGACATCAATCATTCCTCCTTGAACTCGAATGCATGATTGAGCCAGGTTCCATCATGTTTGTTTGATTCGAAAATTCGAATCCGTGCGTTTCTGTGGAGCTAGATCAATAAGTGGCAGTTGACTTATTTCAAGAAAAAAATAAGTGGCGGTTGACAAAAGGAGAAGTAACACATTGTTCTGTACGTATCCGATCGAGCACGTAGCTCCAAGATTGGCGCAACGTTCAGAACTGTACTGTACGTGAATGAAAGCAAAAGTCAGAGGAGTGAGAGAGAGAGAGAGAGAGAGAGGGGTGTACAGTACAGTGCGTCCTTGCCGCCAATTGCTCCTTGACCTGAACCGTGTTGCCGCTATTTTCCAGCAGCGACAAGGAACTTGGAGGACAGAAGACAGAAGTCACTCACAGAACATGGAGCCTGTCATGCAAACTAACACGCGCATCTACCAACCGTGCGGGCCATGGCCAGCATGCATTGGCAGGACTTCATCAGGGAGTGATCATGTTAGGCCTTCCGCAGTGTATGCATGCAGTGATGCCAAAAGGAAAGAGAAGAGAAGATAGCATCACTTGGCACACACTGCAAAGCCCGGTGCCTATTTGGAGTGATGCTCAGAAACCTAGGAGCGACGCAACAACATTCACCGATGCTCAAACAATAAAAAATTATTTGTTGCACCTTTTCCGCTCGGTCAATGGTGAATTAATAGGGTGGGAAAGGAAAACAGTGACCTTATTTTATTTCATGTGGGTCCTAGCTAGTGCAGATGGCTCCGGTTCCTGCGTTTTTGGAACACCGCAAATGCGGTTCAAGACTTAGTGCTCATTATTTGAGGTGGGGTCCAGTTTTTTGGAGCACTACTTGCACATCAAGGGGAAGGCCTTATCGCTAAGTAAGGCCTTGTTTAGTTGAGCCGAAAGTTGCAACTTTCATACAACTTTCAAAGAACTTTCCCATCACATCAATTTCTACCCGCATATATGGAGCAAGAAATGTTAGTAAAAAAAAATAACTAATTATATGGTTTAGTTGTAAATCACGTGACGAATCTTTTTGAGCCTAGTTGGGTCACGATTGGATAATATTTGCCAAATACAAACGAAAATGCTACAGTGCGTGAAAGAAACTTTCTCACGAACTGAACAAGGCCTAAGATCTGAAGAACTGTACGTACATATGAATTCAACTTGACGCTCTTTATGGCAATCATTCATTTCAGATAGTCAAAGGGCTGCTCATGAGATCCTATCACACCAGTCTTGTTTCAGAGGCGACCATGCTGCATCTTGCAAGCAGTTGGGGTTGAGACTCGCAAAGGATGGATCTCTGAGTGGAGCCAAGCCATGGCCGGTGTCAGAGGAATCCTCCAGCAGGAGACACGGCGAGTTAGCCCAGAGGAATCCTCCAGCAGGGGACACGGCGAGTTGGCCCGGGGCTGTGCGCCATCCTTGCCATGTGCACGGCGGCTTTTGGGACTAGTAGATAGATCACGAAAAGGATCCGGTCGATCAGGTCGGGGGATCGGATCAGATGAGTGTGTGCTGGGCTACCACCGAAAGGCTCTTGCTTGCAGCGAGACATATGGCTGGCTCCATCAGCCTCTGTCCCCGCTGCAGCACCGCCACACCGGCCATTTGCACACTACTCATTTCGTCGCAAAAGGCGTCAGGAAGGAGGCTTTCAGTTTCAGGAACAGTTTGTGGCTAATAAGTGGATGCGTAATCTGTGTGTCTCTGAGTGTTCAATCAGGTTAGGTGTCCGCGATGAAGCCTCTAGTTAAGCTGGGCACTGGCCACTGGGATAGTAGTGGAACTTTCAGGACAATATACGTGTTATTAGCAAAATGAAATTTTCAGCAAAATATACGTGTCATTAGCAAAATGCAGCTGCTGTAGTTGCTTTGCGTAGTAATCATTGTATTTATCGATGAGCATACACATGTCAGTTGCCGCAATCACTAGCTAATACCTTGCAAAACAGATTTGAAAGAGGAGCAAAATAATATTTGTGAGCCTGTCAGACAACCTATGGGCCACCCCAGCCAAGCTAAGCATGTCTAGGAACGATCCTCTACAGCCACAGATCAGGCAATTCAGAACCAATCCTAGCCGTTAATCACGCTCTAGCCCACAGGTCATGTGTCATCAACCAAGCTGAAGTGCTTGCCTCCTTATCAGTCAAGGATGCAGCGGTACGATCCTATAGAACAGATCCTGTTCAAGTAAGGTCGTGCTGTGAGTGCCGAGGATCAGCACTATAAGCTGGCTGATGGTTGTGTGTATTTCCGAGGTGGCACCATGTTTGCTAGTGTTTCATCAGGGTTAGTTTAGTCCACAGAGCTGTAGATTAGCATTCTATCCTGGGCCGCAGCCCACATGGGTTTTCCATGGATCCTGTGCCAGCCAGTGACAACCGAAGGTACGCAGGGTTCTAAATTTCTAATACAAGCATGTAGTCCGCTGGCAGCTGTTGTTGCTGCTCAAAGCTGAAGGCCAAGTAAACGGTATTACCTTTTGCATTGCAGTTGGCAGATTTTGAGACCTGCATAGCAGACTGCAGACTGCAAGCATACTCTGAATACAGAATACGGCTGTAGTAACCTCACAAGGTTCAGGGACTCCGATTTGCTTTTCTTTTCTTTTCTTTGAAACGTATAGGATTTTTTAATATAACTTATTTGTACTTGGAACAAAAAAAATCAAAATAACTGTGAACTTTTTGTAAATCAAGTGGCAAGGATCACCACTTCTCACCAATAATGCGCAGATTCGCAGTCAGAGATGAAGCAACTTACTGCAAACAAAAAAGTAACGCAAGTCTTGCTCCATTAATGGTAAAAAAAATAGAAAGAGATCTGCCCCTTTTGAATTGAGAACAATGTTAAGCAAGCAGCTGTCGTCAGCAATACTTTGTTCAAACTTCCTTCAAATGCAGGCTGCAGCAGAGCAAAAGGAAAACTTCCTTGCTGTATGAATGACAAAAACGAGCTAGAAATCAATGTTGAGCAGGCAGCAGCAGAGCAAAAGGAAACTTCCTTGTTGCATGAGACAAAAACGAGGAAGAAATCAATGTTGAGCAAAGAGACAGCTTTTGACAGCAATTAACTTAATGCAGCACATCAAAAAAAACAAAAAGAAAAGCTTGATGATGATCTATTAATAATGGCAAAAACGAGCAGAGATCTACCTCTGTTAAATCTTGAAAAATGAAGTAATATTTTACACAAATTGCTTCCAAGTGGAGCATAACAAAAAAAGAAAACAGGAGCCTGTCAGACAACCTATGGGCCACCCCTGGCCAAGCAAGCCTGACCTGGAACGATCCTCTACAGCACCGGACTCAGCATCAGCTTAATCTTGGCCGTTAATCACGCTCTGGCCCACAGGTCATGACTCATCAACCAGGCTTAAGTGCTTGCCTCCTTATTAGTCAAGGATGCAACGGTACGATCCTATAGAACAGATCCTGTTCAAGTAAGGTCGTGCTGTAAGTGCCGAGGATCAGCAATATAAGCTGGCTAGTGGTTGTATGCCCTTCCGAGGTGGCACCATGTTTGCTAGTGTTTCGTCAGGGTTAGTTTAGTCCACAGAGCTGTAGATTAGCATTCTGTCCTGGGCCGCAGCCCACGTGGGTTTTCCATGATCCTGTGCCAGCCAGTGACAACCAGAGGCAATGGGTTCTAAACTTCTAATATACAGGCATGTAGTCCGGTGGCTGCTGTTGTTGCTGCTCAGAGCTGAAGGCCAAGTAAACATTACTGGTATACCTTTTGCATTGCAGCACTGCAGAGTGCAGACTGCAGACATTCTCTGAATACAGGCTGTAGTATGAACATCTCTCACAAGGTTCAGGGACTCCACTTTACTTCTTTTTTTGAATCGTAGTGGTTTTTTTTAATGTAACTCATTTGTACTTGGAACCAAAAGAGAAAGATCAAAACAACTGAACTCTCTGCAGATCAATTAGTAGCAAGAATCATCATTTCTCAACAATAATGTTCAGATTGGCCTACAGTCAAAGATGAAGAAGCAACTTACAGCAAACGAAATGTAGCAAAATGTTGCTCTATTAATGGTAAAAACGAGCAAGAGATCTGCCCCCTTTTAAATTGAGAAGATCTGCCCCCTTTTAAATTGAGAACAATGTTGAGAAAGCAGCTGTCGTTGGGAATATTTTGTTCAAATTTCCTTCAAATGCAGGCTGCAGCAGAGGAAACAAAAAAGGAGAACTTCCTTGATGTATGGATGGCAAAAACGAGCAAGAAATCAATGTTGAGCAAAAAGACAACTGTTGACAGCAATTAATTTGAATGCAGCACCGCAAAAACAAAAAGAAAATGTTGATCTATTAATAATGGCAAAAACGAGAAAGAGATTCACCTCTTTTAAGTAGTTGAGCAAAAAGACAGCTGTTGATAGCAATTACCTTGAATGCAGTACAGCATAAACAAAAAAGAAAAAAAGCTTGATCTATTAATAAGGGCAAAAACTCTCTGAAGTGGAGAGAAATGTTCAGCAAAAAAGCAGCTGTTAGAAGTAACTTTGCACAATTTGCCTTCAAATGCAGCACAGCAAAAGGGCAAAAAGGAGCCTGTCAGACAACCTGAGGGCCACCCCAGCCAGGCAGGCCTGACCAGGAACGATCCTCTACAGCACCAGACTCAGCATCAGCTTAATCTTGGCCGTTAATCACGCTCTGGCCCACAGGTCATGACTCATCAACCAGGCTTAAGTGCTTGCCTCCTTATTAGTCAAGGATGCAACGGTACGATCCTATAGAACAGATCCTGTTCAAGTACGGTCGTGCTGCCAGGCTGAAGAACCGAGCTTTTAAGTTAGCTTGTACCCGTCTGAGCAAGCGAGGTGGTGCTAATCGGTGGGACTGGCCACCAATCCCAGCATATTTGTGTACTGGGCCGCTCCATTCTGGTATATGCATCTCCTATGTGTGGGCTTCAGGTCCAGCCCATCGAGGCTGCATTAGCTTTATTTCTGCTGATGCCTCACCTAAGCTCAGCTGATTCTATCCAGTAGACTAGTAGATGATTGACAGAGCTCAATCTTTCATCCTCCCTAATTGTTAGCCCGGAACACTACCATGCCTTTTGTTAGGCCAAACAAGCAAAATGTTATTGCTAACTGTCACAATCAGTGTAAAACAACAGTATGAAGTATGAACAACTGCCATATAAAGTTTCGTCAAAAAAACTACTACTGTCAAATAAGCTAAGCAGCAAAGGAGTGTTGTATTGTTTCTCATCTAAAATCGATTGTCTCGTACGCCATGGGCCTGGACAGATCAGCCTCCAGGAGCGTAGCCAAGGCTCCATTGCTGATGACCATCGGCACCGTGGGCTCGGCAAGCTCCGAGCAGGAGCTGCCTAGCATCTCGACGACCGCGGACATGGCGGGCCTCTCGTCAGGCTTTTCCTGGACGCAGAGGAGGCCGACCTGAATGCACCTGCGCAGTTGAGCAAGCTCGGGCTTGGCAATGGCGGTCGGCAGTGCAACCGCCGGATCGAGGAGGGCCGTGACGCTGCGGTCGACCCACAGTCTCCAGGCCTGCAACCAGTTGTTGACAGGATGTCAGGAAATGAATTTTTTCAGATATCTTGTTTAGTTAGAGTGTTTATCTGTTCACCTCCCAAATAGCAGCGCTAATTGCAGAAAAATCAGGTTGAAATTAAACACTGCACACTGAAAGGCTATAGGTAATTTAATAATAGAATGTACTCGTACTTACTTCTGAGACGAGGCTTGGCCTGTCACAGTTCCTTCGTCCACCCAGTGTCTCCAGCAAAGTGACCCCGAAGCTGTACACGTCGCATTTCAGCGTTGTCTCGCCGCCGTCGCTCTGAACGTACTCTGGAGCCATGTATCCACTTGGTACCATACATTCAGGAACAGAGTGAGTTTTCAGTAAAAAAAAAAAACAACAACAACATGAAGATGATGTAAATACGTAGTGGAAAGTAGTACTGAAGAAAGAGCGAGCTGATCGGCGACAACAGTGGCAGGAGTGTGTTCCTTACGGAGTGCCTATGCTTGTCCGAGTTCCGGTGGCTCCAGCGGCGAGCAATTTCACTGTCCCGAAGTCGGCCACCTTGGCCTGCCACCCGCCATCGAGCAGCACATTGGCCGGCTTCAGATCCCGGTGGATCACGTTGCCGGCCGAGCCCTCTCCCTCGTGGAGGTGCTTCACGCCGTCGGCGATGCCCTGAATTATCTGCAGCCTCCGACGCCAATTAAGCAGGGCGCGTTCTCTGGGTGTTCCTGTCAGTTTGAAAGCACAAGCAACATTCATACAGTTGTTGTTTTTAACAAACGCTGTTTTATCAATTTTTTGTCAGTAGAGAACTGTGTACCGAATATGTAGGCATCCAAGCTCCTCCTGTGCATGTACTCGTATACCAGAATCCGTTCGTTGGCTTCGTCACAGTAAGCAAGGAGCCGGAGCACATTCCGGTGCTGCTTGAGGCCGGACATCAGCTGCATCTCTCTTGTGAAATACCTGACGATGATCTCCGGAAGATCACTGATCGGTTTCAGCCTCTTGACGGCAATAGTTCTCCCGGCTAGTCCTTGTAGGAGCGCATGTCCGCTGGGTAACTTGCCCTGCGTTTCAGAGAGAAAAGATGAACGGTCAATCACTCCGGTGTTCAACTGAAAAGCGGCTGCAGCTGCGGCTGTTCTAGTTATAGCAACAAAGGTTTTGCATCCCTGTTCTGTTTTTTTGGATCTGTACTTGCTCTTGTTTTAATAATATTTTCCCTGTAGGGGCCTTTGGCCAATTGGCCCCTCCAGTTTCATCAAAAAAAAAAAAAAAAAAAACAAAACAAAGGTTTTGCAGCTGCAACCGATCAAGCTATACTACTATCTAGCATAGTTTGTAAAGGTTTAAGATTGTTGAGAGATTTGCAGCTAACCTCATATACGATGCCGAAAGTACCTTCGCCTACCACGTTCCTTGTGGAGAAATTTCTTGTTGCGCTCTTGACAGTAGCTAGAGCGATGGAAGAAACAGAGTGATCTTGGACTGTTTGCACTACCTCCGTCATTTGAATTCTCATGTTCCGACCTAATTGATCAGAGCTCGTATCAAATAGTAACTTACAATTCGCTTGAAAACATGTATGGGGGAGGAGGGGGGGGGGGGGGGCGGCTATAGGAGGTCATACGCCTTATCCGAGCCGCCTGCACAGCAAAGAAGGCCAGGGTGAGAAGGGCAATGGAGGCCAATACTGATGCTGCAGCTATGAACACCACCGTTCTTCTCTTTACCCTTCCTTTCCCTGGGGAAAAAGTCTAGATAACCCCCTGAACTATTGGCGCTGGAACACTTTAGCCCCCAACCTATAAAACCGATTTTTTAGCACTTTAAACTATGACAAACCGTTTAATTTAGACCCTGGAGCGGTTTGGGCTAGTGGTTTTGCATACGTGGCCATCTATGTAAGCAGCTGTGGCCACGGTGGCGCCTAGCCCCACCTGTCAGGGCGCCCACCTGATGAAATACGCGGTCCTCGGCGGCCACGGCCGCAGCGTCGTCACCGGCGTGTCTGCTGATGCTCTCCATGTACACCTCCTCCTGAGAAGCGTGCCCCGTGCGTACCTGGAAGATGGAGGCGCCGTCCTCCTCGGCGTCGCCGTCGAAGGCGAAGAAGAGGCAGTGCAGCAGCCAGACACGGTGCGCCATCTCGGCGAAGTCGGCGAACCACGAGCGCTCCGGGAAGCCGGGCCTAGCGTTGACGATGCCGCGCTGCTCCAGGTGGCCGAAGAAGGCCGTCTCCATCCGCGCCGTGCACCTGGACTGGCCGGCTCCGCCTTGAGCTCCTTGAACTCCTCGAAGAAGAAGCGGCGGTCGTAGAACCCCCGCTCGTCCAGGAAGCTGAAATTGATGTCGCGGCGGTGGCGTAGGACTCGAAGACGAACTTAATTGGTTGTGGTGACTGCTGCTCATCGGCACCGCCGTGGTGATGCTGGAGGCATTGTGGTGGTACGTGTCCATTATTCCCATGCCGAGATCCACTCCCATGGCCATTTCCCACTCCGACGCCATCGCGAACGCAAGAGCTGGCTAAGCGAGGTAACCGTACGACGTACACTACTTTAATAATTGGCACAAGCAAGGCGGATCGACTTCACCGTGTGGTGCAGCACGGTGAGGAAGTGGGTCGGGTTGAGGCCGGAGAGGTGGAGCTCGTCGAGCGACGCCAGGGTGCAGCTGGGGTGGAGCCGCGCCACCAGAGTCCAAGGCGCGCTCAGCGCGAAGCTCTGCCGGGTTGGTGAGCAGCGCGGCCTCCGGCGTCACCTTCCTTTCCCCTGGCAGGCGGCCGGACCGCTCCCCCTGCCTTTCTCCCCGGCGTTACGGAAGAAGACGTCGAAGGAGTAGGCGGCGGCGAGGCTCCCAGACAGCTTGAGCTTGCTGAGGGATGGGATGGCGGGCGGCGGCAGCTCAAACAGCTTCTCCCCCCAGGCCGTCGTCCCCAGCCACGGACGCGGGCGCCTCGGCGCGCCGGCGCCTTGCGCTGCGGCATCGGCGCGCTTGCGGCGGAACAGCTTGGTGAAGCCGGGGTGGCGTATTTCATCAGGTGGGCGGCAGCATGGCTGAGGCTGCTGCTCCGACGACCTCCGCGCCGCACTCCTGCTCGAGCTCGTGGACAGCGGCTCGCTGACGCCGTCGTGGCCCACCAACGAGGGGCGGCGTTCCCGGAGGCCGCGCTCGCCGAGGTCGCCGCGCAACACACCGACCCCTGCAGCCGGGCACATGCGGAGGGAGGGAGAGAGAGACGGAAAGGAAGGGCAGGAGGCGTATTTTAGTTCAACAGCTGCATGACAGGTGGGGCCAGATGCCACCATGGCCGCAGCTGCCTACTTGGATGGCCACGTATACAAAACCACCAGCCCAAACCGCCCCAGGGTCTAAATTAGACGGTTTGCCATAGTTTAAAGTGCTAAAAAAACGGTTTTATAGGTGGGGGGCTAAAGTGTTCCAGCACCAATAGTTCAGGGGGTTATTTAGACTTTTTCCTTTCCCTGGTCACGTTTGCAAAAAATAGTAGCACCATAAAAAAAGTTAAGTACTTTCTCTGTTCCAAATATAAATCGGTCTAACTACATAGCTTTTGCTAGAGTTCATACCAGATGCAGGCCTTCCTTTCCCTGGTCATGTTTGCAAAAAATAGCACCATATAAAAAGTTAAGTATTTTCTCTATGCCAAATATAAATTTTTTGAAGCAAAAAGACTGTGGGGGGAGATCCCCACAATGCCCAAATTTTATAAAAAATTAAGAACAAGAGTTACGACGGGTACTTACAGAGGGGATTAACTGTTCCAAATATAAATTGGTCTAACTTTTCTAGATAAGTAGTTTTTGCGAGAGTTCGTACCAGATGCAGGCCTAGCCTGCCGTAGGTACAGGGTCTGTCCTCCATCCACGTAGCGTAGGTCAGTGAGGTTTTCAGGCCACATGATGCATCCGGTGCCATCACCATCTGCAGCGGCATAGGCCACGCAGGAGCAGCTGTCAAGGCACCTCGCCCTGCACTGCTCCAGCGTGACGCTCGTGTCCAGCGACGAGTTGAGCGTGTCAGGCAGCTTCACTCCCGGCACACGGACAAACCAGTCCGTGGTGGTGTCGTTGTCGCTGCAGTCCAACGACACGTTCCGCCGGCACCCGCCGGACGCATCCCTCCCGTCCCAGTCCGACGGCGAGACGGGAACGAACCCCTGACGCAGCTGCAGGGCCACGCCGTCGACGCCGCAGTCTGGTTGCACACGCCGGAGTGCCCGCACATGTTGTAGTTGTCGCAGTCATCCCGGGGTCCCTGGAAGTAGGGCGCCCACGGCCACCCGTGCTTGTCCGGCTCCCACGCGGTGCGCTCGGCCTTGCTCGTGCTGCCGTTGAGGACGACGCGGGACAGGGACGGCCCGCCGGGCGCCGCGGCGTAGCTGAAGCTGACCTCGCTGGGGCTCACCGTCACCTGGAAGACGAACCGGTCGGAGTACGAGTAGTACATCTCCGGCACGCCGCTGAACCACCGCCCGTTCCACACTCCCGTGCGGTACCTGATGGTGCCGCTCGAGTCCAGC
The DNA here is from genome assembly GCA_015844335.1 of Chrysopogon serrulatus. Lineage (NCBI taxonomy): Eukaryota > Viridiplantae > Streptophyta > Magnoliopsida > Poales > Poaceae > Chrysopogon > Chrysopogon serrulatus. The sequence goes on along the minus strand of JADLZL010005606.1, from coordinate 70,854 downwards.
ATCATGATCTCCGGCAGCAATCCTCCTCGCCTGACCATCGTGTACCGGAGCTCCCCCGGCGAGGGGTCGTCTGGCGAACGCCACGACGTGAGGGACCAACCGCCGCCGCTCCACAGGTTGATGCCGATCTTGGCGCCGGGCAGCAAGGTGTTCCTCGGGTGATCGAACGACTGCCACAGCTTGACGCCGTCGACGTCGTCGTGGTCGTTGCCGTTTTCGTTGCCATCAAACAGGACGAGGTTGCCGGACTCGAGTAGCTTCACCATCAGGGAAGCACCGCCGGCGGTCGTGTTCGAAGACCACGCCGTCCGGCCGGAGCCGTCGAGCAGGAGAAGGTTTCCCGTGTCGCTGATCGCCAGCACGCCGGACCTGTCGCCGATCAGAGGACGGTCACGGTTCGCCACCCAGCATACGGCGTCGGTGCTGGAGTTGGACACCGTGAACCAGATCCCCAGGTACCTCCTTTCCGGCATGCCGCGAGTGGAGAAGAACCCCAATGTGAACGACCCGTTAGCGGAGACCAAGGTCTCGCCATCAGTAAGGTTACTGCCCTTGGCAAGGATGTCGGATGCGGCTTGTGCGGCGGCAAAAGCTCCAAGGAAAAAGAGGACTGAAGAAGATTGTACCAGGAGGTGGCGGTGGCCGTAACCATGGTGGCTTCTCATGGCCGTGTTCGTCATGAACACTGTTAGTTTCTGCACAGGGGGCACACTAACGGATATCAGTATATGTTGTGTGGTGAGTGCTGACTGGCTTGGTCCTCGTCTACCAGCTAGAAGAAACGAATTACATGGAATATAGGTATATTGCTACAATCCTCAGAACATTTCTCGTATGCCATCGAAACGTATACCCTTCCCATTCACAACTTATTAGGTCACTGAAAATCGTTTTAAATTTTTTTCTAGAAAGAAAAATACTATATTAATGAAAACAAGAAGACAAGAGTACTACATATCTATTGTTTTAAAATTTTATCAAACTATACAAACCTGAAAGTCAATACACATACAAGATACTCCCTTTCGTTCCAAATTATAAGTCATTTGACTTTCTTTACCATAAATTTGGCCACTTGTCTTATTCAAAAAAATTATGTAAATATAGTTAAATTTAAATTATTCTTGAAGAACTTTTATTAATAAAACAAGCCACAACAAAAAGAAGTGAAATCTTACATAATTTTTTGAATAAGATGAGTGGTCAAAGTTGGGGTCAAAAAAAGTCAAACGACTTAGAATTTAGAACAGATTAAGTAGAAGTTAGACTCTTTGTCGTCGATAGATGTGAACTGTTCTAACTCGTATGAGCGTAGAGTCACGAATACGAGTCCGAGTCGCATTGATGAATCAAGGTGATATACGAGACGACACGGAGAGCGTGAGTGAAGTTTTTGAAAAGTAAAAAAATATAGAGATGAAAGAAACTCTCCACTGTTCTGGTAGTTAAAAGGAGGCTAGATAAAAAAATAAGAAAAAATCTATGCTTGGACTAATTAGAAACGTGTACGTGTCAATTATTCAGGAGACGACTCAGATCTGAAATGTAATGGATAACATTCGAGAAACCTATGCTGGCACGGATAGTCGTCTGGTTCGCTGGTTTTATCACCCGTTTTGAACAGTATTTTTCTCTTACAGCAAATCAGCCGATTTATTATGTGACCAGCCGAACATGCTGAGTCCTAGAGTACACTGTGCTGAACAACGTATGCTCCTTTATTAGTATTATATGTGGTCGTTTAGAATATAGAATAGTTTAATTCCTCAGAACAAACACCCTAAGAATAACATGCTTCCATTCGATGGATCAAAAGGAAATTATTGAGGCCAGAAAGTATCTTAACATCGAGTGGTAGAAAGGATGATTGTTCTTAAACAGCTTAAACAGTTTATTGTATATATAAAATGAAGAACGGCTCAAAAAAAAAAAAAAAAGAATGAATCGAATAGTACTTCCTTTCTATTCCAAATTATAAGACATTTGACTTTTTTAACCATAAGTTTGATCACTCGTTTTATTCAAAAATTTATATAAATATAGTTAAATTTAATTATTTTTTAAGAACTTTTATTAATAAAGCAAGCCACAACAAAAGAAGTAAAATCTTATAAAAATTATTTAAATAAGAAGAGTGATCAAAATTAGAATAACAAAAGTCAAACAGCTTATAATTTAGAATGGATTAATCTTCACTACGAAATTAAATAAAAAGAGACGTAAATATCAATTTCAGGGGGAGACTCGGCCTCGTTTGATTGACCTCTGCGTTATATTTTTATTCAGAAAATGTTGACACTTCTCATCTCACCTAGAAACTCAACGAACGTCGGAATCCCGAAGATGCTCAAGGTTCCATGCATGAGGCCTGAAACCCTGGAAAAACTGATTTTTCATCCATACCGCTACTAACTACACAAGACGTTCGTTGGCGCTAAGAAAAACTGAGTACTTGAGAGCCAATCTTGACCAACTAACTACACAAGTCAATGACGCAAGGGCGTGTCATTGGCGCAGGCTAATGAAAAAGTGGAGGTGCAGTGGTGGTACCTTACTTTTTTAAGAAACGTGGTGGTACCTTACAGAGAGCCACAGTTGAAGAATTCCCTAAAAAGAATGTCAGCTGGTCGTTCATCAGGAAATTTCCTTCCAGTACCGTCTTGCTTGGCGCAGCAATCCAGAAAATATAATAATAGCGGGATCAAGACAGCGCGCGCGGATGAGGCCAGAAGAGTGGCGCGACGATGGCAATATCATCCAATGAGTTGAAGTCGCCGTCTGTCTGTCCAGAATAGCAACGTCGTCAGAGGAAAAATGCTGCACAGAACGAAGATTGGACCGTGGAGGGAGATGAGATGAAGGCTAGTTCGCCAAGAAATCGTAGAAAATGAGGAGATGGATCGCAGAAGAGAGGTCCGCCTGGGTTTTATTCGGTGTGTTCGGCTGATCACATGTTCGACCGATAAAAACAAGTCAACTGATTTGATAAGTCCGACTAATAAGATAAACGAACATTATTTGTTTCAGAGGTAAGAGTAATAATTAATATGATAAGCCAAAGTCTAGTGAAACTCGATCGAGAAAGTCTGTTCTGTTGACTGTTTGTCACGAAGAAATCTGGGTTTGGAAGAGTTAGAAATCGAGTGAAAGCACACGTGGGCACTCACAATGACAAGCTCCAAAAAGAAAAGGATAAGAAGCTTTTAACAGTTTTGAGTTGCGCAGGGACCAAAGTCAGATAATCTCTATCATCTGGACTATCCGGAATGCCATTCGGAATGCAATTTGGAAGCATGGAAGCAGCAGTAGCTAGGCAGGTTGGTCAGTACTTGGAATGAACTGGTCAAAAAAAAAAAAAAAAGGCCTGTCAGACAACCCATGAGCCATTCCAGACAAGCTTAAACCTGACAGCAACTTCTAATCTCTTCACTACGAAAGCTGCAACAAAAGCGGGCCGGAGAGCGTGGCCACGTCGCGGGCTTTTCCCGGCCGTCCGATCGGCCGGACGGACGGCCTTGATCTAGCAAATCCCGGTCGTTTTGCATAAAAGTCCTCGAGGTTTTCATAATAGAACCCGCCGTCCAGGCTTCTTTTACAAAAAAAATTTGCGAAAAAGCCCTCGAGCTTTGCACAAATCAACCCGCCGTCCAGGCCATTGCATGGCCGGCCTGCTACCAGTTTGCGCAGTACACGGGCCAAAATGGGCCAGATTCGGCCCAAATAGTCTTCTCCTTTTTGTGTCTTTTATTATTTTTTATGATATGCTGATTTTGTTTATTTCATACAAAAATAATTACAACTCCTAAAATCACAAATTTTTTTGCGTAGCCTCTCCATGATATACTATATATAGAAAAAATATGAAACTCAAAAACTAAAGAAATTTAGAATGATTTAGAATAACCTCTTCTAATTAATAAATGAAACTTCCATGATTTCTACACGTTAAAATATTAATCTTAAAATTATAAAATTTGATTTGTGGATCCTTTGTGATATTCACAACCTCTACAAAAAAAAAGTTTATACAAATTTCAAATGTTTCAAAAATTATTATTCCACGCTCAAATAATAAATTAATTAAAAAAAGAGTTCCAATCAATCTTTATAGGACTTCAAAAATCCAAACAGCAAAATGAAAAAAAAACATGCTTAACATATACAATCATCCATAAATGATAATTTCCAAATAACACCACAATTCAAATAAATAGATCTATTCAGAAGATCCATAATACAACATATTTCACTAGAAAGCTTAGGCCGTACATTTTTTTGCCCATGTTTTTAATGGGCTAATATCAAAATCAAATTGAATTCCCCTATTCCACAATTACATTAACCTTCAAACTTCTTAGACCATCCGCACTCGTCATACTCCAAATTCATCCTCTAAAGAGAATATTCTCTCCTAGTCAGCGAGATTCTTTCCTCCAAACCACTTTCTCCCGCACCCATCCATACTCCAACTCATCCTCTATCCGTGGGTCCCACTTGTCCTTTTTTCTTAAAAAACCCGTTCTCTCTCTCCTCCCATTCTCTCTCGTTCTCTCTCCCACCTCGCAGAAGCGCGCGGGCCTCGGCGCGGGAGGAGGCGTAGCACGGCTGCCCCAGGGCGGGAGCAGGCCATGGGCCTCGGAAAGCGAAGCGCTGGGCGGCGACGAGCGGAGCTTCGGCGATCACGGCGCCCGGGAGAGGAGGCGAGGCGCGCTCAGCCGAGCGAAGCAGGGCCTCGGAGCGAAGCGCGGCGGCGACGGCTGAAGCTCGGCGACCCAGCGATCGGCGCGTGCGGGGAGGCGAGGAGCGAGGGCGCGCTCGGCGGCCGGGCGCGGCTCGCGCGGAGCTCCCTCGGCGAAGCGCGTGCGGAGGCACCGGCGGCTCGCCTCCTCCCTAGCGCCGGCGCATGTGCGGTGGAGCTTTCGGGCAGGCGGCGCCTTCCTCCCACTCTCGTGTTTCTGCTGCGGCATGCGAAGCGAAGTGCGCGACGACGGCGAGTACAGCGTGGCGGCCCTCGCAGCCGAGGCAGGCGGCGGCGGCTCCCGGCCGCTGCCAGCGAAGCGCAGCGCGCGCCAGCTGGCCGGGCGCAGCAGCGCAGCGCTGCTCCAGCGGGCCGGGCCAGGCTAGCAGCAGCGGCGCTCGCGGTGGCGCCCAAGCGCCGCGCCGGGCAGCGCTCGCCCGCTAGCTGAACTCCGCTGCTGGCCCGAGGCGGCGGCCGGCGGTGCTCGCGGTGGCGCCGCGCGCTGGCCGGGCGACCGGGCGGCTTCTCCCCACCGCCACTCTCGCCTCACCTCTCTCCCCACCGGGTCCCCAGGCAAGCCACTGGCGAGTAGCCGGACAGGGCGCTGGGCGGCCGGGCGAGCCGCTGGCCAGCTCCGCCTCCGACGGCCCCTCAGCTCCCTCCCTCGCCTCGTCCCTCGCCGACGCTGCGTGGGGCCAGCGCCACGCCGGGCGCTCCCGGACGAGCGCTACCACGCCAGAATGCCGGGCCGCTCGTCCGATTCCGGACGCCAGCTTCAGCGTGCGGACGCCGCTGCGGGCGACTCCCCCCGGGAAAGGCGTCCGGACGCTTCCCCGACGTGAGTGCGGATGGTCTTATACTCCTCCCTTTTAATAAATAATTTACCCCTTCTTTCTACAACCACGCGTAGATAATAATTTTCAATTAACATAAGAAAGACAAATAAAAAAAATATGGCCGCACACTGGCCATAAGCGGCAACGCCGCGACCATTTCTAGTGCTTCAGGACGACTGCTCCGGTCATCGGCGACGAGGACAGCCGGGAGAACACTGCAAAGACCTGGATGTAATTTGTTTTTCTTTCAAGGATGTCTTTGTATGTTTTGGGATGTAAACTGTCAGAATCTTATGTGATATATATAAACCCGGTTTCTAAAAAAAAAAAAAAAAAAACTACGCCCCGCACTGACACGTCGGTCCAAGGGCAGCCCTGGACCGCTCCTCCTATTTGGCTTGTGACTTGTGAGCTCGCTGCCCCTCTCCGTTAGTCCGTTGCTTCAGGCTCCAACCGTTCACGTGTGCTGGTCGATCCATACATCCATCCATCCACGTACGGTGGACCAGCTGACTGCTGTTACCTCCAGTTAATTACTCCAACTCTGCTCGTGTGACTCGCAATGGGATCAGATCCAGGCTAGTAGATCAAGGCCTTGTTTAGATGGAGGTTAGAAAGAGAGTGTAAAAGTCCAGAAGACTTCGTTTGTTTATGGTAAATATTGTCCAATTGTGGCCCAACCAGCCAAAAAGATTCGTCTCGTGATTTTACAACCCAACCATGTAATTAATTAGTTATTTTTTTATTTATATTTAATGCTATTTACATGTGGGAAACAATTTGTGAGAGGAGAGAGATTGGAAAAGTCCTGAAGACTTCGTTTGTTTGTGGTAAATATTGTCCAATCGTGACCCAACTAGGCTCAAAAGATTCGTCTCGTGATTTATAACCCAACTGTGTAATTAGTTATTTTTTATTTATATTTAATACTATTTATATGCGAAAAACATTGATGTGAGGAGAGAGAGTGGAAAAACTTGCATGTAACTAAACAAGGCCCAAGTTGGAGCATACAACGGCCTGACGCCTGAGAGAGCACCATACATGCATCTCGTCGTGCAGGAACATAATTTGCACACAACAGTTTCGACATCATACAATGCAGAACGTATTCACTAGTTTCGTCGAGGCGGAATCAATATTGAATAGGGTTGTCCTCGAAACACCGGCGAAATGGCAACGAGGCTACCTGATTTCTGAAACCATCATTTCGCCTGGATCCCTCAAAGATGCCCATGCAGTTGCGGAGGGGGCCCTCCGCCGCAGCGCACTCCACCACTACTGCCTGCGCTGGTTACACACACATGATTAAAGGCAAAAATGGCTCGGTTAAAAAGCAGCCGCAGTAAAATTTTTTAGAAAAGTTGCTTCAAGTACTCCTACCCTGCAAACCTCGAGGAAACAGGAATCATGCGTTTGTACAGTTCGATTGGGACCCACCTGCACACAGGGATCAGATCAAAGGTGGTTTACCGTCCTCGAAACACTGGAGTAGCAAATCTCTGACTCTGAGCGCAGCAACGTTCATTCATCATTCCCATAATCCCATTCCACATATTTTACAAAAGACACCTCCGCAGGACCCGAATTTACCAACAGTTCACCACATATGGTCGCCCACAACGCGACCTCGCAAAGCTGAAACGAAACTAGACAGACACACAGACACCCCACCATTGTTGCAAACGACGAACGAACACGAACCCCACCCAGTCCAGCGAGAGAAACCAGCAGTTCCATTCCATTCCGCCGGACGCCAATGCCAATGCCATTGCCATCGGCTGGCTGGTCACAGGATCAGTGGCCGGCGCACTCGGGCGGCTGCACGGGGAAGCGGTCGGTGTCGACGCAGTAGTCGTAGACGAGGTGGTGCGCGCGCGCCCACACCAGCTGGTGGCTCTGGTGCACGGACAGCTCCGACATCTCCTTCTCCTTCCACCAGTACCGCCCCTCCTTGCCCCACGACGACTCGCTGCACCGCCGGGCCTCCCCGGCGTCGCCGTCGGTGGCGTTGGCCGCCCAGGCGCACCCGTCCACGCGCACCTCCCGGAACGTGGCCTCGAACGGCGCGTGCGACCAGTCCGTCTTCACGCGCCCGCCCTGCGTCGCCCAGTCGTCCGCGTTCCAGATGGAGCTGTACACGGCCATGGGCTGCGGCCCCGGGAACGGCGGCGGGGAGGTCGGCGACGAGGTGGTGGTGCTGGTGCCGTTCGCGCCGCCGTGGCGGTGGTGACCGCGCCGCACCGTGGTGGCGTTCTGCCGGTTCTCGTAGACGCGGATGGGCGTGTCGTCCACCATGAACACCACCTGGCTGGGGTTCCACAGCACGGCGTAGGTGTGGAAGTCGGCGGTGGGGTCGAACCACAGGTCGATGCGCTGCTCCCGGTTGCCCACGCCGTCGATGTACAGGTTCGTCTGCACAAGGTACGGCTCGCCGGTCACGTTGCCCAGGAACTCGAAATCGAACTCGTTGTGCTTGTCCCCGGCAGAAGACAGCTGCAGCAGGGAAAAAAACGTTGCAAATGTTAGTAGCTTCATCACTTTCAGTTTCACCCGAGGTTCAACGTGCAAATCTACCACTACTTCTAACATGGACAATTGCATCTTGGGTTCATTGGTAAAAGTAGTAGCATCTTTTACTTTAAGAAGACAAAAGCTAGTAGTAGTACTGGTGCGTTATGTGTAATACATGCTCCCTCTGCACTTGTTCACGTGCTCTTGTTCTTTGTAAATTGGTTCTTGGCTGCATCCTCATGCCAGTCAGGGCAAGCATGTCCCAGCATTATGGCTTTCGATAGCTTTATCTAATGATAATGATGGTGGGCCAGAGATATTTTACCCTATTTTAGACTTTTCAGTCTTTTATAAATGCATGTACTCTAGTCTTGAGTCTTTTATAAATAATAACAAATAAATAATAAATAGAAATGCAAGGCAGATGCAGATGCCACCATAATAATAGCAAGAAATGCACACTTGCATAGGCACAGATCAATGCCTGGATTGCCAAATGCAGTATGAATGCGCAACAGAAAACAGTAGCAGCAGCATTCAACCGACTCCAGTACCACAACATGCTGGGGAAATGAAATGGAAGCAAAGCAATGTGAATATGCGATGCCTGCACTCACTCACATAGAAAGCAGTGACGACGCCGGCGGAGTCCCCCGGCACGAGCTTGAGGTCGGCGCTGGCCCTGCCGTACAGGAACTTGCTCCGGGACACGAACCCGCCGCCGGAGTTGGCGTCGAGGCGGAGCTTGAGGAGGTCGCCGTCGTACACCATGTGGTCGTTGGCCCAGCTGGGCTGCACCACGTCGTCGAACTTGGTCGCCGCCGCCGCCACCCCGGCGCCCAGCAACGCCGCCACGGCAGCAGCCACCACCAGAACGGCCGACACCGCCGCGGCGGGCATGGCTCCACCACCACAGCCAGCGCTCCGCAACGCCATTGCCAAAGCCCTCTTCTAATCTCACTCACTTCCTCTGCTTGCTGCTGCTGGCTGTGCTGTGCTAGCGAGCTGATAGCCAATGGCGAGGAGGAGACGGGGCGTTATATAAGCAGGCGGCGGCGGAGGGGAGGCGCTTGGCTTGCGATGGAAGGGTGGCGCCACGTCGGACGCCAGGTAGCCGTTGGACGAAGGCCCACCTGGTAGGGCGGGCCTGGCACGGCAACTTTTGCGGCTCGGCCACTTTTTCTCGGTGTAGCGACCCGGCCGAAGCCGATCCACCCCGCCGGAGCTCGCTGCATGCTGCTCGTCCAGGTCCAGACCACATTGCATGAGTGTGGTGCGGTCCTGGCTGGATACAGCTGGCGCTCTCCATCCCCAAAGCAGGGCAGGGCAGGGCGTACGCGACACGGTAAAAGGTAAACAGAGAAGTGAGCGAGCGAGGGTCGTCATGTGAAAAAGAGAGTAGACGTACAAAGGCAGTAGCTGGGATTTATTATTACTGGATCCGAACTTGTACCAGCAGATTTTTACTGGTGGTACAATAGTTAACCGTCTTAATTGTAGTAGGAGTAAAGGCGCGTGTAATAAGTAGGGTACGTACTGTGCGTGCAGCATGGTGCACCTCTGCTGGTTTCCGTCTACCGCACGCCTGTGGCTGGCACGGTACGGCGCGGCTTCATGGACTGCCCGGACGGAGCGAGTTCCAACTTCCAAGCCTCCCCAACCCAACAATGGCTTTGTACAATGTACATGTACTGTTTCCTTGTACCGTATAGCAGTCACCGCAAGGCTGAAAGGAATCGTACACGAACGCGGAATACATACGGGGAGCCGGGGCGAGTAACTAGCCTGACGGTCGTAATTATTGTTCTAGATCTGTCTAGTTTCCGGAGACGTTGACAGTACAGACAGCCAATTATTTTGGAACGGAGGTGGTACTACATAAACCCAAACAAATACCCGACACGAGGATCTAGTAGTGACGTCCAGCACTGCTGCTGTATTCGTTCTTGAAAGTCTTGACGAATTTGTTAATCACCTGCAGTCCTGTACTTAAGCACGTTCTACTGTACGTAGGTTCTAAACTCGATTAGGAACGGTTTCCGAGGCGGTAGTCCGTGGACGCTCCTCCTTTCATCCAGCTGTGAATGAGCGAGATCCCATCATCCTTCCTTTGCCCTTTTGTTTTTTGGTGCACCGTGCACGATGATATCGGCCAGCACGCATCCTCACAAGACATGTCCAAATGTCCGCTGCGCCTGCACGGACAGACGGACTCGAGCCTCGAGCTCGTTTCCAAAGGCCCCACCCCTCTTTTCGCTTTTGGGTGGAGGGCGCTAACGCCGAGGCGAATAATGTTTGTCGTGTCGATCGGTCCTTTTTCTTACTCGTTTTTTAAACCTTTGAAAATGCGAAGTGCACGTGTCCTCCAGCGAGAAATGCGGCCATCAGCGGTTTCATTCACACCGTCGTCTGTTCTGATTTCTGAGCACAATGCAAAGAAATAGTACTACTACAGCGAGCCATAGTAAGAATGGTGAATAAACATTCATCAGAAATTCGCAATGTGATGTGTGTGACAAAACGAGAAACACGCCGTGCATTATCTGTGCAATGCTTCTCCTCAATGAAACTGGGGCCTTGTTTAGATGCACATTGTATTTGCAAGTTTTTACACTCTCTCCATCACATCAATTTATACCCGCATGTAAAAAAGCATTAAATATAAATAAAAAATAACTAATTGCACAGTTTGGTTGTAAATCACGAGATCGAATCTTTTGGCTGGTTGGGCCACGATTGGATAATATTTACCACAAACAAACGAAATGCTTCTGAGGACTTTTCAATCTCTCTCCTTTCACAAATTGTTTGCCGCAAAGTAAAAGAAAGATTAAATATAAATAAAAATAACTAATTGCATAGTTGGGTTGTAAATCACGAGACGAATCTTTTGAGCTGGTTAGGCTATGATTGACAATATTAACCAAATAAAAACAAAGTCTTCTATGCGATTTTTTCAATCTCTCCTCTCCCCATCTAAACAAGGTCTGTAATGAATGAAAGCGATGAGCCGGGAATCGCGCAGGTGTCAAAGCGAAAGGACGGGGAGCACGGCAACAGTCCTCTCCTGTGTTGCGTGCGCGCGCGCAGAGGTCGAGGCAGCAGCAGGAGCAGCCACCACAGGCCCCAGCGGCCCAGGCCCACAGCCCACAGCCCATAGCCAGCCAACGGATACCTGGCAGCTGGCCTGTCCGGCGCAGCGCACTAGTATTTGGGCCCCCGGTTCCCGCGGCTGACGGGCGGGCCCACGTCCTTTCGAGCAGTAACAGTGACGTCAGCAGCAATGATGGCCCTCCTGCTTTCCTCTGCTCTCCTAGCTGGCCCCGTCCGGCTGGAGTCGTGGGAAAGGCGAAACGAGTTTGGATTCGCTTCCAGTGTAACCCGTGCCGTTAACGAGCAGTAGGCCAAAAACGTTTTCAAAGCTAGCGACTTTGGCTGAATCGGTAGCGTTTTCAAATTTAAAAAACTTACCGTTGCTTGTTCTACGTACAGTTCAGCAGCCTTCGGTTACACGGAGTGTACAGTACGTACGTTATGTACGTGCGTGCTTCACCACACAGGCCGGGAGCTGTGTTTGGCTGTTGGCTCAGCATTAGGTGATGCTTTGTGTTGTCTCAACTCGTACCAATCGGTTTGCTAACCCATCTTCGACCGATGGAGCACGTACCATGTACGTAGTACTACTACGTATATAGAGTACCAACTTGGCACCTTACCCTGTTACCCGTACGTCGTCCAAAGCGTGAAATAATGTTGCTGTTGAGATCAATGTAAAGTCTAGCAGTAGATCAGCATGGGTACAGTGTGCATACAGTGTAGTATTCGAGTCCTATACATGAACTACGAGCAGATCGGGGAGAGAGGGAAGTGCTAGGGTTTCATTACCGAGATCAGATGAGGCGGTGGCGGCGGCCGGTGGTGCAGCAGAGGCGGATCCCGAGCCGTCTTTCGTCATGGTCATAGCAGGGGCATCGGCGACGGTGAGCCAGGGAGGAGACGGCGGCGAGGGTGTCCGGCGGTGGTGTCGTAGGCGGACGTGGTCCAGATCGGCGGCGGTGGAACTTCCCGTTGCTGGCTGCGCCCCTCTCTAGATCAGGTTAGGATTTGTCGGTGGGAAGTGCGGCTCGCGGTGAACCTCGTACTGCGAGCTGCCAGCCCCCACCCATGTATATATTGCGCAGTGTGACAGGGGCCCACCAAACATGAATGGGTTGGACGCCCCCCATTAGGGCACGAGGTTAAGGCCCGTTGGCCGTTGGGCTAAACGGTGAAAGGAGATCAACCTAACAGTTGCATCCTGCTTCAGATATGAATTACAAGTAATGTCGTCGCCAGTGTAGTTAGTAGTGATGTCGAGGAAACAGTGGATCCTATATCGAGTAAACAAGCATAATCAGAGCTGCTACAAAAACTACTCACTCTGTTCACAAATAACTTATCTATTTTTTGACTTTCAATAACTACTCCCTACATTTAGGCAGATGCTACAGTTCATCAATAGTATTTTATCAATCGGGTATGATTTTTGTTCTCTATTATACTACTCCCTCCGTTTCAAAATGTCTGTCGCCGTTTCCCGAAAGCAAATGCCGGCAATTTTTATAAATATTAAATATCATCAATTAGTATCATAATTAGTATCATCGGAAAGATCTTTGGATCTAGTTTTTTTAACAAAATTATTTGGAGATATAAATATTGCTCGTATTTTCTATAAATCGAGTCAAACTTGTGGCAGACGCATCCCACCTACGATCAAATTTGAAACGGAGGGAGTACTCTCTTTGTCCCATGGACTTTATCGTTCGAAAACCGTGTTCTTCTTACAAACACGCTTCCCAGGCGACATACTCTCTTCGTCCCTTTTTATTTGTCGCTTCGCTTCCCGAGACACAAAAATACCGGTAATTTTAATAAATAATAAATATCATCAATTAGTATCATAATTAATATCATCGAAAAGATCTTTGGATCTAGTTTTTTTTAACAACATTATTTGAAGATATAAATATTGTATGTATTTTCTATAAATCAAGATAAACTTGTGGCACGTATCCCACAAATGACAAATAAAAAGTGATGGAGGGAGTACTTCACATGGAACAGAGGGAGTACTTGCCAATGTGAATTCTGAAACGCTACGTACGAGTAGTACGTACGACGGCGACTCCCTCTGCTGCAAACGGAGCAGGGAGCACGCATTCAGCATGGGCGCGTACGAGACGAGCGGACATAAATGCCCCATCACGTGAGCGACCCCGCTTGCGCTGCGCCGCGCTGCGCTGCGCCCCCCATGCCGATCCGCGCATGGATTTGGACGATGTCCAGTGTCCCCGTGTCAGTAAAATATCTCTCGTTTTCTTCCTCCCCGTGCATCTCGCTCGCTGCTCCTGTGAGGACGCTCTGTGGAGGAGGAGGAGTACTGTGCCAGTACGGCGAGGCGCCGCTAGCAGCTTGTCTTTTGCGATCGTCGCCGGACTTGTTCCAGCACGAGTACTACGGGACCGTGCTCGAGAGACAGCTGCTGTAACGTCGCCCGTCCTCGTGCACGCTTCGCCTTTATCCGTGACATTAAAGTTGTTGTTACTACACCGCTGTCCACGTGTGTGTACCTGCAGTCGAAACACACTCTGGCCACGGTAAATTTTCTAGGCACGGGTAAGAATAGGCATACCAATAGTAGAAGTACAGTGTTGCTCAAAAGCAGTCCAAAGCGTAGCGACTCAGCTAGCTCAAACTCACTTTTTATCTCTGCCGCACCAGCCATTGTTTAGATGTGATCTTCTACTTTCTACTATTAAAGTGGAGCGTGTTTAACACCCGATAATAGAGCTCGAGATGCTGCTGCTGCGCCCGCAATTGGGAATGCACACGTCACACGTGACCACGGAGAAGGGCCCGAGTGGTAGCCAAAGCTGTGTCGTCTGTCGTGGTAGCAGCGACGTGCCATGGCGGTGGCAGATGAGCGCCGAGGAGAGATGATTGCTCCTGGCCTGGAGGCTGTCTGCAGCAGTGAGCGCGCGCAGGCGCGCAGCCATTCGATTGGCGCGTGCAGGTCATGATTCCGCCAGCCCACGGCCCACACGGCCCACCGCTGCGTCGCGTCACGTCGCGTCCTGCCCCATAAACTCGAGCGCAGCGCAGCAATGACATTGGCATGCAATGGCAACGTCCACGGCCACGCACAAGCATTGGCAGGGTAGCCGAGAGGGGATCCAGAAATCCTGAATCGAATGGCAAGGCAGCGCTGCAGCGCCTGCCTGCCGTGCCCCGTGCCGTGACATCCGGGTCAGTTTCGCGTTACTGCAGTAGTATCATTGCCCTGCCTGCAACGATTTTGAATGAATCCTGTGTTGCGTGCCTGTAACGATAAATGTGGATTCGGAGTAGAATTTGAGGAAGAACAGCAGGAATTTGGGATAGGGAGCACGAAGACGATTCTATTCAGGCATAGTTCAGAGAATGAGTTCGAAATTACATGAGTTTCCTTCCTCTCGCCGCTCGGCTTATATCTCACCGCCGGCAGTTACAGCAGCTGGACGTAGCTGCGCCTCCAGGCCCACGGCCCACAACTAAACTAGTGCTATAGCCCATTGTCTTGAGCCCACGACGACTTGGCCTTGCCGGACAGCCACAGTAATCATTCCGAGACGCCTTCCCAGGTCATGACATTCTTTCCCCCTTGAAAGCCAGCTTGACCCCAAGCTGGATGATCAGGAAATCGCCTCCTCAAGTCACTGACCTCTTCCCAGGTCGTCATGGAAGGAGTACCTGTTGACCAGCGCACTTGTATCTGAGCCAACGTTGCTGCTCCTTTCTGGATCACCCGATGCTCCAAAAGATGAACTGGACTGGCCTCACCTGCAAAATCCACTGGAACCTGTGTAATGTCAGACTCCACTATAGTGGATGGAGGAATGTGCCGCTTGAGTTGTGACACATGCACGACTGGATGAATGCGACAATGTGCCTGAAGATCCAACCGATAGGCCACCTTCCCCACTTTCTCCAGAACAGGAAAAGGGCCAAAGAAGCGAAAACTGAGCTTTGCATTGGACACAGGAGCTCTGAAAGACCGAATGTAAGGTCAGAAATTCAAGTAGACCATATCTCCAACTGCAAAAGAGCGCTCACTTCTATGATTATCAGCATGATGTTTCATACGCTGTTGAGCACGCTGCAAATGATGCTTCACCACATCTTCTAGCAACCTCCTTTCAGTAAGCCACTGATCCAAATCTGGAGCATGAGCAGTAACATTATTGGAGATTCCAAAATGCCGAGGATGATGCCCATATAGAATCTCAAATGGAGACAAGCCCAATGCTGAATGAAAGCTCGTGTTGTACCAAAACTTCGAAGAATCGGTAACCATTTATGCCACTTTGGGGACAAGAGTTAACTGCACACCTCAGAAATGTTTCCAAACATTGGTTAAGACGCTCAGTCTGCCCATCTGTTTGTGGGTGATAAGATGATGACATCAAGAGCTGTGTGTCAGTCAACTTAAAGAGTTCCCTCCAGATAGCACTAGTGAAGACCTTGTCTCTCTGCATGCGAGATAATGAATTCGGAAGCCCATGTAACTTGTACACATGAGTCATGAACTCTTGAGCAATCAGAAAAGTCAGAAAGGGGTGAGCCAAGGAAATAAAGTGACCATACTTAGTAAATTTGTCAATGATCACCAAAATTGTATCAAATTTCTGAGACTTAGGGAGCCCTTCAATAAAATCCATGCAAATGATCTTCCAAGCTTGATCAGAGAGTGGCAATGGCTGGAGTAATCCCGGAGATTTCACATGTTCCACCTTAGCTTGTTGACAAGTCACACGAGAAGCCACAAACTCTTGGACCGCTTTCTTGAGTCCGAAGCCAATGAAATAATCGCTTAGTCCTGTAATAGGTAGCATGAACTCCAGAATGCCCACCTATCCCAGATTGATGCACAGCTTGTAACACATGCTGTTGAGCCAACACATTATCCCCTAGCCACACTTTGCCTTTATACCCGATCAACCCATCCACATAAGAGTAATCTTGAACACCGGCATTAGCGAAATGAATCTTAGAGATCGGCTCCCGAGGCTGAATGATTGTCAACATAGCTTGCCTTAACTCTCTCCACCCAATCTGGGCATACACCACCGAGGGCCAACACTCGGAGTTGCGAGGCACACATCCGGATAAAGCATCTGGCCGCCCGATTATGAGCACCTTGTTTGTACATAATCTTAAATTGTAGATCCATCGGTTTCAACGGTGCTTTTCTGCTGCAACTTTGTTTGAATTCTCTGTTCGCATGCATGTAACAGGCTTTTATGGTCTGCTTTTTGATCAAGAATTCCTTTTGTTGCAAATATGGGCGCCACTTTTCCACTTTGCCAACAAAATAGCCATACACTCTTTCTCATACGTAGATAATCCAAAGCATTTTTCCCGCACAAATGCCTTTACTAAGATAGGCCACGGGATGACCTTCTTGCATCAACACGACCCCAAAACCCGTGTCACTAGCATCGGTTTCGAGAACAAACCTGTTTCTTGAAATCTGGTATAGCCAACACGGGAGCTTGCACAAGAGCTTGTTTCAACTATTTGAAATGTTTGTTTTCGATTCTGATAGTCCACGTAAAAGGCACCCCTTTCCTCAAGAGCTCGAGAGAGGTTTACTTGATAATCCCATAGTTCTTTATAAATTTTTCAGTAATACCCGCACAACCCAAGGAACCCTCTAAGTTCTTTCAAATTCTTAGGTTGAGGCCACTTGTTGAACTGCTACAATTTTGGAGGGTTCGGTTGCAACTCCTTGTCCGTAAATACAATGCCCCAAATACTCCACGTAAGATTGCCCAAAAGAACACTTTGAGAGCTTGATAAAAAACTGGTGTTGTCTCGGGATCTGAAAGACTTGGTCCAAGAATCGTAGATGCTCACTCCAAGTCTTGGAATAGATGAGTATGTCATCCATGAATACCAACACTCCTTTCCTTAACAGAAAGCAAAAAAAATGACATTCATGATCCCTTGAAATGTTGTTTGGGGCATTGGTCAACCCAAAAGGCATCACTAGAAACTCATATAATCCATTGTGAGTTTTGAAGGCGCTTTTTGTGAGTATCACCGAGTGATACTGATCTGTGGTACCCTCGCTCTAAAGTCAAGTTTGGTAAACCACCGAGCTCCTGCTAACTCATCAATCAACTCTTCCACAATTGGCATGGGGTGTTTATTTTTCACAGTTTGAGCATTCAACTGCCTGTAATCCACACAAAACCTCCAACTTCCATCTTTCTTCCTAACCAAAAGGACTGGTGAAGCATAGGAGCTCTCACTAGGCTTAATGATGCCATTCTCAGAACATATCGGCCCATTTCTTTGCTCAATCTCATCTTTTCGGGATGGTGAATACCTATAAGGTCTCACATTCACCGGTTGAGCACCGGTATCAACCGAATATGATGATCAAACCGCCTTTGAGGTGGTAAGGATTTGGGCTCACCGAATAGATCTGCATATGTATCCGTAGTGCTTTGAATATCCGGAGAAATTATAGCAGGATCCTGACCAAGCAAAGACCCAACTATTTGAGCATTTTCTGATTCAGTGTCAACAACTGCCTCCATTTTTACTTGCACACAGTGAGTCACAGCTTTTTTATTCACCAATCCTTTCAACCCCTCAGATCTGGCGAGGGGGAGTTAGTTGTGCGCACTCGGAGACAATCCCTTCAAGATGACATACCGCCCATGAAGAGTAAACCTCATCACCTTCCTAGCCCAATGCACCCACATGGGACCGCACTCCTCTAACCAATCTTGACCAAGTATCATGTCAAAGCATTTCGTAGGTAATATTCCCCTTTGTGGAAACAAAGTCATAGCCCCCGAGCGTCCCACTTTGCAAGTTCTCAACCTTCGTGAGCAAGTCATTGGTCCCCCATCTCCGCTACAAAGTGAGACAACCGACACCGGACTGGTTTGTAAGGAATGTGGTCGACCAATTGCTTTGATCGATAAAGGTGCCCACACTCCCCCTCGAATCCACTAGAATCGGGATCTCGGTCTTGCCAATCTTACCACACAGTTTCAAAGTCCTTCTTGTACTATTTCCAGCTGTGGATGCATGACCAACTGTCAGTACTGTCTCATCAATATCATCGATGCAATTCTCCTCTCAGTAAGTTCGGTGGATCGACTCATCTTCCTGCAATGCATCCCAGTTTCCTCCACCACATGAATAGGAACATTTGGAGGGCATCTATGAGTCCTACTCCATTTCTGTCCACACTTGAAACAGAGTCCATTTTCCTTTCTATGCTCCCTTAGTGCAGATAACTTGTCTTCAAATTTTTTATCCTCGGGTTTTACGTACATTCAACTTTCCCTTTTCATTTTCATTGACCCTTGCCTTCTCCCCTGTTGCTTCCGGCTAATTTTGAATGAATCCCTCCCGACTTAACTCTTGCCCGGGCCACTTCTTCTTCTGAATGAGAGCTAGTGCACTAGCAAAGATCCACATCCTTTGGGCGATGCGGCACAATCACCGATCGGATATCCTCCTCAATCCTCGTCACAAAGTGATTCACCGATATATGTGTCATCATAAGAGTTGTTGTACAAAGATAATTCCCTGTACTAACTTCTCAAACTCTGCATGATAATCCTGAACCGATCCTTTCTGTTTCAGTGCCTCGAACTGCCTCAACAGAATTTGGTACTGATTCTTATCAAACTTCTCCAGAACCAACTCGCACAACTGGTGCCAATCAACAATCCTTCCCTCCTCCATGCATTGCTTGAAGCCAATTAGGCTGCTTTGCCCCCCCTGAAATTCAACTCGCAAACCGGGTCTTCAATGAAGGGTGAACAAAGATACACCTCGAAGAACACCTCGCATTGATCCCGCCCGGGCGGGGGGAAATTCACCATCAAATTTTGGAAACGGCATCTTAGGGAACGGAGGAGAGCGAAAATGGTTCTCATCGTGAGGAACAAATGCAGGGGGAGGGTTTGGTTCAGGAAGCATACCCCTGGTGAAGTCCTGCGGCCGGGGTCCGAGGATCCCGCCCCGCGGTCCCGCCGGGCCTTGGGCAGCTCCTCGTCTCTCGCAGGTGAGCACGAGGACGAACCCGGAGCGAGGTTGAGGTCGACCCGCCTCATGCCAGGTGCAGTGTGCGCCGCCTGAGCCGCAGTCGAAGGCTTCGCCATGAACGCCTCCCACGAATCCATCCTTGACGCCGCCAGATCCACCCGCTTGGTGACCGCCTCCAGCGACGCCGCAGTTCCCGCCGCCTTCTCGCGCAATTCATCAAGCGCCTCATCTGCACTCGATTGCCACGTTCCCATCGCGTTCAGCGAGTCCAGCGAACTCTGCATCATGGTCTGGAACCCCGCGAACTGCTTCATCATCGTCTCGAACTGGGTGGCCATCTCCTCCACCGTCTTCGCCATATCCTGCTGCGGCTTGCTCGGCCCCCGCCGGCGCCCGGATCGTCTGCCTCGAGCCTTCTCACCCGACCCGCTCAACCTCGGCGGACCTCTGGATTCGCTAGAACAAAGACCCGAAATACTGCGGCGATTCCAAAGTGGGGGGGATTACGAACGCGATCGAGGCGATCAAACTTCGGCGGCTTTGATACCAATTGTAACGATAAATGTGGATTCGGAGTAGGAGTAGAATTTGAGGAAGAACAGCAGGAATTTGGGATAGGGAGCACGAAGACGATTCTATTCAGGCATAGTTCAGAGAATGAGTTCGAAATTACATGAGTTTCCTTCCTCTCGCCGCTCGGCTTATATCTCACCGCCGGCAGTTACAGCAGCTGGACGTAGCTGCGCCTCCAGGCCCACGGCCCACAACTAAACTAGTGCTATAGCCCATTGTCTTGAGCCCACGACGACTTGGCCTTGCCGGACAGCCACAGTAATCATTCCGAGACGCCTTCCCAGGTCATGACAGTGCCTTACAACTGATGAGCAGATTTGCAGCTTCAAGTAGCTCATGAAGGATTTGCTTGCATCATCAAAGCACACAAGTGATCTGCCCGATACTTGAGCTGTTTGGCACATCCGATCCATACATTCTGGATTCTCGAATGGAACCAAAACAAACGGACCTCAAACATTTCTTCTCAAGGAGAATCGCTCCCAAACGGTTCTTGCTTTCTGCATTGCCTGATCGAATCGGCAAATGACTGGTTCCATTCATTTGCCTCGTCTGTGTTACGACTTAAGAAACTTCAATCATTCGATTTCAATGCTTTTACAAAATAGATTAAATTTACTAAGTTGGTCTATGGTTAAAAAGAATTGAATTCAGAACCAGTCCTTTTATACACCGGACGTTTTTTAAGCGGTTGATTCAGAGCAGTCAAATTTGAGCGGTGAATGTACAGTAGATGAGCTCGTTCGCTTCTCCCATGGACCCGAGCCTCAACAAATGCAGCAATGCTCGGTCGACTTGGCCCCGTCTCGCCTAGCGTACCTCCTAGGGACGATTTGCTGACACGTGAGAGCGAGGCTCAAGCGACTGTAGCAGCAGCCTTGTTCGGCCGGCGACGGCGAGGATGTATCGCCTGCCGTCGCGTCGCTGTCTCCGCGTGCCCGGTGGTGGTGGCCTGGCACGGGCAGGCTGGCCCTGTGCCTGCGTCCGCGGCTCCACGCAGGCCAGGTCCGCCTGTCGTGATGCGTCGTGGATTTGGTTGGACGCGGACGTCGTCTCGTCGTCTCTACTCTGTACACTGTACTACGCTCGCTGTCGTATCGTATGCATCGCGCCTGCCTGGTTCGCGGATCCGTGCCGTGATGTGCAAATGGGCTATGGAGCCGCCGGCCATGAGGCCCACTTCGAACTCCTCCTTCCTTCTTGGGTCGCGTGTTGTATATGACACCAGCTGCGCATCCGTGATGCGCAATAGGCCCACGAACGGACGGTCCTGAGGCCCACTACGAACTCTCCTTCCTCTTCTTGGGTCGCAAATTGGCATTGAGCTACAGTACAGCCCATGAGAGAAATTAGCCCATGCAGGCCCAAGGGCTACAGCCGTTCTGCCTTTCATCACACACATCACATCCGGGCATCCGCAGTCACCTCCTAGCTGGTGTGTAGTACTACTACTTTTCCGTAGGTGCTTGCCACACGAAAACAGCTGTGAGGATTATGGCGGACCAGCAGAACACGGCTGGCAAAAATGGCGTGTGCATAGTACTTTGGAACACGAAAAAAATAATTACGTCTAGCATCTGTAAGCTTGTGTATCATGGGCTGTACTCGGGGTCTCGGGCACAAGCCGCTGGCTGTTTCATATCTGTATTTGTGTAACCTGAAAAATGTGGTCCACAGCTTTCACCTGTTCCGTGACACGAAAGAAGCAAGATTCCCCGTGCAAAGCAGCAGCGCCTGACCCCACGCCTTGTAATCGTCGCAGTAAACTCTGTTCTAGGAATGATGAACGTAATTATATGCAAAGCTTTGGGATTCGTCTCAATCATATCTTGGAGAATGCGATTTGGCTTTGCTTGATGGAAGGACGGAGAGTGGGGAAAGGTAAAAATGGAGATCAGCCATGGGAGATGGGAAAGTTGGGATCCGAGCAGGCAGGAAAATCAGGAAACAGAAAAAAGCGTCGCTTATCGACAAAACTGTCAGGCTTAGCAACAGAAATGGAAACCCCCATCGCTTTTTCGCAACCGCCCCGCGATGCGGACAAAACAGAGCCTGGCGCGTCTGCCCCCCTGTCCCTCTGCAGTGCCGTGCCGCGCAGGCCGGCCAGCCAGCCCAGCCCAGACCCATGCCATGCCATGCGAACCCAGACGCAGACGTTGCCAAAGCAGCCATGCCAGTCTGCACTGCACCGCCTGGTGCCTGCTTGCTTTTACGACACCGCTTTCTTTTACCACACCAACACACTATCCATCTCACCTTTCCACTCTCCTTTCCCCACCATTTTTCATCTACTGATGAACTCCTTTCAACACAATTTTTCATCTACTGATGAACCAAAATTCTGTTTTCATCTACTGCTCATAAACTCAAATTTTCGTGCTAACAATTTTCTCATCTCTCGTTGTCCCCATCTCATTCACCCATCAATCCACACCCAAAACACAAAAGATACTTGCATCATAGTAGTTCAATGTAGCACAAAAGACGACGCTGCGCATGCAAAGACTAGAAAACATAAGAACGCCAACCAAAAGAATCAACAAAAACAGGCATTCCAGAATTTTGATCGGAGCTCAATGAACAACGACACGATTTCATTGATATATTAAAGATGGTTCTGACAGATAGATAGATTCTGCAGAGCCATCCATGATCATGGCTGCCTTACAACTGATTCAAACGGAAAGATAGCGATACTGCTCCTGAGGCAGATCCATGACTACAACTCCTTACGACTTCCTTGCTACCACCACCTACGATAGATAGGAACGACGAGAACGAAACACGACACTGCTACTGATAGATAGCTGGCTCCGACGACTCCATGAAGATTCAGCAGAGCGAGGATTTCGGAGGGTAGGGAAGCGGGCGAGAGCCGACATGGGACTCCGCCGGAACCGACGCGACGGCGGCGCCGCGCCTAACGCCTCTTGTTGGGGTTGGGGCACTCCCTTGCGATGTGGCCCTCCTGGCCGCAGTTGTAGCACTCGCGGCCACCACCGCCGCCGCCTCCGTAGCCTCCACCACCGCCGCCTCCGTAGCCGCCGCCGCCCTGGGAGCAGTCCCTGGCCATGTGGCCCTCCTCGCCGCACTTGTAGCAGCCGCGACCTCCACCGCCGCCACCACCGTAGCCGCCTCCGCCGCCGTAGCCACGGTCGCCGCCGCCGCCGCCGTAGCCGCGGTCGCCTCCTCCCCCCGTAGCCACGGTCGCCGCCGTAGCCGCGGTCACCTCCTCCCCCCGTAGCCGCGGTCGCCACCGCCGCCGTAGCCGCGGTCGCCGCCTCCTCCCCCCCGTAGCGGTCGCCGCCACCTCCACCGTAGCCGCCGCCGCCGCCGTAGCGCCCTCCGCCGTTGCCGCCGTCGGGACGTTCCCCGCCGGCGAGGTTGGCACCGCCGGGCGCGGTGACGTCCTGGGCCCTGGTGCGGCCGTCGCCGCCGTTGCCGACGGAGTACTCGACGGCCTCACCCTCCTTGAGGCTGCGGTAGCCGTCGGACTTGATGGAGGACTGGTGGACGAACAGGTCCTCGCTCCCGTCGTCGGGGGTGATGAACCCGAAACCCTTGGTCTCGTTGAACCATTTCACGGTCCCGGTCACCCTCTCCGACGCCATCTCTCCCCTCGCCGCCGGCCGGACACCCACAACAACCCTCCTCTCAAACCCTAGAAACCCTAGATGGGGGGAGGCGGACGCGGTGAGGTGTTTGGAATGAGGAGGGGAAGGCGACTGGGGTGGCCTATTTAACGTGGACTGTCGAGAATCTGAGGGGACCGGGCCCGATGGGGTGGGTCCGTGGGTGTGGTGGTGCGCTGGTGGGAATGGAACACCGAGGGTTTTCTATTCTGTGAGAGGAAGAAAGGCCGGTTTTGGCTTCCTACTCCCAGTAGAACCTCAAGCTAATCTACTTTTTGTTTCATTTTTTTCATCGATTTTTGTTTTGTTTCATAATAGGATTATCGGGCATTATGGCATTGAAAATATTATGCTTGTTAATTTGACTTAATTTTGTTCCTATTTTTGTATATTTGCTCCAACTCAGCTTTGTTTCTTGTTTTAAAATCTAGGGAGTTAGTAGGAAGAATATTGTCAAGTGGTTTTATGGTGAATTTGATTTTAAACTAGAGGAATAACATCATTGTGGTTTCATGGAGAATTTGAAATACACCATTAGTAACAAAAATAGAGTTTGGAGACAATTAATAAATTTTTGATTCATCACTAATAACTATTTTTATGAAAATTTAGTTGGTTAGTACCATTTCTTTTGTTTTCAAAAGTTTAGGAGCAATTTTATGTTTTTGAGAAGTTGTATTTGCCTAGTTGCACAACATGATCCCATTGATTGCATCTTAAAACTTTCTATATCTAGTCTAGCTAATTTGATTTTATGGGCTGGCAAGTACAGCTAATCTAGTAAGTTTTTTTTGCGAACCGAGCTCTCATTCATTCATCAAGGATTGACTGGGTTACATTCTTCAGTCACCAGATGATCGATGCAGAAAGGGGTTATTACATCACAACCGATGGCGAACCACCGGAAGGAGCACTACCTATCGTGTTATTTTATATTTCAAATCATTCTTTCTTTTTTACAAATTTCGCTACATATACATGAAAAGGCCATAGAATTTTGAATCCAATTCTATGTCTTTCGCTCTTGGTACACAAAAAACAGCATGTACTCCTTTTGTTTTAAATTAAAAAGAATTATAAGGTGGGGCTTTCTAGATTGATCACTTTTGCTATGTATCTAGACATACATTATGTCTTAGATAAATTAAAAAAACAGAAAATAACATGTACATCCTCCATTCTAGACTCATTCGTCAACAGAACAACAGTGCGCACGGCGACTAGCACGGAGACTGACCAACATTGTCGCGTTGCTCGTACGCACAGTCGAGCACGAACCAAAGTCGCTCGGAAGTCTTGACGAAATCCACCCAAGTCACGGGCTCACGGTGGGTCCCAGCGGCGGAGCGGACGCCTCGGCAGGCACGCGCATGATGAGCCCATGCAACCGCGCGCGCCCCGGTGCGTGAAAGGGAGACCCGAAACGGAAGGCGGGGCCGGCGGGACCGCTGGTCGCGCGAGCGGAACCCCCCCGGCTGGCGCTTCGGCGGGACCGCAACAGAGGGGCGGGGCAGGCAGGTGGTGCGGGCCGGCGGCACGGCACGGCACGGGCAGCAGGCGCGGTACGTGACAAGTCCAACTCCCTCCCACAGGTCCCAGCCTTGATTCGCCAGCGCGCTTTGACCGCCCTGCTTCCCCTCGAGTCTTGACTGCGCCTTGACCGGCGGCTCCGAGACCCGAACCCATGCGGTCCTCCAGAGCAGAACGTAAGCCATTGGCGCTTCTCATGGCTGGTATACTGCTACTCATAATTATTTCTTTTTTTTTACAAATTCGATTAAACCTATTAAATATTAACTAAGTTCATGGTACAATATATTAAAAAAAATACTAACATTTTCAAAAGTATTATAATATTACTAGTGAATATATTTTCTAAATAAACATATCAAATATAGAAATATCGATAGTATCTTCTATAGATTTAGTGAAATTTAGGAGAGAAAAGTTTGACTCCAAGCATGCAATTATTTGAGAACAGATGGAGTACATTCCATAGCATGGTATGTAACAAAACTGGAGTCATTTGATAGTCAAAGCCAGAAAGGTTAAAGTTAGAACAGAACTACAGCAACTTGTAATTTGAAATAGTGTGGATATTAGCTAATTCTAGGATTGCCCCACCTCGTGTAACCCACTAGGCTACTACTACATGCTGTGTTACCATTTTAGTTTAGTATTTACTTTGTATCTAGACATAGTATATAACTAGATGCATCACAAGTTATGTTCCTAAAAAAGATCAAAACCACTTACAATTTAAAGCAATTTGGTACCAAACGAACCCAAGCGTAGTAAATATCTCCTTTTTTTGTTTTTTTTTTAAGACCAGCTCCTACCACAAGTGTAGTTTGATTTCATTATGTTAAAATCCAGGTTATCTAAGTCTAGACTGGCTGTTTGGGTAAAGACGGATTTCAAGAATCCCATAAAATAAAATTAGAATCGTATAGTATAATTCCATCCAAATAGACCTTGTTCTACATCAATCAAGGCAACGCATGAGTAAGTAGCATGATTCCAAATGCCTCCTACGTGATGACCGGAGAGCGCAATGCCGCCGGTGGGCAACAGCGTACTAGTACTAGTAGTAAGTAGCACGGGGATGGTCAGATCAGCAGCGCACGACGCACTGATGGACAACTCAAAACACTAACCACCCAACCGAATCATGCTCCCGGTGGCTTCTTCTACAAAATCGCACGCTCAGAGGTAGTACAAGATCCCGAGTCCCGAGATAAACCTTTAACCTCCACTCGGCGTCGGGCCCAGCGGACGGACGGACGCCACGGCAAGGGCTTGAGAGCCGTCGGTCGGTCCTCCCCTGCCGCGTCGCGACTCACCAAAGTCACGACGAGTAGTCCAACCAAGCGCCGCGCCCCCCGATCCGTGAAAGGCAGAGGAACCCGAAGACGAAGGCACGGCGGAAAGGGACGGGACGGGAGAACCAGCCGAGCGGAATTGTTGGAATGGCGTGGCGCATGGAGGAGGGAGGACGTGAGCAGGCAGATGGGCCGAGGCAGCAGCAGCAGAGCAGGCAGATGGGCCGAGCAAGGGTCATGACATCTGACAATCCAACCTGCGCACTTTGACTGGCTCCTTCACTGCGGCTTGACCAGATGTTCCGAGTTCCGACCCGATAGCATGGTCCCCAACATGTTCAAACCTTCTTTATTTTTTAGCCAGGGTAATCTAACCTACACAAAAATATCATTAGCGAAACATGTTTACATTTTGCAACGAAGAGAGATCCGTCTTTCGTTTTGGTTTGGAGGGAGTAGTAGGCAGTAGCATTTCTTTGTTCGCCTGCGTTGAGCAGGCAGGCCATAGGTCCTGTACTCCTGTTGTTGCCGATCATGTTTCAGACGCTACTACATCAGTGCTACCACAGGCCATAGTCTCCACATCAGGGTTTTTCTTACCGTTCGGTCTAAAAAAAAAATCGCCGGCGGGCGGTTTCGCTTAACCGGCGGTTTAAAACGGTTACCCAAAAAAACGCCGAATTCAAATGTCAAATTTGAATTTTGAAGCGAACTTAGTGCAAGCGGTAAGGACCGGCTAACCGCCGCTAGTAGCGATTCCGACCGGTTTAAATGGTAACCGGTTCTGGTCTGTTTTTTTTTTTAGAAAAAATTATTTTTTTCGGCATTTACCTTTACAGAAATTCACGCCCAAGAAGCACACCCCCCACCCCCGCGGTAGGCAATAAGTGCCCTTGGGGCCAGTTGGGCCTCACGGGCCTTAATGGGCCGCGGCCTTTTTTTTTCTTTTTTTTCAAAATTCCAAACGTCAAAACAAATACTAAACGAACTCAAAGTTGAAAAATTTTTGACACCATTGGATTCTATAAATCATGAACTATTTTTAGAAATTTTTCTAGAATTTTTTTTCAAATTCAAATTTCAAACTTTAAAAACCCTAGCGGTTTGAACCGGGTGGCAAACCGAACCGGTCCGTCCGGTTTGATCGGTAACCGGCCAAACCGGCCGGTTTACCACCGGTAAAAAAACCATGCTCCACATCGATGGATGGATCTTCTGTGCAGTTCTACTACAGTAGAGGATTTTGTTTCCTTACAGCAGTCTTGAGCTTCCAATCCGGCGAATAGTGGTGGTCGAGGCTACCATTGCATTGCATGCACTGGCACTGCACATGGGGTCGCGCACTCGCGTCACTGTCTTGTCCGGAGGTGGCCACGCAATGAATTCAGCCCGGTTCAGCAGCTCACGGTCACGCACGGCGCTGCTGGATTTGGATTTGCCCCGTCCGTCTCCTGTCGCCTTGCGGCTCAGCTGCTCTGCATGTTCGCGATGCACATGTGGCTCAGCGATGCACAAGGGCTTGCAGTTCTACGTGGGTTCGCGGCGTGGCCCGCGCCACTTGCATGATCCCTACCGTTGCGCCAAATGGGATGACAAAAGGCCGGCCCTGACCCTGAGGCCCAATACGAACTGCCATCGGGTTGGGGATTAGCCGGCCTGCTGCGCGTCCTCAGGCCCGGTGAGATGGGCTTGGTGTCGTGGGCCCACATTTTCTATTTATATTTCTTTGCTAGTCTTTTATTTTGATTGTACTGCACCACCGATGAGATCTATGAACTACATCCATGATCCATATATTCCAGAATATATTTTGTGCAATGAAAACTTATTTGTGCACAATGTAGTCACTTTTTAAATAAATATATAACCTTTTTTTGGCTGATTTTGCAACTATACATATGTGGATAAGTCTTTACATCACTTTATTTTATGTTGGTGCTATCAATTTAAGTTTTCTACATCGTATAGATTGTGTCTACCTCATTTGAACTAGAAATCGTCTCCAGCCTTTGCACTAGCTGGCTCAGTTCTAGCCTTTCGTGATCAGCCCAATCGGCTTGGTCATAGGGTTCTTGGCGTTGCCAAGCCGTCTCTTACATCTATGTCGTCTTCTCATATGTAAACAACAGATGGTGCTGCCCCAACTTGCCGAAGGTTGCCGCCATGTGTTGTGTTGTCTGGTTTAGTTCTTCTAGCATCCGAATGAAGGTTCCCTGAAGTACAAGGTATTAAGGCTTCAGTCGAAGGAGCTAGTTAGACAACAAGAAGGAATCTTCAATAGTTTTTTATGAGCATCTCCAACAGTCTCCCATCTCAGATTATCATCTCAGGTTTATCCCACCTCGCGAGACGACGGTGAGGGCTAGCTTGTGCTCCGAGAAGCAGCGCTGTACAGCTTGTCTCCTCAGATCGACGATGCACGCGGATCCAGTGCGGTGCGGGTGCGCGCGAGATGTCTAGAGCAGCAAGGACATGACCTTAGCTCTCTGCTAGGAAGAGGAGGGGAACGTCACCGGCGGCGGCGGCGGCGATGGCAGCCTCGCAACCTCGGTTGGAGACAGCGCTGGCCCACAAACCCTTTGAACCCATGAAATTTTTGGCCCATAACGAGGCCCAGTATCCCTTCTGTCCTGCGCCGCTCCAACACTGCCCATCACCGCCGCTCACACAGTAGAAATTAGCAGGCCTCACCCCGTCGCTCTGTCTTGCTCGGCCTTCGCTCGCACAAGCAACCGCGCGGCCGTACGGGAGAAGCCGAGGAGCCGAGCTGCGGAGGAGGCGAGGGCCGCCGCTGCTGGCCTGCTGCGCCGCACTTCGCCCGGCCGCCACCGCTGCGCCGCGCGCCGCTAACTGCCGCTGCTCTGCTTGCTGCGCCCGTGCGCCGCACGGGTCAGGCCGCCGGCCGCCGCTGCTTCCTGCTGCGCCGCACGCCGCCAGTCGTCGCTGCTGCGCCGCACCAAGCTGCCACGGCCACCGGCGGAGTGGTTCTTAGGGGCCCCAGTCGTGGGCAAAAAGCTGGCTCCGCCGCTGGTTGGAGATGCGGCTCGCCTGAGGGGTGGGTTACTGTTGCAGATCCGTTGCCGCCACGGAAACCCCAACCCTGAGCGACTCTGGCCCCTCAGCCAACGGGAGCCAATCTGCATACATCCACGGTAGGAGCACCCACCCCTGTTACGTTCCAATGTGATGGTTTCACGTTCTTCCCTATTGCTTTTTCCTCCATTAACTGGAAGACACTGACATCCGGACCTCCAGTGTCTATATGCTAGAATTATTGAAAAATCCTTCGTAGAATAGTAGATATATCAAATAATAAATAGTATTGCTCTGCAGCTTGAGTTTCAGAAAAATTCCACGAGCTATAATGATATGCTCCTTAGCTATAATCAAATATTGCCGACAAGAGCAGCAAGAAGATAGAGAAGTTTGATCAAAGATATGCATATTCTTTGTCTAGCCAGTAAATCTTTAGTTTGCAAATGGTATTGTCCTACCTGATAGTAATATGCAGCTCATGCAATTGGTGCCTAGTCTGTAATCACAATGCAGCTCATGAATTGTTACTTTTGTAGGAGCAGTGAAATGTGGATTGACAAGGAGGAAAGTAAGGGCAGCAAAAGAAGGTCGGTGAGCTGGAATAAAGAGAGTTTTCTTCTCTGTTTGGAGTTCAATATCTCTAACTGAAAATCTCTGAACATGCTGCTATTAACTCATCCTGTTGCCTGCTACCTTGTGAGGTTATGATAAACTGAATGTTATGAGCTGGATGACTGAATGAGCTGAATGCTTATCCTTTTCTTTTTTTGAAAACTGAAAGTTGTTACTTAGTGGTGCTGGTGCAGGCAGTTGCAGTTCTTCTGAGAAGGGATGAGCTGGATGTTCTCAACTGAATTTTCTCATGAATTACACGATGAAACTGCTACACAGTTATCCGTTGTCTAGCTTTCTTGATGAAAACAAAACGTGCATATACCTCGATTGCAATGTCTTATGTGTTATTCACAGGAGAGAGGACAGTGGAGATGCACATTCCGACGATATAGCTTTGTGCAGTAAACACGAGACGACAAAAGAGTCCGAAGATCCGTTTTATCTGAGCCCCGAACATTTGCCACCTACTGACAGACCTCGCCCCATGCATCATCTCACTTGAGAACGCTCTTCTCCCCTTCCTCCAGCCCTGCCATGGTGTCGTACATGGGCTTGTTCATCGTTTCCGGCAGGTAGAAGACGAGCAGGCCGCCGACGATGCCCGAGGCGCCAAACATCGCGAACGGCAGCCTCTCCCCGAGCATCACCACTAGCGGTGCCACGATGGCCCCCATCAGCCCCGCCTGCGCCGTGCACCCCATCGCCGCGTTCCGCACTACTGTCGGGAACAGCTCCGCCGTGTAGATGAACAGCAGGTTGTACGTCGCCGCCATGCCGAAGATGCCCGCCACGCCACACGCCATCCGCGCCACCCTATTCATTTGCACGCATTATATTTTGCAAGTAGTCAAGTTAGTGGCAAATATATATGAATTATGGGAAAAAAAGTTTTGAAGAACTGAATCTTGATGAACGAAGGCTATTGGTCGATCTAAAGGACGGACCTCATGATCCCTGCGCCGGGTATGAGACTCCCGGCGGTACAGAAGACGCCGCTGAGCAGCATGGTACCGATGGCGAGAGGCTTCCTCCCGAAACGGTCGAGGAGCAGCGCCGTGAGCAAGTAGGCGGGCATCTCGGCGAGCGAGTTGGCGACGACGGTGACATAGAGGTTGGTCTTGAGATTGACGACATTGAAGCTGAGGCCGTAGTACACCACCGAGCTGAGGAGGTTGATGAGCACGGAG
Organism: Chrysopogon serrulatus; assembly: GCA_015844335.1. Taxonomy (NCBI): domain Eukaryota; kingdom Viridiplantae; phylum Streptophyta; class Magnoliopsida; order Poales; family Poaceae; genus Chrysopogon; species Chrysopogon serrulatus. The sequence goes on along the minus strand of JADLZL010005606.1, from coordinate 39,807 downwards.
AGCACGAGGCGCACCCGCGTGGTCCGGGACCGGAACACGTCCACGATGGATGCCGAGGACACGGACTCCGCCGTGGCCGTCGCCGTCGCCGTGCCCGCACCGTCCTTCCGCTGCTCCTCTTCCTCATCATCCTCGTCATCTACCTTGAGCACGAGATCCTCAGGGACGGTCCTGCCATTGGTGGTCGCGATGGCTCGGATCACCCGCAGTGCGTCGTCGTGGCGTCGGCGCACGAGATACCACCGCGGCGACTCGGAGACGAACGGCATGACGGCGACGGCGAACACGAGCGACGGGATCGAGGTGACGACGTAGAGCATGCGCCAGGAGCGCGGGAACAGCGCGGCGATGCCCGCGAGCGCCGCGGTGCCGCCGGAGAAGAAGTAGAAGGTGGACATTCCCGCGACGCCGCGGCGGGCGGGGCCGACGGGCTCGGTGGCGAGGACGAAGGCTAGCACGCCGACGCTGCCCGTGCTGAAGCCCGTGAGGAGGCGCAGCACCGCGTAGGCCCAGTAGTTCGGGGACAGCGCGGTGAGGAGACCGAAGGCGGCGTTGAGGACGCACACCAGCTGTAACGAAACCTTGCGGCCTAGGAACGAGTCCGAGAGGTGGCCGAACACGCCCGCGCCTGCATCGGAACAAGAAGGAAGGCCTTATCTTGGTGGTGGAAAACTAGCCAAGATAAAGGCCCACGCCAAAGACCCCGCGTGCGCGTAGGCCCTCGGTGTTTTTTTTAAGAAAAAGTCTAATTTAGGTCTTTCAACTTTCGTAAAAGTTTAATTGTTATGTTTGAACTCTAAAACCAGATAAAACATATCCCCCAATTTTTAAAACCGTTCATATTACATCCCTCAAGTAGTTTTTGATAGCAATTTTACTTTTTATTATTTCGACTGAATCTTTAAAAATCATAGTAAATCACACTACAATAAATAGGGCTATACATGACGGTTTATTGGTGACCTTTTCAGAAAACATCATAGAATTCTATCATCTGTGACGGTTCATTACTGAGGCGATAAATCTATGATGACTAGTTTAGTTTTCGTCACAATTGAACGTCATAGTTGAAAGTCACAAATAATTTTAGCACCTCAACTATCAAGTTATAACTAATGTTTAAAATCAAATTAATTGGAAGACCCTTGGTGTTAGGAAGTTATTAACACTAATCATTGAAGCGTCAATGGAACTTACAAAAACTATTGAAAGATTTTCATATGAAGACTCTAAAAAACCAAGGAATTAAAACATAAATGGAAGCAATAAATATAATCACATAGAAAGAGAAATAAAAACAAAAAATATGAAGAAAAAACACACCATAGTTACACACACATCTTCTCTCAGTGACTTAAATAATAGTTAGGAAAACAAAAAGGAAAAAGAAAAGAAAAGAAAAGAAAATAAAAAACAGAGAATAAATGCCGATACCCACTTTTCCCCACCCCGTATCCTTCTCTTCCACGAGCTCCCTGAAGTCCGACTCCCTCCCTCGGCTCTTTCTCGATCTCCCTCACAGGTGCCGCCCCTCTTTGCTCCTCCTCCACACACCGACGCTTCCATCTCCGGCCGCCGCCCCTCCCAGCTCGTCGCCTCCACGCCGTCGTCACCTCCGCCTCCGGCTGCTGCTGGCGCGCTCCCCATTGGTCGTCGCCTCCAGATGTATGCAGAGATAAAAAAAAAAAAAAAAAGGTGCCCAACAACAAGTACAGAAAACTCACTAGTTCATTTCCTTGTTGCATTCAAACACCTCTGATCCTATCTTTGATGAGCTTTGGATCGGCAAAATGAGCGAAAGAGAATTTGCAAATTTCACAATGTGACAGCTGCGGCTAGAGCTGCACCCCAAACGACAGTAGTTTTTTGCGAACGGTTTTACCCATGTTTCATTGCACCAAACAGTAGTAACAATGCTGTGCAGTTGTACTGCCTTGGCTTATGCTATCTGAGGTTGTGCTACACTACTGCATATAGCATTACCACTGTTTGTGTTGTGGCCAGTGGTGGCTCAAGAGTCGAGCCGTAGCTAATTCGGACACGCTGGGGCAGCCTGTGGATCTCTCCACGCCTTTCTCTTTTGTTTGCTGGAGAGAAAGGATAATAATTCAGAAGACAGACAAGCAGGCAAGGAGAGTTTGACAGAGCAGCTTGTTACAACAAATATGACGATCTTGTCCTTGCTAATTTTCTGCCCTTAGCTCTTAGGCATAGCTCCTAGGCAGGTAGGTAGGTATATATCACCTCAGTAAGGCTATCTGCACTGCGTCCGCCATCGCCCGTCCGGGAAGCGCCGCGTCGGATGATTCCGGACGGAGGAGCTGCAGCGGAGTCCGGGCTGCTTGCGTGGCGTCCGGAATCTCCCGCGCCCGACGCCAAACCTGGCGTGGCACCGGGCGTCGAGGAGCGCCTGCGTAGCGCGGGCCCCACGCGGCGTCGGCGTCCGCTCCAGGGAGGGAGGAGGAGAGAGGGGCAGGAGCGCGCTCGGCGGCGGCGGGCTCGGCGGGAGATTCCGGTGGAGGGCCGCCGGGCGTGTGCCCAGCGCCCGGCCGCGCGGGAGTTCCGCCGCCGGCCGCTCCCTCGTCCCGCCCGCTGCCCGCCGCTCGCCTCCTCCCAGCCGCCGCGTCTCGCGTCTGGAGGAGGTGGCGGCGGCGCTCGCGCTGGAGCCAGAGGGGCGTCCCGCTTTCGCCTCCTCCCCGACCCGCGGCCTGCGCCTCGCCTTCTCCCGGCCGCCCCGTGCTCGCCCCGTGCCCGCACCTGGAGGAGGTGGCGGCGCTGGTCGCGCCGGGCCGGGCCCAGCGTTCTCCCGGCCCGCCCGCGGCCACATGCTCGCCCCATGCCGGAGGCCGTGAGGTGGAGGGAGCTCCCTCACCGGGCTTCGCCTTGGCGGCAGAGGAAGGAAGGAGGAGCCGGTTGCCGTGCGCTTGGGAGAGAAAAAGGATAGAGGATAGAGAGAGAGAGTGTGGGGAGGGAAGGAATCTGGTGGGAAAAAGATTAAAAAACCTGACGCGTGGGTCCCACTCGGGTATAGAGTACAGATGTAAAGGATGGATGGATGCGGAAGAAACTGGTATAGAGAAAAGAATCTTGATGACCGGACAGAATATTCTTCTTAGAGGATGGATTTAAAGGATGACGAAAAGCGGATAGCCTAAGAGGAAAATGCACCGGCGGTAACTCAAGTTGGCAGGAGATACCGCTTAGGTACCCTAGCTTTGAACAGTTGATTTTCGGGTACCACAACTTGGCTCAAGGTGTCATCTAGGTCCCCAAACTTTTAAAGTGATCACTACAGATACCTAAACTTGGCGGAGGGTATCATCTAGGTACCAAATACTGTAGCTAATTCGGCACGAAATTTTTAAAAGAAAATCTAATTTCAGGTATCTGTAGCTACAATCCGTAAAATATTCCAAAAATTGTATCTTTTTTATAAGATCTCGAATGAAGCTGATTTTTATATAGAAATTGTAGCTCTCGATGAGATCTATAATTTTTTAGTTTTGAGTTTTTTAATTTGACATCGTTAAGATGCTCAAAAAAAATTAAATAATTTTTCACCAGAATTTTAATCGTGTATAAGCGCTTATCGCTTTGAAAAATCATATCCTTCCTATATACTATCAAATGGAGATACTTTCTATATAAAAGTTGTAGCGCTTGACGAGATCTATAACTTTCTAGTTTGAAAGTATCTCCACTGGTTTGGTTGCAACTCAAATTCGGGCCCTGCGTCACAAATTCGGGATGCTGCGGCCAGGCCCATCCGTCCAAGAAGCACGATGGGCCTACTACCCGTTCGTTGACGCTGAGCTCACGGGCCTCTAACCTTGTTATTGTTTGGGACAAACGGGCACGAAACGAAACTATGCATGCACCGATCAACGGTGCAGTGCTCTCAATGGGGGCAAACAAACATTCTTTTTTTTTTTCCCAATCTGAAACAACATATGATTCATATAGCTACTGACATCAATACATCATCAATATAAGTACGTGAATCATTATTGTTTCACACAGTGACCTACGACAGGTGATCATTTAGATAACATCTCTTATTCTAACATAATCAAGTGAATTCTAACATAATCAAGTATGTGAATCTGAATCATTCTTGTTTCACATAGCAACATAAAAACCGGGTATCATTGTATCACATCACAATGCAACTAATTAATCGCGTATTTACAGCTCAAAATGAAATGGAAATTATCCCAGAAGCATAAGAACACAAATTAAACATTGAAGTGGTAATCTCCAGGATCAACAATGTTGACTCCAGGCAGTGGGGAATCCTGACGATCACCGAGGCTCCAACAGAGTGCCTACAAGCTGATGTCACCCATAGTTCCCCACCACTGGGGAACTAACCACCTGGCTTGTATTTTACATTGGCAAATTAATCTCCATGATTACCATCACAGACTCAAATGTAACAACGAGCCTGTGTAATTAATTAGATGATCAGAGGTTAACAATATGAAATTACAAAGAATTATAGCTATAAAACCATCATATACTCGTATATTTAGTTTATCGGAGATCATTGTGTGCCTCCAGCCTCTTAAAATAAGACTCAAAATTGGATAATTCTTTAAATTTAGCTAGACCACTAATAACTTCATAATAAAATATACATGCATTTGGGTGAAAGTTTATTTCCCAGTTTTATTTTGTCTTTATTTGTGAGGACAACTTTCTAGAAATAAATTTATTAACTTGACTTATAATTATTTAATAAAATATATGCATCGTTATTGCACAAATGTTATAGCAATAAATTTGCATTTCACATATCTTTTAATTTCACATATCTTTTAATATGACATTGATTTTGTAGCAACTAATAATCCATTGTATGGAAAATTGGTGGTCAATATGCTTTTATAGACTTTTCTAAATCATAATGTTAGCATGTATCGCTCCATGTCTTTCATCGATATGTACTTCCTATAAATCCTGTGGCAACTCACAGGATATCATCTAGTAATTACAGTTAGTAGATAAATTAGAACATTAATAGAAAAAATTGTTATGTAGTACCTTGCCTTGTCATCAACGCCGGCGACGAAAACCAAATCGAGAACACGTCTGTCCATGTCGATAATGTGAATCCTTTCCTCAAGCCTGTATAATTAGGATACCAGAGTTAGTTACATTTGTTGCTTTCAAGAACGAAATGAAAATTTATATGCAGTGCTGGCCAAGGCTCCTGCAACCCCCCAAAAACAAGAAACCAGAAAATGTGCAAGCAATGTAGACAGTGCTAAATAACAAAGCATTGCTTGCAAGCTGTAGTCATGGTTTCTAGGAAAATTAATATTTATTACATACAGGTTGTAAAATCACAGGGCATTCTTTGAATTTTTAACTAATTAATTAGCATGTTTGAATCATGGAATAATGTATGTTCATAAAAAAAAAGAGGGAGCATCGATCACCTGTAGGTAATGGCATCCCAGAAACATACAGTCCCATCATCTAACGTGGTAACCAGTATTGGAAGCGTTGGGTGACAAGCAACGCAGGTTGTTTTGCTCTCACTCCCACTCACCTCAAGAGTGTGAACAACCTTTTCTGTATCCAAATCCCATATCTGTTTCACATACATGAGAGACAGAGAGAGTAGCATTATTACGCCAGTTTCTGTCCTGTATATATGCACACTGCTACTATCAATGCTACTATGAAAACAATAATTAATGATTAATATTAATCACCTGGGCATTGGGTGAGCTCAAAGTAACCATCAAGTGCCGATGGCTGCGAGAGAAGCAATAATCAGCCTTGAATGGCCCCTCCAGTGTGGTGGTAAGATGGGAAGATTTTTCAGTGTTCCCAACCTATAAATGTCATGCAAGACCATGTAAAATCAAATACACAAATACTCCTGGAATAACTGAATTAGTTGATTCTTCACTGATTATAACACGCACACGTATGAGGGCGAGGACATATCTAGGAAAGGAAGAGTCTAACAGACCTTTACTCTGTCATCATAGGTAACACAAGCAAAAGTGTTGGTGTCCCTTGGGTTAAACTTCAGACTGCGCACACCATCCGGATACGTAGCTTTCACTTCAAATTTTTTAATTTGCACCCAGTCCTTGCTCCAATCCCAAAGCTTGATCGTTCTGCCATCAGCAGACGACGAAAAAAGGTACGGCTTGGTTGGGTGGACAGCCAACGAGTCCACAGAGTGGCGATGAGCTCCAAATTTCTTGATCTCATCCAGCTTGTCGGTGTAAGCGTAGACATATATGTATCCGTAACCATCCCCCCACTACCAACCATTTCTCTTGAACGATAAACTTGGCTGAATAAATCAAATGTGGGACAGACGACTCTTTGAAGTATTGAGAAGTTTCATGCATCAAACGTGCAGCCTTGCCTGGCACCTCATTGACCTGCAACTCCATCACAGTTTTCTGCCACACAATGTACAGGCTAAGTTTCACCAACTTAATGCTTACTGCATTCACAATCATAGGGAAGCTACAAATGTAGCAGTGCTGATACCTTTTCCTGGTAGTCCCAAATGGAAACCTTCCCCTCCTCACTCATCACGATCCTGTGATGCATATAGTGCGAATCAGGGACGAAATATTGGAATAACCAGTATAAGAGTTGTGTCACTGGATGGGCTATGTATATGACTCAGACTCACCATGCCTTGGTGGGGTGCATGTCAAGGGATGTCACCCTCTCACTCGGTATTGATATGATCTGCAATAACCATTAATGCAGAAGTTAAGATAATTATACCCTGCAGGAAATTAAACAGTCGACCTACTTCACTCCACAAAATTTTAAAAAAAAATTATGTAGGACCCCATTTGATTGAAGAGTGTTGTTTTCATAGAAATGCATGGATTCTGGGAAGGGACATGTAATATCCTGATCCCAAACAGGCCACATGTGGCATGGGTAGCTTGAATCATGTCAAACTTGTAATGACATTGCAGCTTGATGGATCACAAGTAATAGCTGCCAGCATCGCCCAGCGCCATCATATTCCTTACTCCCTAAAGTCACAAGTGATATTTTGGGGTTGTCTGAAGTCAACTATTCAAAATAATGACCAATATAGCAAATGCATACTTCTATGAAACTATCTTTCAAAAAGAAATCCACTCATACCACTTCCAAACATTCAAGTTCAAAATGTAAAAACTATTTGGTAGTCAAAGATTAGAGTGATTGACTTAGGACAATCCGAAAGATCACTTATTTATGATCAGAGAGAGTATAAACGGGTCATTTATATATAGGCTCCATAAGGATAATATAAACTGTATGTAGGATTATTATTGCCTCTGGAGAAGACCTGAATATGTAGGAAACACCATTTGCGATCATTGGTGAACTATGGGAAAACTTAAGTGACAGGGCATACCTAAAATTGTTTTTGTTCTCTTCCATATTTTTTTAAATTTTTTTTTTTTTTTTACCCAAATACGAGGAAAAACTCATAAATGACACCCCCCCCAAAAAAAAAAATGTTGTTTTCTGTTTATTTTCACTGTATCCCTATAGAGATAATGACCTTGTCCAATCACAGTGTATCCATATGCTTAATTTTATCTGTATAGAATACTCCATTTTTTTTTCTGTATAGCAAGCCATTTTATCCTAGTTGATTTCATGTCAATCTGAACCATATTTGTGTGTGCAAGAAAAATCCACTTTACAAGGAGAAAATCATTTAGAGCACAGAACATCCTTTTTTAAGAAAACAGACAATATGACAATGGTTGTCCTCAAGCAACAAAACTATGATAATAATTCATATATAAGTTCATCATATGGAACAATACCTTGTTGACAATACTAGGCCCCCCTTGACCAATCACACTTTTCAGTGAAGTAGACTTGGCTGGACCTACATATCATAGGTCAAATGCTTGCATGTCATAGTCTAGAATATGAAAACATGGCACCTTTAATAGCACTTATGAGCTAAGAGTTTGTAATGCTCATTTGAAAGAGCAGAGTAGTGAACAAATGACGATGATATAGGACTCGCTAGCCAATGCATGCCAATGTAACTAGGAATGCAGACCAAAGAGAATTATGATGAAAAAAGATCTCCATTGCACAACTTTGACCATTAATTGTTCTAAACATTTGTTAGTAGTAAAACATATGGAAAGTACAAATTATTGACACTATTTCTATGAGAAAACATGTAATTTCATTCTGAAATGAAGACATAAATTTGTATATTAATGTTAAAATATACTATTTAAGTTTAAGCTAATGGATTTTTAACAACCTCAATTTAGGAATGGTTAGTAATGGTAATGGAAGACGTGAACTTACAAACTGATAAGGAAGCATGTGGTCCCTTGCTATCTGTTGGTTCATTGTTTGTCTCAATCTTAACTTGCAGCCTGCAATTTCCATGCAACAAAATCAAATGCCTTACAATATGAGTGAAAGTGAAGCTAAGAATTTAAATTCATTCACATTCATAACCAACAAAAATCTTAAAAATAGATAAAATGGTACATTTGGATAAATTCCTAGAGCAGGTAAAATGAGCATGCCTTGCAGATAAGGTTTTTGTTAAATTGCTTATATGGATAATCACCCTGAAAGATTCAGGTCGTAATATGAGAGTATTGTTCCTTAGCAAGTTAAGTGGATTCTACAGTGTTAAGTGGATTCTACATTAGTTTATGACATAAATAAAACTGGGTTATACATTAGTTTATGACATGAATAGAACTGATACTGGTTATGTATAGGGATTCAAATGGCTTGCAGCTTACTTTATATAATATCACATTATGTGACATAATACAGATATCTTACCTGACAGTGTTAGGCCCATCTGTTTTCTCTGTCTCGTTTTCATTTTTCCTGCTAGAACCATTACCGTCAGCTGGGATGCCGCTATGAGCCTGTATCAAAATGAAAGAATATATATGTATATATGTAATGTACGACATTACAGAAACCGACATATAAAATTATGTTAGCACTATTTATCGATATAATTAATTTTTCATTCCAACCTACAAGTATGATTCTTTCATTTATAAGGAAAAAATCCACTTTATAAGGAAAAGTATCAATCAAAGCATGGGGCATCATTTCCTATGAAATCAGAAAAACTATGATAATTATTGCCCTCAAACAACAAAAATATGACAATGATTATTCACATATAAGTTAAATCACATGGAACAATACCTTGTCGAGAATGCTTGGGACACCTTGTCCAATCACACTTTCCACTTGAATAGACTTGGCTGAGCCTATATATATACAAATGCACACATGTCATACATAGTCTAGATTACCAAAACATGATACCTTTAAGAGTAGTTATGACTAAGAGAGGTTGTAGTGTTCAATTGAAGAAGCAGAGTAGAAAACAATTTATGATGATGTGGGACTAAGCTAGCTGGTCATGGCATGCCTACCTAACCAGGATTGCTCCAACGAGATTATGATGAAAAGATAGGTACATCCTTCAACATTTTTACCTGTCTCTTTGGACACTGACAAGATCTCCAATGTACAACTTTGACCATTAATTGTTCTATAAACATTTGGTAGTAAAACCTATGGGGAAGACATACTATTTTTTTCATGACAAACCATGTAATATCATTTTCAAACGGCAGAAAAGAAATTTGCCTATATTAATGGTAAATGTCAATTTTTTTTTAGTTGACTACAGGCATTCCTAAACAACATCAATTTGGGAATGATCAGAGAAGATGAGATCTTACCATCTGATAAGGAAGGACGTGGCGCCTTGCTATCCACTAGTGCAGTGTCGTTTTCTGTCTCAAATTGGGATCTGCGATTTCCATGCAACAACAAATCGAATGACTTGCCACATATATAAGTGAAAAGTGAGGCTAAGAGGTTAAGTCATCATCGACATGTATAACAAAATAATCATAAAAGTAGATAAAAGACTAGAGGCGTATTTGGATAATCCCTAGAGAAAGGGGAGCGAGCATACTGCTAGTTAAGATCTGTACTTGTACTTGGCCTGGGCAGGCAAATTTGCAGATACGAGATACCTTACCTGGCAAGGTCTGTTTTCTTTGTCTCCCTTTCGTTTTTATTTTGATAACTAGCATCATCAATTGAATTACAGTCGGTCTGCACCATCTGAAATAGGGAAAAGATTTTTTTTATTATATAAAAAAAGCTACATGTAAGCAGTATTGCTAAAACTATACTTGCATAAAACATATGTTTATTTTGAGCTTTGTTTTTTAACAAAAAAACAAACAAATAAATTTTTGGTACCGTCCTGCAAAATCAGTGAGGCACTTGTACTACTGCGACATACTACGTTGTACGGTGTGGTAAGGTAAAAAAAAATGCAATACCTCTTGTCGTCGCAGATGAACATCGGGACAAGCAAAGATATCCACAAATTTGGCCAGCATTGAGCTAATATGGTTAACAGTTTTGTTATTGTCGGCCACGATGGTAAGGACCACCGTCTGCAGGTTCAGCAATATATCATTGCAAACCCCTTGCAGCTCGTTGGCGATGTGATTGGCCTTGAAGGCACGGCAAGCCAAGGTCTTGTGCTCGCACTTTTGACGATCTCAGACGCGCGCTGGAGGGCCACCTCCAGACCCTTGGTCGTGTTGTCCTCCAGATACTTGGCATCGGCGATGGCACTCAGTGTTTGCCCGATCGTGCGACCGATCGTGCGACATTCCTCCGCGTTGTGGTCGGCCTTTTCCAGCGCGCTCTTTATATTCAACCAGGCATCCAAGATCGTCTTGAGGAAGCTCAGCAGATCGGCCATCCCTTCCTCCGAACAAGTACAATCGATCGGTCTACACGAAGACACAAGCATCATCGAATTGAAACGGCAAGTGATAAATATCCTGGGAGAAACCTTCCCACCACCTTCCAGGATCTTCTCAGGAATGTGCAATCGAGGGAGATCTAATTACAGATAACAAACGCAAGAAAGGGGCGCACTGACCTGCTTATTATGAACCAGCTCCTCCTCCTAACCAATCGGTCGATCGATCTCCTCCTCGCTAGACCTAGATCTCTTCCTCTTCCCCGTTCCGCAGCAAACTTCTCCCCTCTTGCGATGGAAGACTGGAAACTGCAGGTCGGAGTATATAACGGTGGCGCACAGAGAGAGACGTTTCATCTGCCGTGGTTAGCAAATGGCTATGCGACATCAGTGGCGAAGCCAGGATTTTTTTAGAGCCCGGCGAAACATAATACCATAATACTACTATTATATAAGATTAGAACAAATAGCACACATAATTTATAACAAATAACAACAAAATTAGACACTCGTCACAATAGTTTTATTTTTTAAATTAAAATACATTTTAGAACACAAATTCATAGTGACGGACAATGAAAATTAAAGATAAAATAAATTTAAGTATCACTTGGTAACAGAGGAAGTATGAACCAATTTTTAACCAATTAACCCCTATATATATTAGAGAATAGAAGTTTAAACTCTATATTGAGGGTGGTAGTGTGGTTGCAATGATGTCCAGTTCTAGTGTTGTCAAGGCCTTCATACCCTCATTATTCTAGCCTATCTTTTACCACACTTTGCGTGTCTTGAGTTTTGCTTCTGCTATGTCTTCTTTCATAAAATACCAAAAAAATAACTGTCACTTTCGTTTTTCGAAAATAAATACCGGTAATTTTTATAAATAATAAATATTATTGATTAGTATTATAATTAGTATTATCGGAAAGATCTTTGAATCTAGTTTTTTAACAAAATTATTCGGACATATAAATATTACACATATTCTCTACAAATTGAGTTAAACTTGTGACACGAAAACCGAAAACAACAGTTATTTTAGGACGGAGCAGTATACTAGTATGTACTACTCCATATATCACGACGAGACTGCAGCAAGGGAGCCCGGCCTGCCGCCCGAGGTGGCCGGGCCTTGGCTCCGCCGCTGGCGACATGTGTCCAAACCGGACAACGAAGGACGTCAACATCTCGCAGAGAAATTGCCTGGCGACGTCAAGCTTACGCGGTGGCGTGTCGGCTGCAACATGCTAGTGTCTGCTGCATTTTTTCCAGATCAATCCTGCCCATGCCTACTCCCTCAACGTCGCCGTCACATCTTCTCACTTCATGTCCATCTTGGGACGTCGCGTCTTCCTCCTCACTGTGCCTGGACTCTTCTTCACCGTGTACTAGGCGTTCACCTCCCGCGAATCCAGGAAGAATGGAGTGCGCTTCGTCGGCGACTCCGACTGTAGGGTCCGGTCGGCGCAGTGCTCCACCACCGCGCATCCTCTAAATATGGACCTCACGTCCTCTAGAACCTTCGATGTTCGACGGCGCCGCCGGTGTGCGCTGTTTGATCAGCACTCCACTCTAGCCAGAGCGATGGATGCTACCTAGGATGCAAGCGGCGCGGGCCTGTCCGCAAGCCCGCATAGCCCGTCCCGCAAAATAGGCCCACTGGATAACCGTGGCCTGCTAGTTTTTCTGTTGTGGGCTGATGCGGTCCAGCCTGCTAGCAAATGCGGGCCGTCGTAGATACCCGCAAAATGGAACCGCAAAATCCTGCAATGTCCTGCATTCTGGCTGCTTCCCTTCGCTCGCGCTAGGTCTCGCTACTCGCGACTGCTCGACGCCGCCGATGGCGGAGGAGCCAGCCGGGGCGCCGATGCCGGCGCCAGTGCCGGAGAAACTCGCTGATACCCCCGCTACTGCGCCGACCATGAAGAGGCCCCTGTCTTCCTCCAAGGACAAGAAGAGGAAGGGGAAGGGACGATCGGATCCTGTTCCGGCCGCCGAAATCCCCATCGCCAAGAAGCTCAAGACAGCCAATGCCATCGAAATAAACCTCTTGTTGTACATGGAGGCATCGCAGTAGGAGTAGCATGATTCCAAATGCCTCCTACGTGATGACTGGAGAGCGCAGTGCCGCAGGTGGCGCGCTGATGGACAACTCAAAACACTAACCACCCAACCGAATCATGCTCCCGGTCGCTTCCTCTACAAAATCGCACGCTCAGAGGTAGTACAAGATGCCGAGATAACCCTTTAATCTCCAGTTCTCCACTCGGCGTCGGACGGACGCCACGGGCTTGAGGCGTCGGTCGGTCCTCCCCTGCCGCGTCGCGACTCACCAAAGTCACGACGAGCGAGTAGTCCAACCAAGCGTCCCCGATTCGTGAAAGGCAGAGGAACCCGAAGAGGAAGAAGGCACGACGGAAAGGGACGGGACGGCCACGGTAGAGCCAGCCGAGCGGAATTGGATTGGGGTGGCCGTGGCGTGGCGCATCGCGCATGGAGAGTACGGGACGGCAAGGCAGCAGCAGCAGAGCAGGCAGATGGGCCGAGCGAGGGTCATGGCATCTGACAATCCTACCTACGCACTTTGACTGGCTCCTTCACTGCGACTGCGGCTTGACCAGGTTCCGACCCGGCCCTCGCCATGCAATCCTCCGATAGCATGGTCCCCAACACGTTCAAATCTTTTTCTTTAGCCAGGGTAACCTACTCCTAGTACACAAAAATATCATTAGCGAAACATGTTTACATTCTGCAACGAAGAGAGACCCGTCTTTCGTTTTGGTTCGGAGGGAGTAGTAGGTAGTAGCTAGCATTTCTTTGTCCGCCTGCTTTGAACAGGCAGGGCCATAGGTCATGTACTCCTGTTGTTGCCGATATGTTTCAGACGCTAGTCTCCCTCCACATCGATGGATGGATCTTCTCTGCAGTGCTACTACAGTAGAGGATTTGTTTTTTTACAGCAGTCTTGAGCTTCCAATCCGGCACTGGCACTGGCACTGGCACATGGGGTCGCGTACTCGCGTCCCTGTCTCGTCCGGAGGTGGCCACGCAATGAATTCAGCCCGGTTCACGGTCATGGCGCTGCTGGATTTGGATTTGCCTCGTCTGTCTCCTGTCGCCTTGCGGCTCAGCTGCTCTGCATGTTCGCGGATCGCGATGCACATGATGTGCGGCTCAGCGATGCACAAGGGCTTGCATGCAGTTCTACGTGGGTTCGCGGCGGGGCCAGGGTAACCGGCCGGTATAAATCGGTTACCGATTTATACCGGCCGAATTCAAATTTCAAATTTGAATTTTGAAACAGGCGCGCAGTTCAAACGGTAAGGACCGGTTTACCGGTCGGTTAGAACGGTTTACCGGCGGTTAGAAGCGGTTTACCGGTCGGTAATCCAATGATGTCAAAATTTTTTCAAATGAAAAATGAAAAATGTTTTTAAAAAATGCTAGAAATTTTTTTAAAAATACTTCATGATTTATAGAATCCAATGATGTCAAAATTTTTCAAATTTGAATGCGTTTAGTATATTTTTTTCGACCTTCATGATTTAATGGGCCGCGGCCTTTTTTTTTTTTTTTTTTTTTTTAAATTTGCAAAGGTCAAAATAAATACTAAACGAATTCAAATTTGAAAAATTTTGACACCATTGAATTCTATAAATCATGAACTATTTTTATAAATTTTTTAGAATTTTTCATTTTTTAAATTTAAATTTCAAATTTGAAAAACCCTAATAGTTTGTACCGTGGCAAACCGAACCGGTCCGCACCGGTTTGGTCGGTAAGCGGTCAAACCGGCCGGTTTACCACCGGTAAGAAAAACCCCGGCGCTAATTGGGACGACAAAAAAAGGGCCCTGACCCTCAGGCCCAATACGAACTGCCATCGGGTTGAGGATTAGCCGCCCTGCTGCGCGTCCGGAGGCCCGGTGGGATTGCTGTCTTGGGCCACCTTTTCTATTTATATTTCTTTGTTCGTCTTTTATTTTGATTGTACTGCACAATTTCTTAGACCTAGAGCTATCAATCATCCAAACCAAACAAGTGTAGTAGTTTTATGGTGAGAGACTAATTTTAGAGTAAAATTGCTCTACGGTGAAATCATCCTGTGTCCATGTTTACAAAGGTAGTGTGCTAATAAACAGGCCTTCGGCCCTTGCATTGTTGCATTGCTCTACCTCCACACATTCTGGCAACCTGCAGTGTCGACTCTTGCAGATGAGACGGCTCACTCGATTTTGTCTAGCTTTATTGATGAAAAAAACACGTGCTCATATACCTTGATTGCGATGACTTTAACGATATGCATGTGTTATTCACAGGATCAATATTCAGTACACACAGGACAGTGGAGATGCACATTCCGCGATGCCCTTTGTGCAAACACTCTCAGTAACACACGAGAATACAAAAGGGGCCGAGGGCCGTTTTATGTGAGCCTCCCCACATTTGCCACCGACTGACAGACCTCGCCCCATGCATCGTGTCACTCAAGAACGCTGGTCTTCTCCCCTTCCTCCAGCCCTGCCATGGTGTCATACAGGGGCTTGTTCATCGTCTCTGGGAGGTAGAAGACGAGCAGGCCGCCGACGATGCCCGAGGCGCCAAACATCGCGAACGGCAGCCTCTCCCCGAGCATCACCACTAGCGGTGCCACGATGGCCCCCATCAGCCCCGCCTGCGCCGTGCACCCCATCGCCGCGTTCCGCACCACCGTCGGGAACAGCTCCGCCGTGTAGATGAACAGCAGGTTGTACGTCGCCGCCATGCCGAAGATGCCCACCACGCCACACGCCATCCGCGCCACCCTGTTCATTTGCACGCATTATATTTTGCAAGTAGTCAAGTTAGTGGCAAATATATATGAATTATGGAAAAAAAATGTTTTGAAGAACTGAATCTTGATGTACGAAGGCTATTGGTTGATCTAAAGGACGGACCTCATGATCCCTGCGCCGGGTATGAGACTCCCGGCGGTGCAGAAGATGCCGCTGAGCAGCATGGTACCGATGGCGAGAGGCTTCCTCCCGAAACGGTCGAGGAGCAGCGCCGTGAGCAAGTAGGCGGGCATCTCGGCGAGCGAGTTGGCGACGACGGTGATGTAGAGGTTGGTCTTGAGGTTGACGACATTGAGGCTGAGGCCGTAGTACACCACCGAGCTGAGGAGGTTGATGAGCACGGAGAGCACTAGGCGCACCCGCGTGGTCCGCGACCGAAACACGTCCACAATGGATGCCGAGGACACGGACTCCGCCGTGGCCCTCGCCGTGCCCGCACCGTCCTTCCGCTGCTCCTCTTCCTCATCATCCTCGTCATCTACCTTGAGCATGAGATCCTCAGGGACGGTCCTGCCATTGGTGGTCGCGATGGCTCGGATCACCCGCAGTGCGTCGTCGTGGCGTCGGCGCACGATGTACCACCGCGGCGACTCGGAGACGAACGGCATGACGGCGACGGCGAACACGAGCGACGGGATCGAGGTGACGACGTACAGCATGCGCCAGGAGCGCGGGAACAGCGCGGCGATGCCCGCGAGCGCCGCGGTGCCGCCGGAGAAGAAGTAGAAGGTGGACATTCCCGCGACGCCGCGGCGGGCGGGGCCGACGGGCTCGGTGGCGAGGACGAACGCTAGCACGCCGACGCTGCCCGTGCTGAAGCCCGTGAGGAGGCGCAGAACCGCGTAGGCCCAATAGTTCGGGGACAGCGCGGTGAGAAGGCCGAAGACGGCGTTGAGGATGCACACCACCTGTAGCGAACCCTTACGGCCCAGGAACGAGTCCGAGAGGTGGCCGAACACGCCCGCGCCTGCATCGGAACAAGAAAGTTAAACAAAGGCCTTATCTTGGTGGTGGAAAACTAGCCCAGATAAAGGCCCACGCCAAAGAGGCCCCCGCGCGCGTAGGCCCTGTGTGTGGGTGTGTGTGTGTGTTTTTTTTTTTCTTTCG
Source organism: Chrysopogon serrulatus (assembly GCA_015844335.1). NCBI lineage: Eukaryota > Viridiplantae > Streptophyta > Magnoliopsida > Poales > Poaceae > Chrysopogon > Chrysopogon serrulatus. The sequence goes on along the minus strand of JADLZL010005606.1, from coordinate 23,071 downwards.
GCTTGTGTCAGTGTATGAGGCAGTGAAGGACTGAAGGAGGGGCGATTGCGCGGTGGGGGCGGCCACGTAGCCAAGCTACGGTGAGGCACTTGGCGCGCGCGGAGGCGGAACGCCGGCCGGCCAAAAGCGCACCACGACCACCAGATCGGCAGATCGTCATATCGCGCTCTTCTGTCTTCTTCTCGCACGCCAGCAGTGCTCCCTACGTGCCTTTGCTGTCGACCCCGAAATGCCAATTGCCAAGCCGCACCTTTAATAGCTACCTCTTGTATGCTACTCCTAACGACGAACACGCGCAGGGGAGGAGATGAATAATCCAGAGCCACGCACGGCACTATGGAATGAATCAGAGCACTGACTGACCGATCATGCAGCCGGCGAAGAAGATGGCCTGGGCGAGGCCGACCTTGTAGCGCTCGCCGCAGACGAGCCCCCCACTCGGCGACGGTCGACGACGCGGCGCCGCCGGCCCACTCCCACCCGGCCGCGGCTCCAGCGCAGGGGTCCCCGCACAGCCCACCTGCAACGGCGGCGGCGCAGGACGTGTCCGGCTCCCGTTCCGCGAAGATGATCACCATGGTGTGCAGCGCGTCCAGCACCCACGCCGCGGACACCGCCACGAAGTGCCGCAGCTGCCACCGCCCGAACTCCCCGCGTGCGCCGACAGCGCCTCGTCGATGCGCACGCGCCGGCCCTGCCTGCTGCTCTGATTCTCCACCGCCCCGACATCGTTGCCGCCTGCGGAGAGTAGCGGCTCCTTCGTCGTCGACATGTCTGCTGGCTGCTGCGACTGCGAGCAGTGTCTGCTTTGCCGCTGCGTGCGTTGCCGTTGCGTTCCGGGCGCCGAGGGCGTCGCGGGGCGCTATTTGTAGTCAAGCCCCGGCCGAGGCGGAAGCAGCCGTCGAGGCTGCGCGTGGGTTCGCGGCCGTCGACGGCGTCATGACGAAGCCTACTTACTATTCACGGCCACGTGTATCACGGGCGTCCGTCGCCGTCGCGTAAGGGCATGTACAGAGCGTCGCTTTCTCCCGTCTCTATCTTCTGACTTTTTTTTTTTTTAAAAAAAACACCTTGGTTCGGCTTGGAGACGCTGGCCCTGTGGCCTCGCGAGACGACGGCGAGGGCCCGTGCTCCGAGGTCGAAGCGATGCTTGAAGCAGCGCTGTACAGCTTGTCTCGAGATGTCTAGCGCGTCGGCCAGGAAGGGCAAGGACATGACCTCGGCTCTCTGCTAGGAAGAGGAGGGGAACGTCACCGGCAGCGGCGGCGATGGCAGCCTCGCAACCTCGGTTGCAGATGCGGCTCGCCGGAGGGGTGGGTTACTGTTGCAGATCCGTTGCCGCCACGGAAACCCCAACCTTGAGCGACTCTGGCCCCTCAGCCAACGGGAGCCCGGAGCCAATCTGCGTACATCCACGGCAGGTGCACCCTTCCCTGTTAGTCAGTTACGTTCCAATGTGGTGGCTTCACGTTCTTCCCTATTGCTTTTTCCTCCATTAACTGGAAGACACTGACATCCAGACCTCCAATGTCTATATGCTGGAATTATTGAAAAATCCTTCGTAGAATAGCTAGATATATCAAATAATAAATAGTATTGCTCTGCAGCTTGGGTTTCAGAAAAAGTCCACGAGCTATAATTATATGCTCCTTTGATATAATCAAATATTGCCGACAGAGCAGCAAGAAGATAGAGAAGTTTGATCAAAGATATACACATTCTTTGTCTACCCAGTAAATCTTTAGTTTGCAGCTCATGCAATTGGTGCCTAGTCTGTAATCACAATGCAGCTCATGAATTGTTACTTTTGTAGGAGCAGTGAAATGTGGATTGACAAGGAGGAAAGTAAGGGTAGCAAAAGAAGGTCGGTGAGCTGGAATAAAAAGAGTTTTCTTCTCTGTTTGTAGTTCAATATCTCTAACTGAAAATCTCTGAACATGCTGCTATTAACTCATCCTGTTTCCTGCAACCTTGTGAGGTTATGATAAACTGAATGTTATGAGCTGGATGACTGAATGAGCTGAATGCTTATCCTTTTCTTTTTTTGAAAACTGAAAGTTGTTACTTAGTGGTGCTGGTGCAGGCAGTTGCAGTTCTGAGAAGGGATGAGCTGGATGTTCTCAGCTGAATTTTCTCATGAATTAGACGATGAAACTGCTACACAGCAATCCGTTGTCTAGCTTTCTTGATGAAAACAAAACGTGCATATACCTCGATTGCAATGTCTTATGTGTTATTCACAGGATCAGTATTCAGGAGAGAGGACAGTGGAGTGTGGAGATGCACATTCCGACGATATAGCTTTGTGCAGTAAACACGAGACGACAAAAGAGTCTGAAGATCGTTTTATCTGAGCCCCGAACATTTGCCACCTACTAACAGACCTCGCCCCATGCATCGTCTCACTTGAGAACGCTCTTCTCCCCTTCCTCCAGCCCTGCCATGGTGTCGTACAGGGGCTTGTTCATCGTCTCCGGCAAGTAGAAGACAAGAAGGCCGCCGACGATGCCCGAGGCGCCGAACACCGCGAACGGCAGCCTCTCCCCGAGCATCACCACCAGTGGCGCCACGATGGCCCCCATCTGCGCCGCCTGCGCCGTGCACCCCAGCGCCGCGTTCCGCACCACCGTCGGGAACAGCTCCGCCGTGTAGATGAACAGCAGGTTGTACGTCGCTGCCATGCCGAAGATGCCCACCACGCCGCACGCCATCCGCGCCACCCTGTACATTTGCACGCATTATATTTTGCAAGTATGGATTATGGAAATACAAGTTTTGAAGAATTGAATCTTGATGAACGAAGGCTATGTATCAGTGTGAAGGATGGATTGTACCTCAGGATCCCTACGCCGGGTATGAGACTCCCGGCGGTGCAGAAGACGCCGCTGAGCAGCATGGTGCCGATGGCGAGAGGCTTCCTGCCGAAACGGTCGAGGAGTAGCGCCGTGAGCAGGTAGGCGGGCATCTCGGCGAGCGAGTTGGCGACGACGGTGACGTAGAGGTTGGTCTTGAGGTTGACGACGTTGAGGCTGAGGCCGTAGTACACCACAGAGCTTAGGAGGTTGATGAGCACGGAGAGCACGAGGCGCACCCGCGTGGTCCGCGACCGGAACACGTCCACGATGGATCCCGAGGACGCGGACTCCGCCATTGCCGCCGTGCCCGCATCATCCTTGCCATGCTCCTCCGCGGCTTCCTCCTCCTCGTCGTCGAGCTTGAGCGTGAGATCCTCAGGGAAGGGCCTGCCGTTGGTGGCGGCAATGTCGCGGATGACCCGCAGGGCATCATCGGGTCGTCGGCGCACAAGGTACCAGCGCGGCGACTCGGAGACGAACGGCACGACGGCGATGGCGAAAGCGAGCGAAGGGAGGGACGTGACGACGTAGAGCATGCGCCAGGAGCGCGGGAAGAGCGCAGCGACGCCCGCGAGCGCCGCGATGCCGCCGGAGAAGAAGTAGAAGGTGGACATGCCGGCGACGCCGCGGCGGGCGGGGCCGACGGGCTCGGTGGCGAGGACGAAGGCCGACACGCCAACGCTGCCCGTGCTGAAGCCCGTGAGGAGGCGCAGCGCTGTGTAGGCCCAGTAGTTCGGGGACAGAGCGGTGAGGAGGCCGAAGGCGGCGTTGAGCACGCACACCACCTGTAGCGACCCCTTCCGGCCCAAGAAGGAGTCAGAGAGGTGGCCGAACACGCCCGCGCCTGCAGTGGAGGAAGAAAGTTATAATAATTCCAAAGTTATAATAATAATAAATAAAGGACATAAAGGCCTCATATCTAGTCTAGCTGACGAAAAACTGGCCCAGATAAAGGTCCACGCCAAAAGGCCCGCCAGCCCGTATGACCTGGGTGGACGAGGCAGGGCGAGCGATTTGATTGGCCGAGGCGTGGCGTCCACCCCGTCCCAGCTGACGTGGCACTTGGCGCGGCGGGGGCGGCCACGTAGCCAGCCTACGGTGAGGCAATCTGCTCCACGCGTGCGTACGTGTCACATCGCGGTACGCCATGTCGTAGGCCACCAATCAGTGGCAGACGAGAATTGAGGAGGCATGGGGGTTTCGTTTCGTTCCCAACTCCACATTGGTCTTTGCCGGCTTTCGAATGGCTCAGACATGACCAACCTGACTACTGTATGTCTGTATGTGAGTAAGTATATCCATTTCCAAACGTTATGTTTTGGTTTTTTTTTTTTTAATTTTATCCATCATGACACGGTGACGGAGTAGGTGGATTAAATAGCAGAAGCGAAGATGGTATGAAGTTACTAACATGATAGCTACTGGCATTGTAGAATAAGTAAGATATAAGACAATAATAAGTCAAGATAAGGTAGGCCACGAGCATAGCTACTGACAGACACGGCTTCATTTTGTTCTGATCTGATCTGTGAATGCATCCACATCTATCCAGCGTCCAGATTCTAACGCTAGTCCAGAGCCACAGGTAGTGGATGCATGCAGCAGCGGGATGCTAGGATCAGGCGGAAAGATTCCTCGGTATATCTCTCTCGTTTCACCACAAGCTGTTTGTGACGCATGGAAAATATTACTACGTTCCTATCTGAGCGGGACATCTGACCATATTTCTAACCGTGGGTTGGAATCGTTCCCTAGGTAGATGTTGGAACAGAGACGGCTGCCGGGAAAGCTACGTGGCAAAAGCCGACAAAGAGGAAGAAAAGATGCGCCGCGCAGCAGCTCAAGTCAAACAACGCTGCACTTTTGCCTAATTATAACTGCTCAAGCCTAATAATGCTGTCACTCTGCACTGTCTACGGCCGGCCATAGTACGTAGCCGTCTATCAAATCAACAGGTTCGCGCATATGTTACGGCGCTGCCGCCCGTGACCGTGATGGTGAATGTCAGGGGCCAGGGCAGTCAATGGCCGTCTCGTCCATCGGATCGGATCAGACACACCAACACCATGCAGCATGTCGACAGCGCGCAGCAGGTCGGCTTCCCATTCGTGTCGTGCATTGCATGTGGCCGAACCCGCCGGAAGCGAAGCGCTCACTCAGTCACTCGACGGCCGCCGCGGATTGGCGAAGCGGCAGCGCTGGCGGTGGCGGGCGGCGCCGGGCCCCGGGCGGGGGTTAAGCAGCCGACAGCCGAGCGAGTGGGGGCGCCGCGCTCGGAGGCGGAAGAAGAAGAACGCGCGCCGGCCGGCCAAAAGAGCACCACGACGGCACGACCACCGGAAAGTGTCACGTCGCCCTCTCGTGTCTTCTCCTAGCGCGCGTTCCCTGCCGAATATGCTGGGACTTGAATAATCCAGCTCCGCGCGCTACGTGCCCTGTGCTTTTGCATCCCCCACCCAACTGTCGACCCCTAAAATGCCAAGCCGCACCTTTATTAGCTACCGATTCTTCCACGCCAAATTATTTGCCTAAACTTAATCATTTCCTAACGAAGAACGCGCAGGAGAGGAGATGAATAATCCAGAACCACGCACGCACGGCATGGCGAAACGGAACGAACGAACGAATTAGAGCAGTGACTGACCGATCATGCAGCCGGCGAAGAAGACGGCCTGGGCGAGGCCGACCTTGTAGCGCTGGCCGCAGACGAGCCCCCACTCGGCGACGGTCGACGACGCGGCGCCGCCGGCCCCACTCCCACCCGGCCGCCGCGGCTCCATCGCAGGGGTCCCCGCACGGACCGGCACCGGCGCAGGACATGGCCGGCTCGCGGTCCGCGAAGATGATCACCATGGTGTGCAGCGCCTCCAGCGCCCACGCCGCCGACACCGCCACGAAGTGCCGCAGCTGCCACCGCCCGAACTCCCCCGCGTGCGCCGACAGCGCCTCGTCGATGCACACGCGCCGGCCCTTGCCGCCGCTCTGCTTCTTCTCCGCGGCTCCGACATCATTGCCGCCGCCGGCAGCGCCCGAGAGGAGCGGCTCCGTCGCCGTCGACATGTCTGCTGCGGAGCAGTGCCTGCTATTTGCCGCTGCGTGCGTTGCGTTCCGGGCGGCGAGTGCGTCGCGGGGCGCTATTTGTAGCCGGTTCCCGCGTCCGAGGGCGCGGGCGCGAGGCGGAGGCGGAAGCAGCCGTCGAGGGCGCGCGCGCGCGGGTTCGCGGCCGTCAACGGCGTCATGACGACGCCTACTTACTATTCGCGGCCACAAATCATATCAAGGTCAAGGGCGCCCGTCGCCGTCGCATAAGCTTCCGCGACTCCTGGCAACTGGTAATCGACGGCTGTGATGCAGTCATCCTCTACGAACAAGTATAACCCACTAGAGTATATTATGGCCGCGCGCCTACCGCCGGTGCGTCGTGTCTATCGTTTGTGGACTGTGGCAGTGAGAATCTTCAGAATCAAAAGTCCAAACGTGTCGACAGTTCCAAACCTATATTTCAGTTCTATTCGATTGAATTGAAAGCGTATAAACGTAACAATTTTTCTGCTTGCATTTGTGTATACGTACGGTCACGGGTTCGCTGTCAGAGTTCGAGAGGCAGTCAGCAAAACGCGGAGCGGTGAACAGTAAACATACTGACACAGTACTCCGCTGTGCCACAGTGTGACAGCTCATACATCCTCACACGACGACACCGCGGGAGCCCTACCTTTCCTCCTTGGTTTATAGTCAGACTAAATATAAAGAGCCTGTCTATTGAAAACCCGTGCGTTTTATACACAAGCAGCACACGGGTGTTTTGTACCCCACAAAACACACGGATTCCATATAACTTGAAAACCATGTGTTTTTTGTTTTGGAACCTAGCACATGATTTCGGCGCACCTACAAACAGAACCACAAAAAAAAAAAACCATGTGTTTTTTTCTTTAAGTAACACACGAATGCCATCAAAAGTGTAAAACGTGTGTTTTAGAAGAACAAAACACATGGATTCTATTGTTGTTGTAGTCTGTTGCAATTGCCATCTTTGTGAATTGTAATCTGTCAAAGAAAACAAAAAGCCCAAATCAGTTTGACAAAATTCCAGCCCTAAAGAAAAAAAGGCCTTCCAAATTTAAAAGAAAAAAAAGGCCCATTCTATCAAGTAGAACAGGCCCATTCTATCAAGTAAAACAGGCCCACCAACCTCAAAGAACAAAAAACCTATCGTTAACTTGCAAAGAAGCAAACACACAAACCGGATCAACAGATCTGTTTTCGTGAGCAAGACCTCTGCTTTCGCTCACGCGGAGGCAGAGAGGAAAAAGGGGAAAAAGGGAGAATCACCGAATCCAAGGAGGCGGGACTCACCTGAAAATCATACAAGGTTAGTACACCTCGGAACCAAGACTTGCTTGTGTAAGATCCCCGCAATCTGCCCTCATCTAATCTGTAAAAGGAACTTTTATCTCATTAGTTTGCAACTCTTTATCTCATCGGTTTGGAAATCAATTTAAAGAGTAAAATGTTTTTTAGATTTCCTTTCAAAGACAATGTCCTCTAGGTATACCGCCGGATGGAAGAATTTTTAGAAATACATGAAATTTTTTAGGCATAACTACTAAACAAGAACTGCAGTAGCAGATATACAAAATTGCAACCGGCAACTACCATTACTCAATAACAAATTCGATGGACCAAATCATATATCTTATATGCATCTACTATGTATTCAGTTACAACCGACAAAGATGGATGGACATTCATCACAAAATTTTGACCTCACAAATGTAAGAAGGGATCAACAAATGGCAAGAAGCAATAAAGTTCATGTACCATCTAACCCGTGTGCATTTTCGGATCCTATATTCGCAAATCAATCACGGATCGGTTCGAATGACACAAATGAGAACAAGTACCAACAACGATTTGACTTCAGACAATACTCACTACATCTCATGTTGTACCTCTAGATGCTATCAATTACAAGAAGGTGAACACAAAATCAATGCTCAACATATATCTATTTCAATGCTTTGCTCCTTCAAATGCGTCATGACATAATTGAATTTTATATGCGGGGAGGATACACCGAGCTTATACTTGATCAAATTATCAACTCACGGGAAGATGAACATCGGTTTGCCACAAATGTGCAGGTTAAAAATTATATAGATAACATAAGCAAATTACAAGTCTGTTAACCATGTAATTTTGTGTGGCGAGAACCTTCTAAATTATATGGCCCACAAGCACCGACATTGTCCCTAAGACCTCTCGTCGGCCGTAATTGTGCACCACATAATCCGAGAATGTTCCGTCGGGTGAATCACCGATAAACCACGATCACTCGGGATCGATACTTACAGAGACATCACAAGTATTACAACAGGTTTTCATATACAAATACGGAGTAGCGGAAGACTTACACTAACTTAATTTACAAACTTTTTACAAAACTTATACAAACCAGTGTTTATTATTACAAACCGGCGGAAGTATCATTATATGACTTTATTACGAATCACACAACCAAAGTGCCCCCGCCTGAGAGGCCACTCAATTCACTCTTCATCGGTTACTTCTTCGACAACCGTCATGCAACAAGGGCCGTAGCACTCTTGTCCATGCGGTTCACCCGCAATGGGGGTTGAACAAACCCCGAGTACAAAAAAGTACTCCGCAAGACTTACCCGACCAAAAAGTGGGGGAGAAGACTCGGGGATGCTTTGGCTAATAGGAATCAAGGTGAGGCTTTAGCAAGATCAAAAGACACCCTTTTTGCAAAAAAGAGACTAAGCCAGTCCTTACTCTAACAATCACTTATCAAACATATGCCGGATTCAAAACTCTCATTCTCGGACTTTCATTATTACTACGATGCCGGGACTCGGATCACGGCTCCCATATCGTGGAGCACACGGCGATTCGAATCGCTTAATATACCCAAATTGGGGCTTCCTAGCCACACGATGTATGCGGGGACCGAACATCTTACATACATCAACTCAACGCTTAGATTTCTCCATACTAGAACGGGTGTACGAGTACACCACCTCACTACGGCCGCTCGGTCACTTCGGGCGGTGCGCATCGTAGGATGGGTACACGCTACTATCCGTTCTAGTAACGAATAGTCCAAGTGGAGCTTACCGCCATTAGCATGCGACTAGTACTATCCAATAACCTCATGATCCCAAATAGCCAAACAACGGACGGTCCTTAACCGACACAAGTGGGCGACACTACACCGGGGCAATAGCCCCTCCCGATGCAAGTCACTCCACCGACGTCTCGAGTTACTCATCATCATGTTCTTGTTGTATACCATTGACCCCGTCGGAACAAGGATAAACAACAAGCAACATTAGGTTTTCGTAAATTCCCTTCAGGGAGTATTGTTATCACCTTTTGAAACAATTTATCAAAACCTACACTAGTAGCAAGGCTAAAGCGCAACTAAGCACTTCGAAATCAAAACAGGTGTGCAGGGGGTAATGTAACAAAGGTGCGATAAATGCATCAAAGTAGGATAGCACACAACTCCTACACCTAATGCATTATATCATCACATGAAATCATAAAAACTTTCGAAATACAAGGACGGGTTTGAATACATCCGGGGCTTGCCTTGGGGCTCGATGAAGTGAGGATCGACTACCCAATCACCAAGATCAGATCCAACCTCCTCACGACGATCACTTTCTTCAAGAACGGGAGTTGGATCAACCCCTTCCTCGAGCCGACAAATACACTACGACAAAAATGCATGATTACGATGCGAAGGATAAAGACATGCGATAATGATGCAACGATTATTAATCGATCTTGAGTACAACTTTCCTTCACGGTACCCTTGCATTAGGAAGGTACAACTAGCGTCGACGACGACGGACTAGCGACACACAATCAACATGAAATGCCGAAGGTCATTAGGGTTAATGACCTAGGGTCATCACTCAATCCCAAAATCAAGCAACCCTAATGGTGATTAGAGATGATTACTAATTTATTGACCATTTTTACAGTCGTTGAAAGCCACTAATTAACTTACTAATTGAAGATTAATTAAACCCTAATTAAATTAAGGATTAACTAATTAAACATTAATTAATAAAGGGATTAATTAAGCATAATACAAAATTTAATCAAAACAGGATCAAACTTCATAATTAAGATCATCATACTCTAATTAGCACACAAAACAAATTTCATAATTTTTGGACTTATATTTTAATTATTAAAAATCATGGAAGTTGCATTTATTAATTTAAAGAGCAAATTAAAGCACAATTAAATTTTATCGAGAAAAACAAAGTTAGTATTTTTTCCTAAACAGAGCACATCATAAGGAGCATACACATATTTTTATTACATTTTTATTTGCCCAAATAAAATTAATACAAAAAAGATGAAAACCGTGCTTTGAAAATTAAAAAGGAAAAAAGGAAAACATTTTATCTCTCGCGTGGGCTTATTGTGCGGCCCAAACGGCCCGCACGGGCCAGGCTTTGTCTTGGCGCGGCGCTCGCTCTCCCTCTCTCTCACGCTGACAGGCGGGCCAGGCCTGTCAGCCCTCCTCTCCTTCCTCCTCTTCGCTCTGTCCCCGACGGGAAAAGATTAATAGCGGCGGCGAACGACGGCTCTCGCCCGGCGCTGCACCTCGGCGAAACGGCTACACCGACGAGTTCCTCACACCGAACCGCACCCAACGAGGTATCAAGCGGCCTCTCCTCCCCCCCACCGGAGTGCGCACACAGACGACTCGGCTCGCGGCGCCGCGGCACACCACGACCCGGCTCACCGGAGCTCCTCCGACGATACCGAGCACCCCGACACGATCAACGACACAAAGGCGAGCACTACACGCGCGAACGCGACCGAGCATCACTAGACGTACATCGCGGCGAGCATGACGGCGGCGGCATGGCGGCGCTCACCGATGCTCACGGCGTTCCGGCCAACCGACAAAGCGGCGTAAGCGCAACCAACACCTCGGATAGACTCGAGGGGAATTACCACGGCTTCAAAACAAAGGCACGACGAACTTGGAGATGATCGGAGGATGGATGACGGCAATGGCGGCTACTGTGGCGTGTGAACCGATGAGCTCGTCGGCGTTCTGGTGAAAAGGATGATGCTCTGCGCAAAAACAAGGAGTCGATCTTAATCGGTGGAGCTAGGCGAAGCTGTAGAAGCAATCGGTTGGGCTCGGGGCCTCGAAGCGCCGGCGAGGGTTGAGAGCTCACACGGCGGTGCTTGACCGGAGAGCAAGAAGATGAGGCGGTCCGGGCTACTCCGACCGTTGCAAACGGCGACGAGTGGCTCGTGACGACGCGCAAGGGAGGTTGCGGAGCTGCGTGCAAACGAAATCGGACGGCGATGGTGCGTGGAGCTCGAATTTGACAGAGGAATGGCGGCGGTCGACGGTGGCCGGAAGAGGAAAGGAGGCGTCGTCGGCCGGTGCACGCTTTTTATAGTCCAGGGGAGTGCTTGACAGGTGGGCGGGGTCTTCGCGAAGCCGACGAGCTGGTTGGCGGCGCGGGAAAAGCGGGAACGCGCGAGAACGGCCCACGGTGGCCGTCGGCCGGCCGCCCGGCATGGGCCCGATGAGGTGTCCCCCCCTCTCACCGTAGCGAGCCAAAGACATTTTCTATTTTTGAAATTATTTTCAAAAATTGTACTGTACACAAAAAAATATCCCAAAATATAGTTGGCTCAAAATTTTGTGCTCTACAACTTTCATTAAAGAAGTTTTATCAGATTCAAACTAGTTTTTGAATTTGAACTTCAAGTTTGAATTTAACACAAAACCCTAACTTTAGGGATTTTAAAATTACTTTCAAATTTTGAATAAAAGATGAAAATCTCAAAAATAAAAGTTGTTCTATTTCTCAATATCTACAACTTTTATTTAGGGAGTTTTTCATGAAACCAAATAATTTTTGAATTAGAGTTTAAAACTCAAAAGGGGACAAATTCTAATTCAAATAACTTTTGAAATTACTTCATATTTTATTCAAAAACTTGAAAAACTTTCTATACCAAAGTTGTAGAGCTCAAAGAGATGCACAAACTGTATTTTTGGAGTTTCCCCAAATTTTGAATATTTTGAGGTGAAATTGAAAAGGGGGTAGTTTCACTTTAAAATTCAAGCTTTTGAATTGGATTTTCAAATTGAATTCTTGGGCAATTAATTTGTGATGTTGTGGCACTTTTCAAACCCAACCAATGGCACTCTTTCAAAGTACAAACTTCATACTTTGAAATGGTGCCAATGGTTAGCAACTTTTATTTAGAAAATTGATTATGGTTAGCTCACCAAAATTGAAAGTGAAATTCAAATTCCTATACCTAGCCATCGAGCTAGGGTTTAGGATTTTGAACTCCAATTTCAAATTTGGTTCTTCCTTGCACCTCACTTGACTTGTAAAACATCTTTGGGGTGTGAGTTAGAGTTAGCCAAGCACTTGCAAACATCAAGATTCATTTTAGTTAATTGTTTTTATCGATAAAAGTAAACATGTGAGTGAAGTTTAAATTATCAACACATACACATGTGACATAGAAAAGCTCAAATCAAACCCTAGAATTTTAAACTCATTTTAATTGTTTGAATTAGGGTTTTCTAATGATGAATGCTTATGCAATGATGATGATGACATGGCAGGTTTTTGGTTAACGTAACACCGGGGTGTTACATTTTGGTATAATAATACAGTAATTTTGATATCATGCTTATAAACTATGCAGCAACATGAAGGAATGCAAGGATCATTGACACAAATGATACTTGGAAATGATATGACTGCTCTAGAAGCAAGCTTAGAACCCCAGAATTATTGGACAAGTTCGAGTCAAGATTGGCATATCGGTACATACAAAAACAGCTTTCAGTAATTATTTATATTTTTAACAAAAATGTGCTACTCCCATTAAAAAATCATGTACTTATCTTTGCAAACAAAACAGGATTTTGGTGCTGAATATGATGGACAAAGCCCAAGCATCTCTGATGACGAAATATCTGAATATGAACACTATCATTGGCAAACAGATATTTTCAGCAACATGGACATTGATGAGGTAATACAGCAGCTCTATAATTCATCTATTTCCACATATTTCACATAACAGATAGAAGAAGCAATATATGTATTACAAATGCTATTACTTAGAAACTAAAACTGCTGCTAAATTAAATACGTAATGAACAAAAAAAGCAGTTCGAGAAAATGCCATCAACAAAGATCTTTGTACCATCGAAAACAACAAGCATAGAGGTTGGATCAGCTATTACAAATGATAATGAGTCGGTCGGTGGTGGTAGCCGGGAACTTACGTAAAAAGAGATTGAAGATTTCATAGTTGCTGAGCAAACCGCTGCTTCTGAAGGCAACAATGCACCTATAGACAGTGTGTACACCCCGCAGGTAGAGCAGCAATTTAATAGTAGGGATGCTGCTCAACACTTCTTCAACTTTTATGCATTCCTAGCTGGGTTTAAAGTGGCCATCACACACACAACAAGAACAACAAGTAAGAAAAGAAACAATGAGGTAGTCAAAGTTGAGATGAGATGCACTCATGCTGGAAAAGCAAAGCAACCGAAGACTATAGAACAAGAAGAAGCAGAAATTGACAAGGAAATTGGAAACAAACCAGTAAGGAGAAGAAAGACAAATGTGCAATTCAAATCAGGTTGTCCATGTGTGATGATGGTAAAAGAAGAAGGCAGTATATGGAAGGTCAAGACTCTTGATTTGGACCATAACCATGAGCTGAGACCCGGAGATAGGGATAACCTATTCTCTAGACACAAATATATGACTGACATGGAAAAAGATTGATCAGGACTCTAAATGAAAACAACATCCCAACTAGGCAGATGGTTGGTATTCTATCATACCTGAGAGGTGGTCTGACAGCTCTACCCATGAAAAAAAAGGACATCAGCAACTATAGAACTAAGATCAACAGAGAAATTAAGGGCTCAGATATGACCAAGGTTTTGGAATATTTCAGAAAGAGACAAATGGAGGATCCTACTTTCTTCTACAAGTTTGATCTAGATGATGAAAAGAGAGTTAGAAACTTATTCTGGACAGACGCTTGCTCTATGAAGTATTATGCACATTATGGTGAATGTGTAAGTTTTGACACCACTTACATGACGAATGTATAACTTGCCTTTCGCGCCATTTGTTGGCATAACAAAGCCATGCACGTAGCTGTCTATTCGGTTGCGCTTTCCTGCATGATGAGACAATAGAAACATTTCGGTGGGTGTTTGAAGTGTTCTTGGAAGCAATGGGAGGGAAGCACCCAAATCACAATTATTACGCACCAAGATAAGGCCATGAAAGCTGCGATTCAGCTAGTGTTTAAGAACACAAGGCATAGGAACTGCCTATTTCACATCAAAACAAAGTGTTACAACAAGAATGGGAAGGTATTTCTTACTAACAAGGGACTCTATCAAGACTTTGAAGACATTGTGAGCAACAGTTTGACAAAGGGATGAGTTTGAAACAATGTGGCTCAAGATGATACAGGACAAGCATCTAGAAAACAACAAGTACTTTACAAGGATGTGGGAAATGAGACACGTGTTCATACCAGTTTACTACAAGAATGACTTCTTCCCATTCATACAAACCACATCCGTGAGTGAATCACTAAATTCAAGAATCAAAGACAATGTTGGGCCAACATACGGTGTCATGAGCTTCTTAAGAGAGTATGATCGTATCATTGAAGCCATAAACAGGCGTAAAAAGCTAGAGGACAGATTCAAAGAACCAAAAAAAGACCGAAAGAATACATTTTTGGCTACACAATAGAGCAACAAGCAGCAGAGCTTTACAATAGAAACATATTCGAGAAAGTTTCAGATCCAGCTAAAGGCAACAGCAAGACTAAGTTATAAAGAGATTGAAGAAGGGAAAAAATTTGAAGTCTGGCCTAAGAAGAACCAGGTTCACAACGTCCATAGAGTGAGGACATATACAGTAAACACAGACCTTACAGAGGGCAAAGAAGAATTTACCTGCATGTGCGCCAAGTTCAGCAAAGATGGAATTCTGTGCTCACACATCCTGAAAATAATCATTGAAAAGGAAATCAGCATGATTCCAGAAAAATATATCATCCACAGATGGAGAAAAAAAATACAGAGCTACATGATCGAATGGAGCAACAAGAAACACTTGCAACAAATGCATTGCTGAGGTACAATGTACTATGCAGGAGATCAGCAACACTGAATTCAAAAGGATCACAAAATGAGCAAACAATGGAGTACCTCATGGCAAAATTCAACAAGTTGGACATGAATCTAGATACACTCTTAGCAACTCAGCAAATAGGTCAAGTACGTAATCGGGATCAAGGGGATGAAGATGTGCAAAGTATGGCACCAGCACATACTCAACAAGACATAGGTAACTCTTCTCATGTAGAAATAGAGGAACCTACAAGAATAAAAAAAAGGGAAGGCCACCTAAACCTAAGAGATTCATGACAGTGTTAGAAGAAATGAAGAAGAAGAAAGAAGAGCAAGAGAAGAAGAAGATGGCAGCTGAACAAAAGAAGAAGGCAAATTCAGAGAGAGAAAGGCAAAGAACAACAAGAAAGAAAGAAAAAAAAAAAACAAATGACACTAACGAAGACAGGTGAACATAGTTCAAAACCTAGCATGCATTTTCAATCCAAATACAATTATTCTTAGAGAAAAGATATTTTTTTGTCAGGCTCCCCGGTGAAGCCTCAGAGGAAGAAAAGAAAGGAAACAACAGCTGCTACAACAGAAGAGCTTCATGAATGATGGAAACACAAGCTCTAAATTTCTCCATTATTAGAAGATACAAAGCAGACTTTTATCGGCCAAATTATTTATGTCATTTATGTAATCGGCAGGATATTAAATTATGCCTAGATCTTAAATTGCACATATTCAGAACCATAATTGCAATACCAAGTACTAGAAACTTACATTATAATTGATTGCAAATTTTCATTCCTTATGTTGTACTTGGACTCAAAGACTTTTCCCTGTTTGTCCTACAAAGAGACCATGCTCAAACATATGACCCAGTTCATATATCATATATTTGGTAATCATCTTGTTAGTTTCCAATAACAAAGACAAACCTGGGGCATTGTCAATCTGAACAACCAAGGGGGCACCAGTGGCTGCACTAGTCTCGACTTCAGGAACAGTATGAATTAAGGGGGCAGCAGCAGCTGGTTCGCCTTCCTGAAGAATAAACAAACAGATAGAACAAGTCTAGTCAGCAGAGCATTTCATTCATTTGATTGATGCCTAGTACTATCAAGCATGAAAAGAAAATAGAGCACTAACAACAGTATCGTAACTAACAACAAGCCATCTTCCCAATGCTTACAAATAGTACTTGTCGTAACTAACAACAGTATCGTAACTAACAAAAGCTGAAACAAATGATACTTGATGCAAAGACATATAGAAAATTATAAAATAGACAATTTTACATAACTCAAGGATTGGGAAGCTATAGGTCTTACAAAGAACTGACCAATATTGAGTCATAGTCCATTCTGGGCTAAACGAAAATTAGAATGAAACCCACTACAGCACCAGACCACCATTCAGATCAATAAAGTTGCAAGGGTTGTTGTGGAAGAATGTTGCCTTAATGATAGGTAATCTCTGCAAGCAAAAATGGAGACAATTAAACAACAAGCCATCTGACATTTGAAAGAAATACCTCTGAAATGCATGAAATAAATACAGTTGTACCTTATATGTCTTTGTATTGTAAGCCCATCTGACATTTTCCCAGCTGTCTATCTAGTAGCAATAGCGAGTAGCTACCGGAAACATTCAAAAAAAAGAAAACACAATCACACCGACAACGGACAAAAAAAACGGGACACAAATAGACAGCCACAAAAATACAACAAAAGGTGAGTTAGCAAAAACCACAAGAGACAATTTTTTTCTATGAATAGACAAAGACAAGAGCTTGGTGTAAGACAATTTTTTTCTATAAATAGACAAGGACAAGAGCTTGGTATCCACAGCCAAAAATCGAAGTAAAAACAGAAAAGGTCTGTTACCATAAATCACAAGAGACAATTCCTTCTTCTATGAAAGGACAATAACAAAAAGATTGAGTGACTGACCCAAATCACAAGACAACAGAAGTTTATAGTTAGAATGGCAAAAAATTGCTGTGCGTAGCCAAAAATGAAAATAAAGAGAGAAAAGATGTGTTAGAACAAATCACAAGAGACAAATAAAATTTAACTAATAGGTAATATACACTTTAGTTCACCCTCATGACTGTATTGACAACCACTTTAGTAAAAACTATTCCTCATGCTGATCAGGTCGAAGTAGCTGCTCCTTTACAAAGTACTGCTCCTTAGAATAAAATTACATACTATATAGCAGCAACCTTGACATGAAAAAAAAAAAAAAATCACAAACACAACACGCAGGTCAAGCTTTCTTGTAGTACTTCTCATAGACCTGAAGAAAAGATTTTGAAACAATTATCAATTATATTAAACATGATACAAACACAAAAGTCAATTAGCACAAATCACAGAAGACAATTTTTAATCTATGGAAGAACAAGCACAAAGTAAGAGCAAAATACTAGGACAAATACACTGTGTGTGCTAGCAGATATTACAAAACACAAATCAAGTAACAAAGTTTCATCTGAAAGGAAAAGAACAAAAAAGGAGCTCACTATTATAACAAATCACAACAAACAGAGTCTAGTATTACCTCAGCATCATACTCCATAACTTTAGAAGAACCATCAACTGAACTGTTGTGTTCATTGAAAATCATTTCATTCACAAACTTGATACGAAGGTGTCCAATATCAGCCTCAGAATACTTATCCATCATGAAGACATTTGGCTCCCAAAGCTCGAGATTTTTCATGGCAAATATACCACTATCATTGATACAGCTGTGACAAAGTTCAGGACAAAACACTATAAGGATTATAAGTATGGTATCATTTTTACAAATGAAAGGCTATACTTAACATACTTCTCGGTCTGTTGAGGTACATCTGCAAATTTAACTTCATATCCATGAAAACCCATGTCAATACGAACAACCTTAGTCCATAGATCATCAAAGCTTGGTATCTAAAACAAGGTAGAAAGAAATAATTAGAGTACAACTATACTTTAACTTATTTAGACAAAATTACACATTCAATACAAAGAAATAATTTAAATCCATGTGCTGCTGCTACTTACAAATTCATCAATCACGGCTCTATAGAAAGCCGAGTCCGCTCCAAAATGAAGAGTACAGGAATCCAAGATTAGAAACATTCTTTGACTTATATAGACTATTAGCACATACCAACGCTGCTGGAAAAGAATTGGGAAGTAGAGCTAACAAAATAACACATAATGCAAAAAGAAAAGATTAGTACAGCTGCAATGCAAACAAATATAGTTGCTAAAACTTGAAAAGTTGACAAGGCTGTGCTACTCACAATGTGGTTTGTTTGCTAATGGCCGAAAGCACGACCAGAACACCTCAGTGTTAAGCATGCATTAGGCACATAATTAATTAACCTTGAACCTTCATTAAGCATGGCATAAGCATCATCAAGCATTAATCTAAATGCATTGTCATTTCATGTGTTGCATTTGTTGATTTATTTAATTGCTTGCTTGATTATTAATTAGTGCATTAATTGTCTTGCAAACAACTTGATCAAGTTTGGATCCATGTGCCCAGCCTTTCAAAATGATTTAACAAAATTTATTGCAAAAAGATTTGGGGTATTTGGAGCAAAAAGAAAATGAATTGAAAATTCCTTTTATTGCCCTAAATTCAAAATGAACTTGCAATTCAAATTTTATTCAGAATTTTGAGTTGAGACCTAAATGAAAGTTGTTCAGTTTGAAATTCTCTACAACTTTTATTTTGGGCACTTTTCATGAAAAAGCTTTTAAATTGGTCAAATAGTTGCATTTGAGTTGGATTCAAATTTTCAAAAAAAAAAAAAAGAGAAAATACCAAATAAGAAGCCACCAGGCCGTTTTACCCACGCCGCCCACCCGCCCGCTCCACTCCAGCGCCGCGCGGCTTGACGCCGGGCCGACCGGGCGCAGGCGCTGCTTCACCACGCTCGCTCCATGCGCCGCCGCCGCGCCAAGTGGCGGCCGAAGCCGGCGAAGGGGCCCCCGCCCATGCGGCCAGCGTCACCCCGGCCGTCGCCTCGAAATGGAAACGCCCTCGTCTCCATTTTTCGCTCGCCGCTTCGCTCTGCTCTCTCTCGCTCTGCCCTCGCTCGCCCAAGGCTGCCACCGCCGTTCCCGGCAGCGCGCCGCGCCCTTCTTCCTCGGCCAGGGCCCCGTCGCCAAACTTCGCCACGAGCCGCCTCGCCCTCCTCCCACACCGCCGCTCCACCCGCTGCGTCGGCCGAGCAAGGTGAGGCGCGTGCCGTGCCCTTCTGTCGCCATGGCCGGAGCTCGGGGCTTCCTTGCCCGGCGCGTCACCGCCTCTCTGCTCCCTTCCCGCTCTACCTATGCGGCGCCGTAGCCGCCATACCCCGAATCGGCCGTCGTAGCGCGCCAATCGAGGCAATGCGCGTCTCCCGCCGCGCGGCGGACTCACCGGAGTTCTCCGCCGCCCGTGGCTGCCATGCCCTTGATCGAGCGCTCCGGCGCCTCATTCCGCCACCTAACCTTAGGTCTAGCCTTGCCGTGCACCCGCGCCGCAGTCGGTGCGCTCCTCGTCGGGCTTCGCCGTTGCGGGAGGCGACCACCCCGCGCCTCCATGCCGGGGAGCCGCCGTGCCGCCATCACACCGCCGTCGCCGTAGCTAGGGGCTCGCAAATCGCAGCGCTAAGCGCGTGTCACCGGGTGCGCCTCGCCGCCCCGAGCACGCCGGTGCCACCGGTTTTCGCCGGAGAGCTCACCGCCGGGCGAAGCCGCGCCGCCGGCAGTCCCTCCTCCGGCCGACCGGCCGGTGGACCCGTGGACCGCGGGGTCCCTGAAAGGATCAAGATGCCCAAGAGGGGGGTGAATTGGGCTTTTCTAAATTTTAATCGCAGCGGTAATAACCTATCGCTAGCCCATTTCACCCCTAGTGCCTAATGTGTGTTCTATGATTTCTAGACACAAAAGTTTTACTCCCTGGGTTCCAAACCCTACTCTAGCATGGCAATTCTAGCAATGTAAATACATGAAGTAAATGCGAGAATGTAAATGCTCAAAGTAAAGAGTGGGAGAGGAACACGGCGATGTTTTTCCGAGGTATCGGAGAGTCGGCACTCTCCACTAGTCCTCGTTGGAGCACCACAAGAAGGGTATAGCTCCCCCTTGATCCTCGCAAGGACCAAGTGCTCTCTACGGGATGATTCTTTGTCACTCCGACGCGGTGAATCCCCCAAAACCGCTCACAAGATGAGATGGGCCATCCACAATCACCACCGGATGATCACCATGCTCCCAATCGCCACCGAGCCGCCTAGGTGATGCCGATCACCAAGAGTAACAAGCAAGAACTCTCACTTGACCAAGACAAGCCTAATGAGATGAATGGATGCACACTTGCTACTCTCTTTTCACTAATGAGGTCCTAAGCCATGGATTAGCACATCTCTCAACCTCACTAGGGCTCTTGCACTCTCAAGCACTCACAAGGTGTTCTTCACCGTTGAATGAGCAAGAGACCTCAAATGAATGAGGTAAGGGAGTATTTATACCCCCACACAAACCCCCACACGAAGAGGCATTTCAGGCGTTTTAAGGTCGACCGGACGCGTCCGTGTGGCGGGGCGACCGGACGCGTCCGGTCGTCGGGTTAACGGCTAACTGTACCTGGCCAGCGTCACACTGACCGGACGCGTGTCGAGTCCGGTCCACCATGACCGGACGCGTCCCCGGTCAGATTTTTTCACTCTCTGGACCTCTCTGCATGGTGACCGGACGCCCGACCCCCGGCGTCCGGCCGATGCCGATCAGCGTCGGTCCAACATGGACCGCAAGCCGATGGCACCGGAAAGCGTCCGGTCCGCCGCCGGGCAGGGTCCGGCCACTGGCGCCTCACGAGACACTGGGATGGACGCGTCCGGCCGCTTATGTGCCGTCCGGTCAAGCCAAAAATGACTCGAAACACTTCCGATTTCGCGACCTCTCGCATGGCTTCGACTAAACTGAACTTTGGGCCAATTCTAGGGCTGCCTAGGACCAGAATGAACAAGTGTGCACCACACCTAACTCACTAAACTCACCTAGGTCAAGTTACCCATTCAAACCCCTCTTAATAGTACGGCTAAAGGTAAAAAAAAAAAGTCCTAGCTACTCTAAGTGTCTCTCCAACACCAATCGACACTTAGAACTAGCCGTCCTTAACCTTGTCGTCCATCCTTTGAAAACCGAAAACGATCTCGATCGTCGGGGCATGAAAACCATTGATTGCCCAATCAACCACTATTACCGTGACCTAACTCAAACTGTTTCTGCAAAACACACGTTAGTCACAGTAATTTGACGTTGTCATTAATCACCGAAACCCACTAGGGGCCTAGATGCTTTCAATCTCCCCCTTTTTGGTGATTGATGACAACAACCTCGAGTATGAGAGTGAATTTGAGGTTTTCAAACGAACTTGAATCATATAAGCTTTTGACAATAAGAACAAAAAGGATTAGTTAAGCTTATATAACTCAAGTCAACATGTACTCAAACGGAATATGAATGAAGTGCGAGTACAAGAAACATAGAGCTCATTTAAAAGATGAAAAGTGAAAGCATAGCAAATGAGCATCAACATGTGACATGACACAGCATTATGTATATATATCAAACGTAGAGAGCACAAGTCATGATTAAAGCACATGTCACATGAACTAACACATATCCACAAGTCAACCAAAAGCATGTATCTCATGATGCATAAAAGTAAAGAATGTATGCATGAGTATCACCAATCAAAAGAAGCAACTCCCCCTCACACGCTCCCCCTATCTCACATACTCGACTCTCTCTCCCCCTTTGGCGTCAAGCACCAAAACCTAAGGCTCCTGAGGAGGTGGGACTGCAGACGAGTCGGGTCCGGACGAGCGTGCGGTCAGCTCAAACTGAGTGTAGTCTGGGGAGGACTTCTCGAAGCCGTCATTGGCCGAGCCTGCCCGTCGACCCTCGCCGCCGTGTCTCCGGAGGTGAAGCGGTCCTGGGTCCTTTCACTGCCGTGCCAACCGGGTCTGCCTGCTGTGTCTCGGTGGTAGTGGCCTCCACCCCGGGCTCAAAGTGGAAGCTCGGTAGAAGTAGGAGCCGCCCGACATCGGGTACCGTCTCGATCCACGTAGTAGGAGCAACTACGGTCTCGGTGATCGGAGCCTCTGTAGTAGGAGCTATCTGAGGAGGCGTGCTTCACTGGAACATGCGCAGCAAATGCAATTAACTGTAGCCTCAAAAGTAGTGACCAGGAGGAGGCCGACTCGGGAGAGCTCTCAAGAAGCAACCGACGACGGGTGAGTCTCGGTAGTAGTAGTGACTGGAGCCTCTGTCGATACAAGCTGACCCTGAGTGCCCTGTGGAGTGGGGAAGCCAGTGATCTCGCTGTAGGTGGCACTGAGAGCGCGCGGGGTCACAAGCACCGAGGACGTAGGAAGTGGAGTGAAACCAGTCCGAATCGGTGTGTACCCGGCCCCTGGAGAAGCGAAATACTGAGGAAACCGGGCCGAGGCGGGTGAGCACGGGCGCGTATCCCTCGACTCAAGTCCGCTGGATCAGAATCGTGGAGCCGAAAGTGAAGAACTGGAGGGTCCGCCAAGCTGAGAGGAAGTGAAGTCAAAGGCGGGAACCCCAGTGTGCCGAACTATACATGTGATCCATGAATGCAAAGTGCCGCTCAAGCCGGGCCTCGAGTCTCAAGCGCTGGCCCAGAAGCCTTCTTCAGGCTCGTTAAAGTAGTGAAGTGAAGAGCCGCAGTGCCGGCGGCCCGGCCGGGCTGTGAATCTCGACGGCTCCCGGCCGTGTCTCTCAGAAGACTTCTTGAGAGTCGCCAAGAATAGCAAGAAGCGCCGGACTCTCACTGGAACCTGAACCGCCAGCTCGGCGTGAGCACGTGAGGCATCCTGAGGTGGAGCGTAGTCCTTGCCAGGCGTCCGCTGAAGGTCCTCCGGCAATATCTGCGGCTCGGTCCTCTCCATCTGTGTAAGCTCGGCCTGAGCAAGTGCCTCAACTGCCTCGTC